>BNST01000109.1:0-41071 GCA_019650275.1 Xylocarpus granatum | reverse complement strand
AGGGAAGAAAGGGGAGGGGGAGGAAAGGGGGGAAGAAGGAGAAGAAAAAGAAAGGGGAAAGGAAGAAGAAAGGGAAGAGGGGGAGAAGGGAGAAAGAAGGGAAGAGAGGAGGGAGGGAGGACTAGAGAGAGGAGGGAGAAAGAAATAGACCATGTATGCTGCTTTTCCCCATGGTATTACTTGGCATTCCCGGGGTATTCTTCCATATACGGCTTGGTATGGTGTCATCTTGATTGCGCATGATAGGTAGTATTATACCACAGTTCTGCCCATGGTATGTACTCCTCCCAATTGTTTTGATGATCATGGCAAAAACACCTTAAGTACTGCTCTAGAGTTTGATTGGTTACCTCACTTTGTCCATCTGTTTGTGGATGAAAGGCGGATGAGCGACCAAGTTGCTGTCGAGCTGTGTGAAGAGCTCCTTGCAGAATTTGCTCATAAAGACAGTGTCTCTATCAGACAGCATTGTCCGTGGTATGCCATGAAGTCTTACCACGTTCTTGATGAACTCTTGGGCTACTTCTTTTGCCGTGTAGGGTTGCTTGAGTGGCACAAAGTGTGCACTCTTGCTGAGTCTGTCCACTACGGTTAATATCACCGTATAACCCTTGTTGTTGGGCATTCTCGTAATGAAGTCCATTGTCAAGTCTTCCCAAACCTGTCCTGGTACTGGCAAAGGCTGTAACAACCCCTTTGTCTTGCCGCCTTCTGGTTTGGTGCGCTGACACACATCACATTCTTGGACTAGCTTTTTGATCTCAGCTTTAAGTCCTTCCCACCAAAAGAATAACTTGATCCGCATGTAAGTACGGAACCATCCTGAATGTCCTCCTTCCCGTGAGTTGTGGAAGTGCTTCAAGATCTTTCCTCTCAGTCCTGGTATGTTTGGTACATATACCTGCTGGTTGTGCCAAATATATCCGTTCTTAAGGGTGAATTTACTAACCTTAGGGTCGAAATTCTTGATCTTTTCTGTGAGCTCTTGGCTTTGAGGGTCAATCTCTATTGCCTGCTTGATTTCTGTCCATACATTCCACTCTGCTCCGCTAATGGCAGTGAGGCATGCGTCATTAGGCTCACATGCTGTCCACAATGCTTGACCTCCATTGCTTCTTGACAATGCGTCTGCCACCTGTTTTCCTTGCCTGGTTTGTATATTATTTCATACTCATAACCCAGTAACTTGACAAGGAACTTTTGCTGCTCCGGGGTGGTAATTTTCTGCTCCATGAGGCTTCTCAAGGGTTGTTGATCTGTAATGATCAGGAATTTCCTCCCAAGAAGGTAAGGTCACCATACTTTGACTGCATGGATGATGGCCAACATCTCCTTGGTGTATACTGACCATTCCTTCTTCATGGGCCCTAAGACTCTGCTCATGTATTCAATAGGTCTTCCGGCTTGACTGAGGACAGCACCTATGCCATCTTGACATGCATCAGTATGAAGCTCGAAGGTTTGGTTGAAGTCGGGCAGTGCTAACACTGGGGTCTCACACATAGCTTGCTTCAACAACTTGAATGCATGCTTCACTCTTCTCTATCCATAGGAATCCATCCTTCTTTAGCAAATCCGTTAGTGGTTTTGCTATGGTGCCGTATTTGCGAACAAATCGGCGGTAGTAGCCTGTTAAACCTAGAAATCCTCTAAGTTCTGTGACATTCTTTGGAGTTGGCCACGTTTGCATGGCTCCTATTTTCCATTGGTCTACCTTCACTCCATCTTCGGATATGATGTGACCGAGGTATTCAAGCTCCTTTTGCATGAATGTGCACTTGGATGGCTTGATGACGAAATGATTTCTTCTTAACACTTCTAGCACTTTTGCTAAGTGTTCTATGTGATCATCATGGTTCCTGGAATAGACCAAAATGTCAACAAAGAAAACTAAGAGAAACCTGCACAAATAAGGTTTGAAGATGTCATTCATGGCTGCTAGAAAGGTGGAGGGTGCGTTGCATAGTCTAAAGGGCATGACTAGGTACTCGTAGTGTCCACTATGAGTCTGAAATGCTGTCTTCTGCACATCCTCTTCTTTCATGCGTATTTGATGATATCTGGCATTACCTCAGAATGATACGCTGCATTAGTGGTGGCCAAATCTGTTCACTAACTCTTGTGTGAACCTTGTCCAGCCTATCCTTCTTCCTTCTCGGCTATAGGTGGCCTTAAGCCAATGCAACCATTGGTTGGCTCTCCCACATAGGTGATAGGATGTAAAATCAACCCTTTCACCTCTCTCAATACCTTGTTTCTCAAAGTAAAATTCAGCCTTGGAGATCCATTCGGTTAGATCTCCCTTCTCAAAGGTAGGAAATTCGATTTTTACCTTAGGCCGTGTGTAATGGCTTGGGCTGTCGTAGTGCCAATCCTCCCTCCTTGTGGTGTGCCATGGTTCTGCCTCAGGGTGATTGCGCACCCTTCTTGGTTGCCATGATGCAGGGCCTTCTGTCCAGCACCTCCTCATCGTCGCTATAATCATTGTAGCGATGATGGGGCAGGTGTTCGTTTGGTGAAGTCTCCCCCCTGCTTCCCAAACTCATGCGCGTTTTCCCCCTTTCTTGAGAGGGAAGCTGCTCCTGGTCAGAATTTTCCTCATGCACTTGGTGCTGTGTGATTTCTGATTAAAGCATCCTAGATGTTTGTGGTAGGTGGCTGTTTCTGCCCTGCTCGGTTTGGACTTGTTTTCGGCCACTCGGAGTGTATCTCTCTTCAATTGTTCAAGAGAATGAATGATAGATGATAGTTGGTGTTTGATATCACCTACCTGGTCATTGATTGCATTCTGGTTCCTCTCCAAGGCAAGGATTCTTTCGCGGTTGGTGACTGAGAAATCTTCCCCTGTCTGTTCCTGTGGTGCGGGGTGAATGCTGCCTATATGACATGGTAACCGTGATGCCTTGCAATTGACTGGTGTCTGCGCTGATGTCTCAACTAGAGCACTAATTTATTGGGATGATTGTGCAGCCTCTCAACTGGTGATTGTGCTGACCTCTCAACGAGAGCACCAATTTGTTGAGGGTCCCGATTTTTTCCCCAACTTTTCTACACCTTAGGGGTCAGCACACCCACTTAAAACCTTCCTAACTTGCTGTCCCATTTGATTCTTGAGTTCTTTTCTTGGATTTTCATCCCCTAAGCTGTCCTTTGGGATTAACTAATGTATAAAGGATATGTTGGATAAGCAAGACAACTCTTAAACCTATTAGAAATTGCCTTGGTTGAAGAAGACAACTCTTAACTTCAACCTAAGCTCTTAAGCATGGAAGACAACTCTTAAAAGATAACCAAAATATAAACAAGAATGGAAGCAAGAATGCTAACCTTGATTCTTGATTAATGAATGAGAAATATACAAAATTCGGAGCATATCTCCTCCTCACAAATAATGGGCTGTATTTATAGTCCTAAGACAGCCTTATCCTAATTCAACTAGCACTTAGGTTCCTCATCCACTAAGATATGTTTTCCTAAGTCAACAAGCTTTTCTAAGTCAACTAAAACATTATCAAGATAGACCTTATCCCACTTTTTCCTAATCCTACTAGGATTCTTGGTCTTTCTTGAATTCCTATTTAGACTAGAATTCCTACTTTGACTAAGTCTTTTTGTCCTTGTCTTATCTCCTCTCCTACAGCTGCTGAATTTCTTCTTGCCATTTCCTTCTTGGATTAGAACTTCCATTATGGTGTGTCCTTCCATTCCAAGGCTCCTCCTTGACATGAACATCTATCTAAAGTCAAACCTGCCACGACATCCTGCTGCTGCTGGAGTTCTTCATGCCGTCAATCTCCTTCTCTGCTCGGATTGCTTCATGTGTGTCCTGCCAATGCTGGTGTTCTTTTTGGCTTGGATTTCCTTAATCAATTAGGACTGAGTCAGAACCTGGCTGTGCTTCAATGCTTGCTGCGTGCATTTTGGCTTGTTTCTGCCTCTCTTGCTGCTTGGTGCCTCGCGCGCATTTGCTCATGCTCCCTTTGCCTCCTAAGGTCCTCAACATGAATGTGTCCAACACGTCTGCTTCACCCGCGGGGATGTTTTGGTGACACACAGAAGTTCGTCCTGCACACTGCTGAACGCATTTGACGCCTTTGCTGCACCCGCAAGGATGTTCCGGTCACTCCCAGAAGTTTGTTCCATGCACTGCCGAATGTGCCTGATGCCTATGCTGCACTTGCGAGGATGTTCCAGTTGCTCCTAGAAGTTTGTTGTGCACACTGCCCAATGCACCCGAAGCCTAAGACTTGCCCGCAGGGTTTCTCTGGTTTCTCCCAGAAGTTCACCCTGCACACTGCGGAAATGTGTCCGATGCTGCTGCTGCACCCGTGGGGATCTTCTCCTCGCTCCTGTAAGTTCGTCCCACACACTGCCCAACACATCCGATACCTCCAGAAATTTGTCCCATGCCCTGCCAAATGCGCCTGATGCCTCTACTACGCCCGTGGGGATGTTCCGTTCTCTCCATGAAGTTCATCTTGTGCACTGCCGAACGCACACGATGCCTCTGCCATGGCTGTGTGGATGTTCCGGTCACTCATGGTAGTTCATACCATGCACTGCTCAATGCCTCCGAAGCCTCTGCCGCGCCCTCAGGGATGTTCCCGTCCCTCCAGCTAGTTCATCCCGCGTACTGCTGAGCTTGTCCGACGTAGCTGCTGCGCCTGCAGGAATGTTCTGGTCGCTCCCAAAAGATTGTCCCGTGCACTGCCGAGTGCACCCAACACCTATGTCATGCCTGCTAGGGATGTTCCAGTCGCTCTTGGAAGTTTGTCCTGATAACTGCTGAGCATGTCCGATGCCTCCGCCAAGTGCGATGGGATTTTCCAGTCGCTCCTGGAAGTTCATCCCGCGCATGGTTGAACATGCCCAACGCCTCTGCCGTACCCTCGTGGATGTTCAAGTCGCTCCCAGAAGTTCATCCTATGCACTGCAGAACGTGCTTGACAAAGTTGCACGCCCATGGGTTGTTCCAGTGGCTTCCTGAAGTTCATCCCTGTGCACTTCTGAACACACCCAACGTAGTTGCCGCGCCTGCAGGGTGGTTTCGGTGGCTTCCCAAAGTTCATCCTGCACACTGACAAGTAACCAATGCCTCTGCCTCACATGCAGTGATGTTCTGGTAGCTCCCAGAAGTTCATCCACCCACTGCCCAACATGCCCGACACCTCTGCCGCGTCCTCAGGGATGTTCCGGTCACTCCTGGAAGCCGCTCCACAAAGTTCATCCTGCCCAGTGCGCCTAAAGCCTTGGCCGTGCCTGCTAGGATGTTCAGATTGCACCCGAAAGTTCATCCCGCACACTGCCAAACGTGTCCAATGTGTTGAAAATGAAGGGATTGATGGTGAAGATAAAAGGCCCAAATAACTCTTTGATTGGCCTATGTACACCCATATCAAGCCCAAAGCCCATATCAAGCTAACCACTAAAGGACGAAATAACGGCTAGTAAGCTAATCACTAATGGACGAAATAACGGCTAGTTCTTGAAATTGAAAGCTATGCTGTTATGTGTTGTACCTAGCTGTTAGAAAAGTAAAATCAACTTGTACCTAGCCGTTAGGATGTTGTATATATATACCCAAGATGTGTAAAGAGAAAAACAAGCTTTCTTTATTCTTTCATCAATACTTTCTTTCACACTTCTTTGTTTCTTCAATATTTTTCACATGGTATCAGAGCAGGTTTCATCTCTAATCTAGCTTTTTACCTTTTGTTGCTTTGTTGGTTCTTGGTGTATCAAGACATTCCCCTTCATAGCCAAATTAAAGAATGGAAAGGGAGGGCTCGTCATACAACACCAAGAGCAGAAGTTCCTTCAAGGGAGTTGATAATGATGGTAACACCACCTTGAAACTTACCACATTTCCCTTGAATGGAAAAAATTACTCAATTTGGATCAATCCCGCTGAAAGAGCATTATGTGGAAAACGAGCATTGGGTTTCGTGAATGGAAGAATCACAAAGCCCACAGACACATCAAGTGAAGAATATGAAGATTGGTGTTATAATGACAACTTGGTGTACACATGGATTTTAAATTCCATGGAACCATCCTTGGTAGGTGCATTCTCAAAGGCTGAAACTTCTAAAGCACTTTGGGAGTCTATCAAGAGACAATTTGGTCATCAAGGAAACTTGATGAGAATATACGAGTTGAAGCAGTTCATCAACAATATCAGCCTTAGTGGAGGTGATCCGATAGAATATAACACCAAAATTGAAGAGGTGGAAAAAAGGGCCAATGAAGATCTTGTGATATCGTATTTGATGGGTTTGGGTTCGGACTATGAAGATCTTCGGAATCACATTCTTAGAATTGAACCTTTGCCTTATTATGACGATGTTGCAAACAAGGTTAATAAAGAGTACTTGCAAAGAAAGATTTTGAATGGGAATTCAAGCAAGGCTGAGAGAGGTAGTTTCATGGACAGCAAGGAAGAAGGCAGGATGGTCCAAGGAGCAAAAGTTAGGGCTAAGTGTGATAAATGTGGACGGATGCACAACCTTAAAGACAAATGCTGGAAGTGTGGGCACTGCAAGATGCTTGGTCATACTAAAGAAAAATGTTGGGTTCTTAATCCACATTTGAGGCCAGTTAACTTCAAGGAAAAGGCGCCACCACAAGGTGCTCAAAATGCAATCGAAAAAGGGAACTCAAAACTCCTTGAGGATTTGGCCAAACTACTTCGGAACCATCTTCCAAGCTCCTCTCAAGGTATGATTTCCAACTCACATTTTAAGTTTGACCCTTGGGTTATTGATTCAGGTGCTACTAATCATATGTTTAGAAATAAAAACATGGCATCTAGAATAGAAACCCTAGGAAACATTAGAAATGTGACAATAGCCAATGGTAGTGAAATACCCATTAAGGGATTAGGAGATATTAAAGTTTTATCCAAGAGAACAAGTGGCCTTTATATGCCAAATTTTTCATCAAATTTGCTGTCCGTTAGTAGAATAACAAAAGACTTAAATTGTCGTGTTACCTTTGAACCCAATAAGGTGATATTTCAGGACATGTCAACCGGGAAGAAGATTGGTGAGGGAACCTTACATGACGGCCTATATTTTTTGGATAGTACCAATCAAGCCCTTAGAGTTGAGGAAGACAGTGGACTTCAGAAACTTTGGCATGCAAGACTAGGCCATCCTCCTAGTAACATTCTGTGTAAAATGATTCCGAAAATGAAGTTTAGTGATTTTAAACAATGTAGGGCTTGTAATCTTGGAAAACAGACTAAACTTCCTTTTGTACATTCGGAAACTTGTTATAATGAAATATTTGATCTTGTTCACTCTGATCTATGGACTTCTCCTTTAGAATCTCACAATGGCTTTAGATATTTTGTCACATTCATTGATCACAAGTCGAGATACACTTGGATATACTTGATTAAAAACAAATCAGAGACCTTATCATGTTTTAAAGAGTATGTTTCCTTAATTGAAAATCAACTTGGTAAAAGGATTAAGATTCTTAGGAGCGACAATGGGGGAGAATATACTAGTCACGCCTTTGAGAATTACTTGAGCACTTTAGGGATAGTTCATCAAACGACTTGCCCCTACACACCTGAACAAAATGGTGTGGCCGAGCGGAAAAATCGGCACATTTTAGACGTAGGAAGGTCACTAATGTTTCATCACAATGTCCCTAAAAGATATTGGAATGAAGCCATTCTCACTGCCATACATTTGATAAATCGTATGCCTTCGAAGTTGTTGAATGGAAAATCTCCTTTTGAATTGTTGCATAATAGGCAACCAAACTTATCTTATCTAAAGGTATTTGGCTGTACTTGTTATGTTCACATCCCTAATCATGCTAGAGATAAATTGAGTCATAGGAGTGTAAAGTGCATATTTTTAGGGTATTGCATTGATAAAAAGGGTTATAAATGTTTAGATCCTTCTACGAATGAGAAATTCTTGTCAAGAAATGTTACTTTTCTGGAAAGTGATCCTTACTTTGATAAAGTGAGAAATGAAGGAGAAATGAAAGGGGATCCTCTTCCCCTATCTATTGTAGGTAATCGGTTGAGTTTGTTAAGGAATAACGATCAAATCAATAATGGAGTTAGTTTGAATGAAAGCGAAAAAGAGGATTTTATCTATGAAGATTCAACACAACAGAATGGTGATATTCATGAACCATTGGAATCAAATGAAGAACAAAACATAGTTAGCGAAAGTCAAAGTGAGGAAACACCTTGTGATGAGAACCCTAATGATCAATTAGTTTTAAAGCATGAAATCCCATTTAGTTCCTCACCGGTGGGTCAAAATGAGAGAGAGTTCGATTCTTCATCACATGATCAAAATTTTCCTCTTAGAAGATCTCAAAGAATTAGGAAGCCTCCATCCGAATGGCAGAAAAATAGGGTATTCTTTTATGGGAACAAAGTCACAGCACATCCTATACAAAATTATTATACCTTAGATAATGTTAAAGAGAGTTATAGAGTGTTTTTAAGCAAATTGGATAGTTTGAAAGAGCCATCTTGCTACAACGAGGCCAAGGACATTCCTATTTGGAGAAATGCCATGGATGAGGAGTTGGAAGCTTTAGTTAAGAATAAGACATGGGAAATTGTTACTCTTCCCCAAGGTAAGAAAACAGTTGGGTGTAAATGGGTGTACAAAACCAAGCTGAAGAGTGATGGTTCCATTGAGAAACATAAAGCTAGATTGGTTGCTAAAGGATTCACTCAAACCTATGGTTTAGATTACACTGAGACATTTGCCCCAGTAGCCAAAATGAACACCATTAGAGTTATTTTGTCCTTAGCCACTAATTATGAATGGGAAATGTATCAAATGGATGTTCGAAATGCTTTTCTCCAGGGGGAATTAGAAGAAGAGGTTTACATGGATATCCCACAAGGATACAACATTAAAGTACCAAAACCGCATGTATGTAAGCTTAGAAAAGCCATCTATGGCTTAAAACAATCTCCTAGGGCCTGGTACTCTAAGTTGTTAGGTGCTTTAACTTCTCAACACTTTAAGGTTAGTAGTGCTGATCACTCTTTATTCATAAAACACTCCAATAATGGTATTACTGTTGTGATAATATATGTGGACGATATCATTATAACAGGGAGTGATACTTTGGGAATAAACAGCACTAAAAGTTATTTAAAGTCTACTTTTGATATTAAAGACCTTGGACACTTACGGTATTTTCTAGGTATAGAGATAGCCCATTCTAATAAAGGGCTATTTCTATCCCAAAGAAAATACACACTTGATCTTTTGAAAGAGACAGGTAAGCTTGGAGGGAAGATAGCATCAACTCCAATTGAAGTACAAGCCAAAAAGAAGGAGGGCAAACCAATTGAAGACATCAAGCAATATTAAAGAATTGTGGGTAAGTTAATCTACTTAACTATTACAAGACCTGACATTTCTTTTGCTGTGAATCAGGTAAGCCAATTCATGACTTGTCCAATGACCAATCACATGGAAATGGTGGACCGAATACTCAAATATCTCAAAGGGACTCTAGGACAAGGATTACTAATGAAGAAACATGGACATCACCAAATTTTTGCCTACACGGATGCTGATTGGGCAGGAAGCATTGAAGATCGCAAGTCTACAACTGGATATTGTACTTTTGTTGGTGGGAATTTAGTGACTTGGAAGAGTAAAAAGCAAACCGTGGTGGCCAAATCAAGTGCCGAAGCTGAATATAGAGCAATGGCTTCAACCACCAGTGAATTGATATGGTTGAAGGCATTGGTTGAAGATTTGGGTTTTAATGTCGAGGCACCTATGAAGCTACATTGTGATAACAAATCGGCGATACATATTGCAAACAATCCGGTGTTTCATGAGAGGACCAAGCATATAGAGGTAGATTGTCACTTTATAAGAGAAAAATATTTGAACAAGACAATCTCAATGCCTTATGTCAAGAGTGAAGATCAATTGGCGGACATATTCACCAAACCTCCGAGTATTCAACAACTTCAAAAGTTTGTATGCAAGTTGAACTTGATCAATTTGTTCAAGCCCAACTTGAGGGGGAGTGTTGAAAATGAAGGGATTGAGGGTGAAGATAAAAGGCCCAAATAACTCTTTGATTGGCCTATGTACACCCATATCAAGCCCAAAGCCCATATCAAGCTAACCACTAAACGACGAAATAACGGCTAGTAAGCTAATCACTAATGGACGAAATAACGGCTAGTTCTTGAAATTGAAAGCTATGCTGTTATGTGTTGTACCTAGCTGTTAGAAAAGTAAAATCAACTTGTACCTAGCCGTTAGGATGTTGTATATATATACCCAAGATGTGTAAAGTGAAAAACAAGCTTCTTTATTCTTTCATCAATACTTTCTTTCACACTTCTTTGTTTCTTCAATATTTTTCACATCACAACTTGCCTTGGTTGAAGAAGATAACTCTTAACTTCAACCTTAGCTCTTAAGCAAGGAAGACAACTCTTAACCTTGTCTTAAGCCCAAGTTATCTCAAGACAACTCTTAAAAGATAACCAAAAATATAAACAAGAAATGTAAGCAAGAATGCTAACCTTTGATTCTTGATTAATGAATGAGAAATAACAAAATTCGGAGCATATCTCCTCCTCACAAATAATGGGCTGTATTTATAGTCCTAAGACAGTCTTATCCTAATTTAACTAGTACTTAGGTTCCTTATCCACTTAGGATATCTTTTCCTAAGTTAACAAGCTTTTCTAAGTCAACTAAAACATTATCAAGATAGACCTTATCCCACTGTTTCCTAATCCTACTAGGATTCTTGGTCTTTCTTGAATTCATACTTAGACTAGAATTCCTACCTTATCTCGTATTCTACAGTGGCTGGACTTTCTCTTGGCTTATCCTTCTAGGACTAGGACTCTCAATGCAAATCCTTCTGCTCTTAGAATTCTTCTTGTCATGACTATCCTATTGCTACTGGAATTCATCATGCGTGTCCTGCTGCTGATAGAACTCTTCTTGGCATAGATCTCCTGCTGTTGTTGGAATTCTCCTTGGCATGGATGTCCTGCTGCTGCTGGAACTCTGCTTGGCATAGATGTCCTGCTGCTGCTGGAATTCTCCTTGGCATGGATGTCCTGCTGCTGCTAGAACTCTGCTTGGCGTAGATGTCCTCCTACTGCTGGAACTCTTCTTGATGCGATTATCCTTCTTCTGCTGGAACTCCTGTTGGTGTGAATGTCCTTTATTGATTAGGATTAAGTCAAATAATAGCCGGGCCTCACTGCTGGGCTGCACACTTGCTGTTGCCATGCTTGTTGTGCACATTTTCTGGCCCATGCTCTCCTTTGCTGCCTCATTTTCTGCCCATTGCATTTCCTGCATACTTAGGTTCTCAACACGAACGTGTCTGACCTCTACCGTGCCCATGGGGATGTCTATTCCCTCTGGAAGTTCATCCGCGCACTGCCGAACGTGTCCCACACCTGCCATGCCCACGTGGGATGTTCCAGTCGCTCCCGGAAGTTCATCTCAGCACTGCCAAACGCATCCCATGCCACTGCAGCGCCCACGGGGATGTTCCTGTTGCTCCTTTGAAGTTTGTCCTGTGCACTGCAAAATGTGACCAAAGCCTCTGCCACGCCTGCGGGGATGTACTAGTTGCTCTGGAAGTTCATCCCATGTGTGGCCAAGCGACCAGCACCTCTGATGTGCCTGCAGGGATGTTCCAGTCTTTCCAGGGAGAATGTCCTGTGTACTGCCAAGTTTGCCCGATGCTGCTGCTGCATCTGCAGGGATGTTCCGTTCGCTCCTGGAAGTTCATCCTGCGAACTGCCGAATGTGTCCGACACCTCTACCGTGCCCACAGGGATGTTCTATTCCCTCCTGGAAGTTCATCCCACACACTGCTGAACGTGCCTGACTTCGCTGTTGCGCCCACTGGGATGTTCTGGTTGCTCCTGGAAGTTCATCCTGCGCACTACCAAATGCGCCCGAAGCATCTGCTGTGCCCACAAAGATGCTCTGATCGCTCCTGGAAGTTTGTCCTGTGCACTGTAGAATGTGTATGATGCCACTGCCATGTTCGTGTGGTTTTTCCAGTTGCTTTTGGAAGTTCGTCCATTGCACTGCCAAATGTGCCTGACGCCTCTACCATGCCTTCGAGTATGTTTTGGCTGCTCTTGGAAGTTCGCCCCCTGTCCTGCATAACACGCCTGAATTTCTAGTAGCTACAAGAAGTTCATTCCAAGGACTGCCGAATGCATCCAACGCCTCTGCTGAGCCCGCAGCGATGTTCCGGTTGCTCCCACATGTTCGTGCCGTGCACTGCCCAGCGCACTCGAAGCCTCTGCCACACTAGCGGAGATGTTCCAGTCACTCCTGGAAATACATCCCGCGCAATCCCAAACACACCCAAAGCCTCTGCTGTGCCCGCAGGGATGATCCGATCAGTCCCGGATGTTCGTCTCGAGCACTGCAGAACGTGTACGTTACCGCTGCTGCAACTACGGGAATATTCTGGTCACTCCCGGATGTTCATCCTGTGCATTACCGAACATGCCCAACGCCTCTGCCAAGCCCACGGGGATGTTTCAGTCACTCCCAGAAGTTCAAACCATGCACTACCAACATGCCCGAAGCCTCTGCTGCATCCGTTGTGATGTTCCGGACACTCCTGAAATTTCATCCCATGCTCTGCCGAACATGTCCCACACCGCTGCCATGCCCGCGATGATGTAGTCGTCACTCCCGGAAGTTTGTCCTGTGCACTGACAAGCGTGCCTGACCCCTCTGCCGTGCCCACAGGGATGTTCCGTTCGCTCCCGGAAGTTCATCCTGTGCACCGTCAAATGCGCCCGAAGCTCTGCCAGGCCTGCTGGGATTTTTCGGTCACTCCAGGAAGTTCGTCCCGCACACTGCCCAACATGTCCAATGCTGCTGCTGCACCTGCAGGGATGTGCTGGTCACTCCTGCAAGTTCGTACCGCACACTGCCGAACGTGCCTAATGCCTCTGCTGCACCCACAGGGATGTTCTGGTCACTCCGAAAGTTCTTCCCGAGCACTGCTGAACGCGTTCGATGCCTCTACCGTGCCCATGGGGATGTTTCGGTCGCTCTTGGAAGTTCGTTCTGCTCGCTGCCCTCTGTTGTGCCCATGGGGATGCTCCGGTTGATTTCGGAAGTTCATCCTGTGCACTGCCAAGCGTGACCGATGCCTTTGCTGCACCTGTAGGGATAATCCGGTGGCTCCAAGAAGTTCGTTCCCATACGTTGCCCAACCCACCCGAAGCCTCTGCCATGCCCGTGAGGATGCTCCGGTCACTCCCGGAAGTTCATCCCATGCGCTGCCCAATGCACCCTGAAGCCTCAGCCGTGCCTGCGAGGATGCTCTGGTCGCTCCCGGAAGTTTTTCCTGTACACTGTCAAACGTGTCCAATGCTGCTACCGTGCCTGTGGGGATGTTCAGGTCGGTCTCCTATGTTCATTCCGCATGCTGCCTAATGTGCCCGAAGCCTCTGCTGTGTCCACAGGGATGTTTTGGTCGCTCCCAGAAGTTCATCCCTTACACTGCCAAACACACCCGACACTCTGTCGCACTCTCGTGGATATTCCGGTTGTTCCGGAAGTTCTTCCTGCAGACTGCCGCACTGTTGGGGTCCCCGAGTTCTTGTCCTAACTTTTTTATACCTTAGGGGTTTGTACGACTTCTAAAACTTCTCCTAACTTGCTGTCCCGTTTGATCCTTGAGTTCTTTTCTTTGGTTCTTGTCCCCTAAGCTGTCCCTCAGGATTAACTAATGACAAAAGGATATGTTGGATAGGCAAGACAACTCTTAAACCTATCACAACTTGCCTTGGTTGAAGAAGACAACTCTTGAATTCAACCTAAGCTCTTAAGCAAGGAAGACAACTCTTCACCTTGTCTTAAGCCCAAGTTATCTCAAGACAACTCTTAAAAGATAACCGAAATATAAACAAGAATATAACCAAGAATGCCAAAGCTTGATTCTTGATTAATGAATAAAAACTTACAATTTCGAAGCATATGTCCATGCTAACAAATAATGGGCTGTATTTATAGTATTGGACAGCTTTTTCCTAATTTAACTAGCACTTAAGTTCCTTATCCACTTAGGACAAGTTTTCCTAAGTCAACAAGGTTTCCTAAGACAACTAGAATCTTATCAAGATAGTCCTTATCCAAATGTTTCCTAATTCTACTAGGATTCTTGGTCTTCTTGATTGACTAATCCTATTTTGATTAAACTTCTTTATCCTTATCTTATCTTATCTCCTACAGCTGCTGGTCTTTATCTTGTTGTTTCCTTCTAAGATTAGGACTTCCTTATGGCGTGTCCTTCTGTCCCAAGACTTCTTCTTGACGTGAACAACTTGTTGAAGTTAAACCCTTCATGACATCCTGCTGCTTCTAGAGTTCTTCATGTCGTACACATCTTCTCCTGCTTGAATTGCACCATGCATATCCTGCTGATGCTGGAGTCCTTCTTGGCTTGGATGTCCTTGGTCAATTAGGACAAAGTCAGAACCTGGCCATGCTTCACTGTATGCTATGTGCAAGCTTGTTGCATGTATGTTCTGGCCAGTAGCTGCCTCTCTTGCTGCTTGGCACCTCGCGCCCATTCGCTTACACTCCCTTTGCCTCCTAAGGTCCTCAACACGAATGCGCCAGACGCCTCTGCCGCACCCTCAGGGATGTTCCGGTCACTAGTGAATGCTCATCCCACACACTGCCCAATGTTCTCGAAGCCTCTGCCACACCTGCAAGGATGTTTTGGTCGCTCCTGGAAGTTTGTCCCGCGTACTGCCCAAATGCGCACAAAACCTCTGCCATGCCTGCAGGGATCTTCCTATTGCCCCCGGAAGTTCATCCCATACATTTCAAAAGTGCCTGATGCCTTGGCCGTGCCCACAGTTATGTTCGAGTCAGAAGCCTCTACCACACCAAGGGGATTGTTCCGGCAGCTCCCAGAAGATCCTCCTGTGCACTGCTGAATGCGCCCGACACCTCTGCTGCATCCGCGGGGATGTACTGGTCACTCTCGAAAGTTCATCCGCGTACTGCCAAATGCGCCCAATGCCGCTTCCGTGCTCGTAGGGATGTTCTGGTAGCTCCAGAAGTTCCTCCCACATGCTGCCAAACATGCCCCAAGCCAATGTTGCGCCCATGAGGATGTTCTGGTCACCCCGAAAGTTTGTCCCACACACTGCAAAACGTACCCAATGCCTCTTCCGCACCCACGGAGATGTTCCGGTTGCTCTTCGAAGTTCGTTCCACGTACTGCCAAATGCACCCAAAGCCTCTGCTGTGCTGGTGGGGATGTTCCAGTTGCTTCCAGAAGTTGTCCCACGCACTGCCAAATACACAGCACACCGATGTTGCGCCCGTGGGGATGTTCTGGTTGCTACCAGAAGTTCATCCCTTGCAATCTGAACGTGCCCGATGCTGATACTGCACCGGCGGGGATTTTCCGGTCGCTCTCTGGAAGTTCGTCCCCACACACTGCCATACACACCTCACAACGTTGCTGCACCCACGAGGATGTTCTGGTCACTCCCCGAAGTTCATCCTATGCACTGCTGAATGCGGCGATGCTTCTGCTGCGCCAGTGGGGATGTTCCGGTCGCTCCCTGAAGTTTGTCCCATGCACTGCAAAATGCGACCGACACCTCTACTGCGCCCGCGGGGATGTTTTAGTCATTCCCCAAAAGTTCATCCCGTGCACTGCAGAACATGCCTAACACTTCTGCCGCTCCTGCAGGGATGTTCCGGTCACTCCTGGAAGTTTGTACCATGCACTGCCCAATGCACCCAAAGCCTCTGCCACGCCCATGGGGATGTTTTGGTCAGTCCTGGAAGCTTGTCCCGTGCACTGCCAAACATGTCGGACACCGCAACCATGCCCACGGGGATGTTCAAGTCGCTCCTGGAAGTTCATCCCGCGCACTGCAAAATACGCCCGATGCCTCTGTTATGCCCGTGGGGATGTTCTGGTCACTCCCTGAAGTTCTTGCTGCACAGTGCTGCAGTGTCTGATGCCGCTGCTGTGCCCACAGGGATGTTACGGTCGCTCCTGAAAGTTCGTACGTGCACTGTCAAACACGCCCGACATCTCTGCTGCACCCACCGGGATGTTCCGGCTGCTCCCAGAAGTTTGCCCTGCGCACTGCTGAACGTGTCCAATGCCGCTGCTGCACTCACGGGGATGTTTCGGCCGCTCCCGGAAGTTTGTCCTGCGCACTGCAAAATGCGCCCAAAGCATCTGCTGTGCCTGCAGGGATGTTCCGTTAACTCCTGGAAGTTAGTCCCGCGCTCTTCCAAATGTGCTCAAAGCATCTGCCATGCCCGTGGTGATGTTTCGGTCGCTCCAAGAAGTTTGTCCTGAGCACTGCTGAATGCATCAGACACCTCTGCCGCACCCGCAGGGATGCTCCAGTCGCTCCAGGAAGTTCATCCTGCACACTGCCAAATGCGCAAGTCCTCTCACCCCGGGATGTTCTGGTGCTCCTGGAAGTTCATCCTGCACACTGCCAAATGTGCCAAGTGCCTCTTCTGCGCCTGCCGGGATGTTCTGGTTGCCTCCGGAAGTTCGTCCGGTGAACTGCCCAACATGCCCGAAGCCTCTGCAGCGCGCCAGCTGGGATGTTCTGGCTGCTCCCAGAAGTTCGTCACACGCACTGCCGAACACGCCAGATGACTCTGCCTCGCCCACGGAGATGTTCTGATTGCTCCCGGAAGTTCGTCGCACGCGCTGCCGAATGCAACCTGCACCTTTGCCATGCCCACGGGTATATTCCAGTTGCTCCTGGAAGTTCATCCCAAGCACTGCCGAACGCGTCTGATGCCTCTGCCGCACCCATGGGGATGTTCCGGTCACACCCACACGTTCATCCCGGCACTGCCAAACGTGCCCGGCGACTCTGCAGCGCGCGTGAGGATGTTCCGAATTCTCCCGGAAGTTTTGCCCATGCGGTGCTGAATGCAACTGATGCCTGTACCTTGCTCGCGGGGAAGTTTCGGTCGCTGTCGGAAATTCATCCCGTGCATGCCCAACGTGCCCAAAGCCTTTGCCATGCCCACGGGGATGTTCCGGTCATTCCCAGAAGTTTGTCCCGAGTGCTGCTAAATGTGCCAGATGCCTCTTCTGAGTCGGCAGGGATTTAACGATCGCTCCCAAAAGTTTATCCTGTGCACTACTGAACGTGGCCAAAGCTGCCGCCGTGCCTACAAGGATGTTCCAGTTGCTCCCAGAAGTTTGTCCCGTGCACTGCCGAATTGTTGAGAACCTAAGTATGAAGGAAAGGCAATGGGCAGAAAATGGGGTGACAAAGGAGAGCATGGGCCAGAAAATGTGCATAACAAGAGTGGCAACAGAAAGTATACAGCCCAGCAGTGAAGCCCAACCAGTATTTGACTTAATCCTAATTAATGTAGGACACTCATGATGAGTTCTAGTAGCAATAGGATAGTCGCAACAAGAAGAATTCTAAGGGCAGAAGGATATGCATTCAAAGTCCTAGTCCTAGAAGGATAAGCCAAGAGGAAGTCCAGCTGCTGTAGAAAACAAGATAAAGTAGGAATTCTAGTCTAAGTAGGAATTCAAGAAAGACCAAGAATCCTAGTAGGATTAGGACACAAAGGATAAGGTCTATCTTGATAATGTTTTATTTGACTTAAAAAAGCTTGTTGACTTAGGAAAACATATCCTAAGTGGATAAGGAACCTAAGTACTAGTTAAATTAGGATAAGGCTGTCTTAGGACTATAAATACAGCCCATTATTTGTGAGGAGCTCATAAGCTACGAATTTTGTTATTTTCTCATTCATTAATCAAGAATCAAAGGTAAGCATTCTTGCTTCCATTCTTGTTTATATTTCGGTTATCTTTTAAGAGTTGTCTTGAGATAACTTGGGCTTAAGTCGAGGTCAAGAGTTGTCTTCCTTGCTTAAGAGCTAAGGTTGAAGTTAAGAGTTGTCTTCTTCAACCAAGGCAAGTTGTGATAGGTTTAAGAGTTGTCTTGCCTATCCAACATATCTTTATATATATTAGTTAACCCAAAGGATAGCTTAGGGGATATAAAATAAGAAAAGAACTCAAGAATCAAACGGGACAGCAAGTTAGGAAGGATTCCAGTAGGCGTGCTGACCCCTAAGGTGTAGAAAAGTTGTGGAAAAAAATCGGGACCCCAACACGATTGCACAGGAAGCATATGCCGTTCTTGCAGGGATGTTCTAGTCGCTCCCAACAGTTTGTTCTGCACCCTGCCAAATGTGCCCGATGCCCCTGCTATGTCTACAGGAATATTTCGATCACTCCTAGAAGTTCGTCCCAAGCACTTTCGAATTAGTCCGATGCCTCTGCTGAACCCACGAGGATTTTTCGGTTGCTCCCCGAAGTTCGTCTCATGCACTTCCATACAAGCCTGACACCTATGCCCCACCTGCATGGATGTTTAGGACGCTCCTGGAATTTCATCCTGTGCACGGCCCAACACGCCTGAAGCCTCAGATGTGCCTACACATATGTTTCTGTCACCCCGAAAGTTCATCCCACGCATGGCCAAGCAAAGAAGCCTCTGATGCACCTGCAGGAATGTTCCGGTCTTTCCAGGAAGAATGTCCTGTGCACTGCCAAGTGCACCTGATGCCGGTCCCATGCCTGCAGTGATGTTCCGATCACTCCCGGAAGTCTGTCCCACGCACTGCCGAGCGCGCCTGATGCTGCTGCTGTGCCCGGGGATGTTCCGATCACTCCCGAAAGTTTGTCCCACGCACTGCCAAATGCGCCCGACACTTGCCGCACCCACGGGAATGTTCCAGTTGCTCCTACAAGTTTGTCCCAAGCACTGCCAAATGCATCCGACGCCAATGCAGCGCCCGTGGGAATGTTCCCGTTGCCCCCCCGAAGTTCGTCCCATGCACTGCCAAACATGACTGAAGCCTCTGCCACGCCCACGGGGATGTACTAGTCACTCCGGAAGTTCATCCGGTGCATGGCCAAGTGACCAAAGCCTCTGACATGCCTGTGGGGATGTTCCGGTCTTTCCAGGAAGAGTGTCCTGTGCACTGCCAAGTGCGCTCAATGACACTGCTGCACCTGCAGGGATGTTCTGGTTGCTCTTGGAAGTTCATCCTGCACACAGCCAACGTGTCCAACACCGATGCCACACCCGGGGATGTTCCGGTGACTCCCTAGAAGTTCATCCCGCACATTTCCAAATGCGTCCGTCACCGCTGCCACGCCCACGGGGATGTTCTGGTCGATCTTAGAAGTTTGTCCCGCACACTGCCAAATGGGCCCGACGCCGCTGCCGCGCCCGCAGAGATGTTCCAGTCGCTCACCATAGTTCATCCCGCACACTGTTGATTATGTCCAACGCATCTGCTGAGCCTGCGGGGGTTTTCTGGTCACTACTGAAAGTTTGTTCTGCGGACTGCCGAATGCGCTGGACACCTTTGCCGCACCTGCAAGGGATGTTTCAGTCACTCCCAAAAGTTCCTCCTGCGTACTGCCGAATGTGCTTGATGCCTCAGCCGTACCTGCAAGGATGTTCTGGTGCCTCCCAAAAGTTCATACCATGCACTGCCTAACGCAACCAAAGCCGTCACTGCAGGTAGTTCGTACCATGCACTGCCTAATGCAACTAAAGCTTCTGCCATGCCTGCAGGATGTTCTGGTCACTCCCATTAGTTCGGCCCATGCACTGCCGAACATGTCCGATGATGCTGCCATGCCGGGGGAATGTTGAGGTTGCTCTTGGAAGTTTGTCCCATGCACTGTCGAACGTGCCCAATGCCTCTGCTGCACCCGCTGCAATGTTCTGGTCGCTCCCGGAAGTTTGTTTCGTGCGCTGTCGAATGCACCCGATGCCTCTGCTATGCTTGCTAGGGATGTTCTAGTTGCTCCAGGAAGTTTTCCCCGCGCCTGGCAGATTGCAGTCGACACCTCAGGCACACCCTTGGGGATGTTCCGGTCACTCCCAGAAGTTTATCCCACGCACTGCCAAATAAGCCCAACACCTCTGCCACGCTGACCGTGATGCTCCTGTCGCTCCCGGAAGTTCGTCCCATGCACTGTTCAATGTGCCTGAAGCCTCTGCTGCTGCACCCGTGGGGATGTTTGGGTGTCTCCCAGAAGATCGTCCCGTGTAGTGCTGAATGGGCCCGACACCTCTGCCATGCCTGCGGGGATGTTATGGTTGTTCCCAGAAGTTTGTCCCTTGCACTGCCGAAAGTGCCCAATGCCTCAGCCGTGCCCGTAGGCATGTTCTGGTCGCTCTTGGAAGTTTGTCCCGTCGCTGCCAACCCCACGAAAGCCTCTGTTGTGCCACGGGGATGTTCCGGTCACTCCCACAAGTTCGTCCTACACACTGCTGAATGTGTCCAACACCGCAACCGCAGCAATGTTCCAGTGGCTCCCGGAAGTTCCTTTCGCGTACTGCCTAATACGAATGACACCATCCTTGGTCTCAGAAAAAGGTCAAGCGCAAGGCTAACCAAAAGAGGAATGTAGTGGGTCCCAAATTTTGATATATCTGATGCCTGGTTTTATGTCTATTCATTCGTGATTAATGTTTTTCATAACATATACTGAAGCCTTTGTGATGACTGACGAGCCCATGTGTTTAGATCTTATTATCACTTTTGTTTTTCTTCTTATATACGTCTGGTCTTGGTAGATAATTATGGGCCTATTTATTTGAGGTTTTTAAAATTTTTTTAGTTTGATGTTGTTAGTGATTCAAGATTTGCATTGCAGTTATTAGCCTGCTTTTCTCTCAGTGTACAATAATTTTATGCCATAACATAAAACTTGGATGTGTATTTGCCCACCTTTTGCCAACTATTAGCAGACTAAGGAAAGATAATTAATGGTGTTTGATGTTCATTATTATGCAATCTCATTCTTCAATCTGATTGATTTTTTTTTCCCTGGGCTCTTTTGTCATTAAGTAGAGGTAAATAGACTGCTGATTTGAGAAATGTCGAGACATGCTTAAGTGGAACTTATTAAAATTGTAAAGCACCGAGGATATGTGATTTGTATTTACTATCTGAAGGCATTGCCTTTGAGGTCATAATGTTGTTATTATCCATTTCAGCTTGTTATCTAACTTTTGCTTCGCTCATAAACTGGTAATTTTTTTATTTAAAACTAATTATTTGGAAAAGGAAGAACATGGAAAGGATCTATGAAGAGCTAGATGAAATTAAATCTGAAAATGAGAAGCTCTGGGCAGATTGCAAAAGTAAATCAGAAATTATGTCAGAACGTGAGGAAAGCTCACAATGGGCAACTCATTAAGATTCAGGAAGCAAATTTAAAAGTTGAGAAGAAGGTTCAAGAGTTAAATGAAAAGACACAGGAAATCTCCGAGGTGAAGCAACTTTTTGAAGATCCCAAAAACAGTTTGACTGAAACAGAATCTGCCGTCAGACATCTTTCTGCTGCTAACGATAAGCTTAGAGTTGATTTTGATGAGAAGTGCCGAAACTGGAAAGCGGAAAATAGAGAGCTTGCTTTGGCTTTATATGAGGCAAACGATTGATGTTTTTAAGGCGGAGATTGAAGGCCTCAAAGGGCTTTATCAGCTTCACAGAAGAAGTGTTTGGAAGTGGAAAGAGAAGCCAAAGCTCTAAAAAAACTGAGAGAAAGGGTTGATATGTTGCTTAAATTAGAGGATGAAAATAGGAAATTTGAAGATCAGCTAAAATGGGAAAAGGCGCACATGAAAAGCTTAAAGACCATATCAGGATGAGTAAGAAAGAGTGGGAGCATGAAAGGTCTATGCTGCTTGATGATATTTGTTCACTGCAAACAAGCTTAGATTCTCAAACCAGAATCTTAGGAGATCTTCAGAACCAGTTAAAGATCTTCATGCAAGCCCTTGCCCATGAAGAAAATTGGAGAAAGTTCCTGGAAGTTCAAGTTTCAGAATTCGGAACACATTATGAGAATAGTTCTTCCGAGCACCAAGATACAAAGTCTCAACTGGAATGCTTGACGAATCAGAGAGACAAAGAAATTGCAGCTTTGAGACATTCATTTGGCACAAAAGAGACATTTTATAAGGAAATGGAATATCAAGGAGCAAAGTTAGAGATAGAAAATAAAGAGCTGCTGATGTCCCTTGAAGAACTCCAGGAAGCTCAGATACAGAAAGCAGGAAGTTCTTCTCCTCTTATTAAACTGCGAAACAGGCTCAGAAGTGTGGAGCAGATGCGCTGAGGTTGTTTGGAACATCTTAGAGCTAAAGAAGCTGAATGGAGCGCTCAACTCGAGAAAATGGATGCAGATCTGAATGACTGTAGGTCTAAGTTAGAAAGAAAGGATGCTTCTATAGAAGAGCTGAAGATGGAACTGGAGGGCTGTCACTCTTTAACATTGCAATTGAAAATTCAGAATGAGGAGATTTCTATGATGCTACTATTGTTGAAGGCAGCACTCTCTGAAGCTCAATTGAAGCTTGTTCGTGTTGAGGCGAACAGGACATCCACAGCAAAGAGAGGGATGAGAATGTTTCTCTACTGATGAAACAGCCAGCGATGAAGAATGCTGCTTTGGTTAAAGCCCAGACAGACGTTGAAGAAGAATGAGAAAAGATGACATCTTTGTTAAGGAGGTTTGAGTCCGTTGAACATATTGACATCTAATGCAGAAGGAGCTTGACAAGTACAAGGAAGTTCTTAAGGAATCATCCAAGTGTCAAATGCACCTGAAGGAGCAAGCTTTGCAGGTACAAAGTGATTATGAAAAGAAACTTGGAGAAGTTTGTGATGCCTTAGATACAGCAAATCAAGAGCTGCTGATGTCCCTTAAAGAACTCCAGGAAGCTCAGATTCACAAAGCAGGAAGTTCTTCTCCTCTTATTAAACTGCGAAACAAGCTCAGAAGTGTGGAGCAGATGCGCTGAGGTTGTTTGGCAAATCTTAGAGCTAAAGAAGCTGAATGGAGCGCTCAACTTGAGAAAATGGATGCAGATCTGAATGACTGTAGGTCTGAGCTAGAAAGAAAGGATGCTTCTATAGAAGAGCTGAAGATGGAACTGGAGGGCTGTCACTCTTTAACATTGCAATTGAAAATTCAGAATGAGGAGATTTCTGTGATGCTACTATTGTTGAAGGCAGCACTCTCTGAAGCTCAATTGAAGCTTGTTCGTGTTGAGGGCGAACAGGACATCCACAGCAAAGAGAGGGATGAGAATGTTTCTCTACTGATGAAACAGCCAGCGATGAAGAATGCTGCTTTGGTTAAAGCCCAGACAGACGTTGAAGAAGAATGAGAAAAGATGACATCTTTGTTAAGGAGGTTTGAGTCCGTTGAACATATTGACATCTAATGCAGAAGGAGCTTTACAAGTATAAGGAAGTTCTTGAGGAATCATCCAAGTGTCAAATGCACCTGAAGGAGCAAGCTTTGCAGGTACAAAGTGATTATGAAAAGAAACTTGGAGAAGTTTGTGATGCCTTAGATACAGCAAATCTGGAATTGGCCAAAGAACATGAGAAGACAGTGTCTTTATCAAGGGTGGTTGAATCCCTAGAGCATATTAATGTGCGGCAGGTACTAATGCAGAAGGAGCTGAAGAAGTATAAAGAAATATTGGAGGAATCATGCAGGCACCAATATTACTTAGAAGAGCAAGCTAAACAGATGGAAAGTGACTCAAAAGGAAACTTAAAGAAGTCTGTGATGCCTTAGACACTGCAAACCTTGAATTGGCCAAAGAATGTAAGAAGGCAGCACCTTTATCAGGGTTGGTTGAGTCCTTAGAGCACAGTGAACAGCAGCAGGTCCTAATGCAGAAAGAGATGGGCAAGTATAAGGAAATGTTGGTGGAAGCATCCAGATGCCAACATCACTTAGAAGACCAAGCTAAGCAGATGGAAAGTGACTCGAAACAGAAACTCAAAGAAGTCTGGGATGCTCTAGATGTAGCAAAGCTTGAATTGGTCAAAGAGCATGGCAAGACAGTAGCTTTATCAAGGATGGTTGATTCCCTGGATCATTGTGAAGAGCAGCAGGTGCTAATGCACAAGGTGCTGGAGTGGCATAAAGCAATGTTGGAGGAAGCATCCAGATGCCAACATCACTTAGAAGAGCAAGCTAAGCAGATGGAAAGTGACTCAAAACAGAAACTTAAAGAATCTTGTGATGCCCTAGATGTGGCAAACTCCGAATTGGCTCAGAAAACCAGTGAAGGACATCAAATTGAATTTGAATTGTGGATTTGGAAGTCTATTGCTGAGCATCTAAAAGGTGACCTTGAAGAATGTCAGAAGTTGCATAAAGAATTAGAAGCTTCTCTTCTTGCACAAGTGGAGGTTGGGAAAATCTTCAAACAGAATAATCAAAGCTTTATCAGCACTTTAGAAGAGAAAGCATAATAAGTAATTTCCAGGAGCACATATTGTTACCGGAGCAAGAGCCTAAAGCCAAAGAGGTAGAGGCTCCCAGTAATGCAGGAATGGAGACAGAACTTCCTTTGAGACAGAGAAACAGATGTTCTTACAAATTACGAAAGAGAAGGACAAAATTTTGGAGGATCTCCGGAGAGAGACTGGATGGCTTGAGCAATAATCCTTGAGAAGAGAATTAGAAGGTGCCTTGTTCACACAAATATGTGCAGAGCCATCATTGGGGCGTGAAAAAGAGAATACTATCAAGCCAGTAGAAAAAAAAAGCCAGAAAATAGATGACCTCTTGCAGCTTGCGATGTCACTAGAACAGAAATATAACAGCTTACTAAACTCTTTTTCTTCTCAGCTTGCCGAGAAGTAGGGAGAGTTCAATTCGGCCCTTGAAGCCTGGGAGAAGATTTCAGCAGCTGAGAAATTGGATATGCTAGGAATTAAAGAGAATAAATTGATGATTGTAGAGTGGGAAGATGAGATTTCTACTAAACGGCAGAAGCTTGAATTGCAAGAAAAATCCTTGTCTCATTCAAAACATCAAGAACAAGAGATTGAAACTGAACTGGAAGTGCAGCAGTTGGGAATGAAGCAATTGACTGAGCAATTGGAGGCAAAATTGAGAACTTCTGAAGTCTTGATCGATGAACTCAGGGGTGAAAACCAGATTTTACTTGAAGACGTCCTGAAGTCCTCATCAGAAAGGGCTAACTTGCTTAGTTTTCTGGCAGAGTTGGGCAACAGGATCTCTGAGTTCTCTTCTCTGATGAAGACATGCAACTGATGGAAATTTTGGGAAGAATAGTGCAATCTTTTCATGACAAGAAGTCAGGTTCGTTCTGGAAAGGCAACGAGGAACTAGTTGACTCTTTGAAAGAGAATATAAATGCTCATCCTTCACCCACCATGAAGAAGTTTGATACCATTCTGGAGGGAAGATCACCATTTAAACCACTCAATTATCTATATTCTCTTGATAACATTTGTAATATAAAGCTATGCAGCCCCTTTGTTTGTTTATTTATTTATTTGGGTTCAAAAGAGAATGACTACTATTTTATGAGGGGATTTTCTTATGTTTGCTGATGTTTTTTATTGCCTGCAGCATGTGAGTTGGTGGGTCGCCAACACTAGTAAAGGGTGAAGATCGTGAAGTTGTTCATATTCCAAACCTTAAGTTTACAATGAATGCTGTGAGAAATCTTGTCAAAAAACTGATTGGCATATTAAGCTCGCCAAGCTATTAGTCACTTCGATGATCAGAAAATTAATGTGAGGAGTTATCTTGCTTGTGTACCCTTCAATCATAGCAACTGTTTTTAGGCCATTAAATTGTGATTGGATTTCTCTTTGTAAATATATTTTTTTTGGGCCTTTCCTCTCTTTAGAACATTGTTGCTGACATGCATGCATATTCTCTTGGCCAAGAATCCTCAAGTTGTGCAGGAGAGGCTAACATAAGAGTATTTCTGGACAAAGTGAATCATGAAAATCAAGCTCTTTTGGTAAGTGATTATTCTATTCACCACTGGTTTTTTAATTTTCTTCGGTTATCACATTTTTGCTAGATTGTTCGTGATAATTGTGATATGGGAAGAGAATGTCTGCATAATTTGGTATTCTAGCATTAACTGCACAATGTAGTACTAGGTATATTATTAGTGTTGTTGCATTTTTATGATTATCCAAACAATATTTTAAGTTACCATTCCTAATTCTAATTTTCAACCAATATTCATAAAACATATGGATCAATGTAATGTTGTGAGAAAATGTTGACGAAAGAATAAAGAAGTTTTAAAATATAAAAGAAAGTATTGATGAAAAAATAAAGAAATTTTTTTCATGATTTTTTGTTTACAATAATGTGTTTATATACATGAATTTATGCCAGCTAGTTTTTTAAATTTTTAATTATTACTGTTCATAACAATCGCTGCTCAAAATAGCTAGTTTATTTATCTTTTTTTATCTAGTTTCTCTCATTGTTTGTAATGAACCTTCTAAATTGTTTTGTAGAAATAGTGATTAGTTAACCAAGATCTATATTAGTTGCTATAACTATTAATTTCAACATTTCTCTTAAGTTGGGCTTGAACAAATTCTTCAAGTTGTTAACGAATTTGTAGAGTTGTTGAATGTTAGGAGGCTTAGCGAATGGGTCTGCTAGTTGATGTTCACTCTTAACATAAGGCATTAAGATTGTCTTGTTCAAATATTTTTTTCTTATAAAGTGATAACCTATCTCTATGTGTTTAGTTCTCTCATGAAGCATTAAATTATTTGCAATATGTATCGCTGATTTGTTATTACAATGTATCTTTACGAGTGTCTCCACAATAAAACCTAAATCTTCAACCAATGTCTTCAACCATATCAATTCATTGATGGTTGAAGCCATTATTCTATATTAAACTTTGGCAGTTGATTTGGTCACCATGGTTTGCTTTTTGCTATTTAAAGTCACCAAATTCCCACCAACAAAAGTGCAATATCCGGCTGTAGACTTGCAATCTTTAATGCTTCCTAACCAATCAGCGTTCATGTAGGCAAGAATTTGATGATATCCATGTTTCTTCATACGTATTCCTTGTCTTAGAGTTCTTATGAGATATTTAAGTATCATGTCCACTATTTCCATGTGATTGGTTACTGGATAAGTCATGAATTGGCTCACCTAATTCACAACAAAAGAAATGTTACGTTTAGTAATGATTGAATAGATTAACTTATCCACAATTCTTTGACATTGCTTGATATCTTGAATTGGTTTGCCTTTTTTTTTGGCTTGTCCTTCAATTAGTGTTAAGGTTATCTTCCCCTTAAGCTTACTTGTCTCTTTCATAAGATCAAGTGTGTATTTTCTTTGGGATAAAAATAGTCTTTTATTATAATAGAAAACTTTTATACTTAGGAAATACCAAAATTTTGATACTCAGTTATAATTATATTGTCTACATAAATTATCACACCTGTAATACCATTATTGCTATAGTTTATGAATCAAAAATGATAACACTATTAATCTTAAAGTGTTGAGAAGTTAAAATACTTTGCAACTTAGAGTACCAAGTCCTAAGCGATTGTTTTAAGTCATAAATGGCCTCTTTAAGTTTATGCACATATGATCTTGATATTTTAATGTTGTATCCTTGTGGGATATCCATGTAAACCTTTTCTTTCAATTCCCCTTAGAGAAAAGCATTTCAAACATCTATTTGATACATTTCTCGTTCATAATTAGTTGCTAAGGACAAAATAACTCTTATAGTGTTCATTTTGAATACTAGTACAAATGTCTTAGTGTAATTTAAACCGTAAGTTTGAGTGAATCCTTTAATTACCAATCTAACTTTATATTTTTCAATAAAACCTGTACTCTTTGACTTAGTTTTGTACAATTACTTATGCCAATTGTTTTCTTCCTAACTAAAACTTCCAACTTCTCATCCATGGCATTTCTTCAAATAAGAATATCCTTAGCCTCCTTGTAGCAAGATGATTCTTTTAAACTATTTAATTTGGTTAGAAAAATGTTATAACTCTCTTGAACATTATTTAAGGTATAATAATTTTCTATAAGATGTGTTAAGACCTAATTCTTTGAAATCTCATAAGAAGAAAATTTTGATTATATGATGGAAAAGTAAACTCTCTTTCATTTTGATTAACTCCTAAGAACTAAATGAAATTTCATTTTTTGAAACTAATTGATCATTAGGTTACTTATCACAAGGTGTTTCCTCACCTTGACTTTTGTTAATTGTATTCTGTTCGTCATTTGATTCTAATGTTTGTAGTGCTGAATATTCATAATTAGAATCCTCTTTTTCACTTTCATTCAAACTAACTCTATTATTAATTTAATAATTACTTCTTAAGAAACTCAACCAGTTAGTTACAATAGATAAGGGAAGAGGATCTTCCTTAGTTTTCCTTTTCTTTTCAATTTGTCAAAGTAAGGACCATTTCTTAGAAAAATAACATTTTTTTAAAAAAAATTTCTCATTTGTATAATGATTTAAACATTTATAACTTTTTTTTATCAATACAATACCTTAAAAAAATGCACTTTATACTCATAGGACTTAATTTATCTTTAACATGATTAGAGATATAAATATTATAAAAATAGCTAAATACTTTAAGATAAAATAAGTTTAGTTGTGTATTATATAAGAACTCAAAAAGAGATTTTTCATTCAATAACTCAGAAGACATTCGGTTTGTCAAATGTATGGTAATGAGAATGACTTTATTGCAATATCTTTTAAAGACGTTGTGATGAAACATCAATGACTTTTTTACATTTAAGATGTGTCAATTTTTTCGTTCGGTTACACCATTTTGTTCGAGTGTGTAGGAACAAGTCGTTTGGTGAACTAATGTATCCATAAAGCGTTCAAGTAATTCTCAAAGGTATTACTAATGTATTCATCGACTGTTGTCACATTTCTTAAATTTCGTAGGGTTTCTATTTTAAATGTTATGTATTTATTTTTAAATACATGATTATTAGTACCTGAATCAACAACCCAAAGGTTAAATTTAAAGTATAAGTTAGAAATCATACCTTGAAAAGAGCTTGAAAGATGATTTTGAAATAGTTTTGCCAAATCCTTAAGGAGTTTTGAGTTACCTTTTTTGTTGTATATTGAGCATCTTGTGGTGGTGCATTTTCTTTGAAGCTAATTGGCCTAAGATGTGGATTAAAAACCTAAGGCAATGATCATAATTCCAACATTTGTCTTTGAGGCTGTGCATCTATCTATATTTATCGCACTTAGCCTTCTTCTTTGCTATTTACCAAACTACCTCTTTCAGCCTTACTTAAATTCTCATGTAAAATTTTTCTTTACATGTACTATTTATTCACTTTGTCCACAATGTCATCATAATGAAGTAAATGCTAAATTCTAAGGATGTGGTTTTTAAGATCTTCATAGTTGGAACCCAAATCCATCAAATATGATATCACAAGATCTTTATTAGTTTTTTTTTCACTTTTTCAATATTGGTGGTATTCGGTCTTAAGAAATGAAGTTAATTCTATGCTTTCTTAATTTTGGTCTTATACTCTATTAGATCACCTCCACTAAAGTTAATATTATTGATGAAGTGTTAATAAAATGAATTTAGTGTGTTTAGCTCACAATTTTAGAGATTCAACAAAAATACATAAAGAGAGAAAATAAATAGGTTTTATTTCATCTCTAAATATTTATACATCTTGTATTTATATACACAATATTTTAATAGCTGGGTACAAATTTACATTACTTTTCTAACAGTTAGGTATAATATATAATAACACATTTTTCAATTTTAAAAACTAATTGTTATTTTTTCTTTTAAGAACTATAAAAAATTAGTTTTTATTTTGTGATTTAGTAATTAACATAAAATGGGCTTTGGGCTTGATATAGGTACCCATAGACCAAATAAAGAGTTATTTGAGTTTTTTATCTTCATTCTCAATCTCTTCATCTTGAGCACTTCCCCTCAAGTTGGACTTGTATAAATTGAACAAGTTCAATTTGGAACTTACCTTGAGAAATTGTTGATGAGTGCATGGTTTGGTGAATATATCCATAAGTTGATCTTCACTCACCACATAAAACATGTTGATCACTTTGTTTAAGTACTTTTTCTCTTGTAAAGTGACAATCAACTACAATGTATTTGGTCTTCTCATAGAATGTCGGATTAGATGTAATGTGTTACTGCCTTGTTCTCACAGTACATGCCCATAGATGTTTCAACTGAGAACCAAGTCTTTCACTAATGATTTTATCCAAACTTATTCACTAATAGTAGATATCAAAGTTATATATTCAGCTTCCACACTTGATCTTGTAGCCACACTTTGCTTTTTGCTTTTCCAAGTCACCAAATTCTCTCAAATGAATGTGCAATAATTAGTGGTTGATTGTTTGTCCTTGAAGTTACTGGCCCAATTCACATCAATGTGGACACATATCTTATGGTGATTATTTCTTCTCATTAAGATTCCTTACCCCAGTGCTTGTTTTATACCTTAAAACTCTATTTACCATTTTCATGTGTATAGTCTTTGGGCATGACGTATGTTGACTTACATATTGCACAGAAAAAAAATAATATCAGGTCGTGTAATAGTTAAATATATAAGCTTATCTATAGGCATTTAATAAAACTTGATGTTCTTGTATGTCTTTTTCTTGTCATGTTCTTTTTTTTACTTCTTATCCTCTTTCTTCCTTCTTAGTGCCTTTATAGGTGTCACAGTTAACTTTGCTATAAGTTTTTCAGTCTCACTTAATAAATCAAAAACATACCTTTTTTGAGGTTGAAATAGCTCTTCATTGGAATAAGCTATTTCTGTACTTAGAAAATATTGTAAGTTTTCTAAATATTTAACATCAGATATACACTTCGAATATATTTTAATGTTCTTAATGCTATTAATGTCACGATCAATGATAATAATATCATCCATATAAATAAAAACAATGGTAAATTCTTCACTTAAATGCTTAATAAACAATGAGTAATCAACATTACTTTAAAATTTTGATAACACATACATTATACAACTTATTATATCATGCTCTTGGTGATTGCTTTAATTCATATATGGTGTATTAGGAATCATAACATCATATCCTTAAGGTAAACTCATGTAAACTTCTTCCTCTAACTCTCCTTGCAAAAAATATTCTTCACATTCATTTAATGTAAATTTCAATTATAATTAGCCGTTAAAGAGAGAACTACCTTAATAATGTTTATTTTTGCAACTAATGCAAAAGTTTCTGTATAATCTAAGCCATAGGTTTGGGTCAAGTCTTTGGTCACTAATGTAGCCTTATGTTTGTTCAAGATTCCATCATTATTTAACTTAGTCTTATAGTCTCATTTGCATCTTATTACTTTCTTTCTCAAAGGTAAAAGTATTAATTCTCATGTATTATTTTTAACTAAAGCATCCAATTCCTCTTGCATGGTTTGTCTCCAAATTGATAGTTTTTAGTTTCCTCAAAATTATTAGGATCTTTAATGGTGTTTACTTTAGTTAAAAAGATTTTAAAACTCTCATTTACATTTTCTAAGGTAGAGTAGTAGTCAAGATAGTGTGCGGTTACTTTATTACCATAGTAAAACACTCTATTCTTCATCCATTCAGATGAAGATTGTCGAAGTCTTTGAGATCTCCTAAGTAAGGAATTTTAGCCTTATGTAGGTGTAACATGCTCTCCTTCACTTCATATACTAATAGACGGTCCATCTTGTTTACTAGATGGTGACTCTATTTGAACATTAGAATGTTCATCCTTAGGTGTTTTATTTTGCTTTTTTCCCCTCTAATTTTACTAGATGACAATAGTAAATATTCTCTTACTTCATTAGGTGAATGTGTGTCTGGACTTTCATTGCTAGTTTTACTCTTATTAAACTCTTGATTTTGCGATTCTATATTATTACTACTTAAGTCCTATTATAGTTATTAACTATGTTACTAGATGGTGGCACATACTTGTGTATTATGGTTAAAAGAAGTGGATACTACTCTTCACCTCTTTCATTATTAGTGCTATCAAAATATAAATAATTTTTATGAAAGTAACATTTCTAGAAATATACTTATTCTTAGTCGAGAGATTGTAGCATCTATAATCCTTAGTATATACATAATAACCTTAAAAAATGCAGTTAATGTTTATTTCACTTAAGTTATCTCTTGAATGACTTAGAATATGTACATAAGATACACGTCCAAAAATTCTAAGATAGAACAAGTTCGGTTAAGTATTATAAGCGATCTTAATTGGTGTCCTTTCTTTCAAAACCATAAACAGAATTCGGTTGATAAAATGTGTGGCCGTGAGAATGGCTTCTCTTCAAAATTCTCTAGGCACATTATGATAGAACATCAATGTTCTTGTCACCTCTAAAATATGCCTATTTTTACATTCAGTCACTCCATTTTATTTTGGAGTATAAGGATAAATAGTTTGGTGAATAATTCTTTTACTAAGTAAAAACTCTTTAAACAAGTTGTTCACCCTCTCTTTCATTATCAACTCTGAACACCTTAACCTTCTAATCAAATTGATTTTCCATGAATATTACAAATTTTCTGAAAAACCTCATATTTCTTTTTAATAAAATGAATCCATGTATATGTAAATTTATGATTTATAAAAGTTATAAAATATTTAAAACCTTTATGAGATAAGATAGGAGAAGTCCACAAATTAAAATGTGCCAAGGCAAATAAATCATTATATTTATGATGAGATTGTATAAAAAATATTTTAGTCATTTTTCCTAAGATACAAGAACTACAATCTTTGATCTTATCAAATTTTAAATCAAAAACTAATTTTTTGCAAAATATGACTGAAAATATGCCTTAATAAAACATACCAAAGTTCTTGGACTTTGCTGTTAGCTGCTTTAAAAGCCTTACTTAAATCTTTCAAAACATACACCCCATTTTTCTCTCTTTCCTCACCAATTAATTGTCCGTTCTTAAGATTATAAAATGTTACTTTATTAAGTTCAAATATAATATAACAATTTAAATATTTAGTAATTATACTTAAGACAATAAATTTGATGAAAAACATGGCATATAAAAACCCTTAGTATGCTTAAACAAAATATTCAAGTGTCCTAAACTATTAATTAGTATTTCTTTTTCATTAGCTATACTCCTCTTTTTATCTTTTCTTATAGACTCAATTTTATAAGCTAAATTTTTACTTCAAAAACAACGTAATATGCTTCAAAATATTACCATTTTTGTAGAAAAAACAATGCAATAAAATATTTAAAAACATCACAGTTTTATTTAAAAATACAAAAAAGTTCTTTAAAATTCTCTAAAGTATGTTTAATGTGATGAAAAATGATATTACATGACTTTAATAACATCATAATTTAAGACAAAAGTGCAATGAAATGCTTTAGAACATCATTGTCCAATGCAAAAATATGATAAGTGCCTTGAAATATCTCCGCGGTTGTGTAAAACAGTGTAATATGCAATGAGATATCACCATTTTTGAAGAAAAAATGCAATAAAATATTTGAAAACGTCACAATTTTCTTTAAATATAAGTAAAAATGCTTTAAGATATATTCGATTTAATAAAAAATAATATTATATAATTTAAAAATCATGACAATTTAGGCCGAAAGTGCAACAAAATGCATTGGAACATCAACATCTAATGCCAAAATAGTATAAGCACCTTGAAACATCTTTTTTTCTTGCCAAAAAATATGTAACGTGTGTTGAAAATAATACCACTTTTGTAAAGCAAATGCAATAAAATATTTGCAAATATCAAAGTTTTGTTACAAATGCATAAAAATACTTTAGAATTCTATTAAATGCATTCGATTTGATCAAAAATAATATTAGATTACCTAAAAAACATACTTGAAACATCCAAAATTGTTGATGTGAGACATCAAATCCAAATCATTGCATTGTTTGCGGTTTAAGATAATGACACGTATATGAGATTAACCTGTAGTTTCGGAATCCTAAATAGATTATAAAAAATTTGTCTGGTAATTGAATTGAATTGAATAATTTAGTAATATGTTATTGTTTACTTTTTTAAAAAAAATTTATTTTTAATGCTTAAATTTTTAATAAAAATAAGTATTAAAGAATCATTCTTGAAAAGTGAATATTATTGATCAGTGTAATTTTTAATTAGTGTTTCTTTTGCTTTAAATATGTATTTTACTTTAAACAAATTTTGTATGTTGACAAATAAAAATTAAATATTAAAATTATTGATATTATAATAAAAAGGTAATAAATAAGGTAAAATAATTATGTGTTGAGAGTTGTTGAGCTATCAATGTCACAGTCTGCGTTATTATTTGTATTTGGTTGTTAAGGTGTACTTGGTACAATGTGACGGCCAAAGCATACATTTGACAGTGAGAATTTATTCCACCCCTTCTAAATAATAATCTATGAATAATTAAATTATCTTGTAATTTTCATCCCACGTCATTAATGTAAATTTCATTGAAATTACAAAAGAGAAAATTTGAATAAAAACACAAAGAAGAAAGTAATTAATAAACGTGGAAAAGGCATAAGAAAGAAAGAGAGGAAGTAGGTAGGTAGTGGTGTCAACGAATGACGGCGGAGAAGAAGATATTTCAAAGAGGAGAAATTAGGTGATTGGATTGGTACAACATCTGCTTCCCTTTTCTTTTGCCTGGCTTTACGCAGTGAAATGAAACGATGTCGATGTCTTAAGAATGAATCTATTCCCGTTGAACATTCATTTTCTTCCAGGGCATTAATTATTTTTCAGTCATCTCTTTGAAGGCGCATTTTCCCTTTCTTCATCCTCGCACTGGCTATTAAAAAAAGAAACCACATAGGTACGAGTAAAGGAATTTTGGCATGAACCCATTCTCATTAAGCATAAAATTATTCTAAACTAATCCACCTACTTCTCACAAACTTCTCCACCCCAATCTTAACTTGCATAATACACTTATTTGCAGTTTAAGATTTCGTATAATTAATACATGCTTGAAGCAATCAAGGATAATCCGCCCATGACATTACCATAACTCTTGAAGAATACTGGGAGTTTTGGAAAATTGCAGGCCTATCTAGGAAACTTGGGACTTATCGTCAAGAAAAGAGTAACAGATTCTATTGTTTGTTTTTTTCAAAAGTACCAAGCCCATAAATTTCAAATGCTTTTCTCCGTCTTATGCGTTTTGTTGTTGAAAATGGGAAAGTAAAAAGAGCACCTTTAAAAACGGAAGTGGAGCACATCTATTACAATAATAGTAATATTACCAAACTCTTCCTCCCTCGATGCATTTCTTGAAAACAATAAATAATACATGATTCGCCTTTCAAGTTTTGACTTCATATTCACTAAAATACAGATGCATATCACATACTCAATATATTGGCTAGTGGTTGATATAAATTTATGAATAGAATTTAGCCTTAAAACTTTCTTGTAAGAAAATGATTTCTGTAAATTTATAGACCTTTTTAAGATTTGTATTTTTAGGTCATATAAAATTAATCCTCTTTTGAACTACCAAAATATATTATCCATATTCACCATAATTTTTAGGTCAAAAAGATAATAGTATTTCGATATTAGATTTTATCTTTATCAAAATCTCATTTTTAAATTTTAAGATACCCAATTTACTCACATAAATGTGATATTAAACGTACTAAGTTAAAAACATTCAAAAAAAAGTAAAATAGTGTAGAGTAAAAGATGCATCACTCGTGCTCGTGGAAAACTTTGCGAGAGAAAGAGAGTGAAAGCAAGATCGAAAAATAAAATAAAACGAAAATAAAGGACTAAAAGTAGCAGTATTTGGGTTGCCCACTTGCTTTGGTCACAAACTTAGCTACTTGCTTCTTTCTTTTTCTTTTCTTTTTTCTCAGCTTCCATGTGCCTTGCATGTTCAATACGACAGAAAAAAGATATATATGTCAATCTTACATTTCTTTTTCTTTCCTTTGTGTTCGGTGAAGGAAAACAATTTCTTAGAAGCTCTACAGTTGGATCCATAATTTAGTGAGAGAGAAGGGAAAAAATAAAAGAAAGAAATGGGCAACAATATATATGTATATATACATATATATATATATATATATATCCATAATTTAGTGAGAGAGAAGGTAAAAAAATAAAAGAGAATAAACGAGCAGCAATAAATATAAATAGTTTTTATAGCACTATTTAACAACTCTCATTTTAATTTCATGAAGAATAAAAATATTTTTTAAATAGTTTTTATAACACTATTTAGCAACTCTTATTTTTATTTCATGAAGAATAAAAATATTTTTTTATAATTTAATAAAATTACAAGTCAATGTAAGTTTTAAAAATAATAATAAAAAAAATATCATCCGTAAATTATTATGTTTCACTATTAGATAACTAATCCAAATAATTAAAATAATTTTATATATAATTTTAATTATTAATAATATTTTTTACATACCTCTAAAATTTTAAAAATTAATAGAAAATATTAATAATAATTTTTTTAATATCTAATTTAATTTAATAAATAAATATATAAATTAAGTACTAATTTATATTAATACTATAAAAATACTAAAAATATTAAGCGTATTTTTTTTTAATTTTTAAAACATAAAAAAGTATGTTAAAAATATTACTAATATCTATAATTATACATAAAATTATTTTTATATTTTAATTAGTTAATTTTAAAAAATTTGCATCTACTTGTAATGTGGTTAAATTTTGGAAGAAATATTTGATACAATAATTTTAACATTAGCAAAATGATATTTTTCGGTGAGATAACCAAAACATGGTAGATTGATAGAGGTCAATAAGTGAACGAGTTGATGATTAATTCATCTTCAAAATCATCAGTTTATATAAATCTGTAATATTACTTATGAATGTGTAGAATAAGCTCAAAAGTTAACAAATTTTGAGTAGTGAGATTACAATTCATTGAAGCAGCAATGAATATAACAAATTTGTTTTTCTTTCGGTTGGTCGAGATGGACAATGACAGCATTAATGGGTTTATTGAAATATCGTTTTTTTAAGTTGATGAAAAGTTATTTTTTTTTATTGTATAAAGTACAATCACTTGTATTTTTATTCATCTTTTCTTTGCTTTGAAAGAGGAAACAAGTTCAGCGTAAGAAAGCATGTGGACTGCCAACTGCAGTAGCAATTAATCTGTGTAGCAAAGATTTCCCTGATCTTCAATCTAATCTTAGGGTGACGTCCATTTTCTAAATGGACATCTCATTTTGTTTTCACTTGGCAGCACTTGTGGAATTTCTTTAATTTGTTGTGTTGGTCCTTGATTAAACCAATTTGCCTTTCTTGTGTACTTTAGACGGACATGCATTAGAAATAGGTTTTTTCTTCATGAAATTCTAGACTAACTGTCCGTGGATGCAGTTAAAGTATCGACTTGAAATAAACATCTGTTGCACTACTTCTCAAATGACAATGCAATTAGTCGGAAGCACATAAAACGGAAAACATAAGCCATCTCGAATCTTTAAAGACGTACCATGACTCCTGCACGAACAACAAGCTTGTGTGGGACAGCATTGACATCAACATAGTAGAATCTCAATCTATGCCAATCATTAAGCTCAAGAGAGAAAATAATCATTACATTGTAGAAACATACTGCATATAATTTATAAGGTAAGAATATGCATTAAGTACACATCAAAAATGTTAAAATGCACTGCATTCCGTAACGCAGAGACACACATTCGTATCAAGACTGGGCAAACACCAAACAGATCCGAGGTGCAAAGCAAACCCCAAAATGTCAAGCAGATAACTAACGAAAACAAAATTGCTAATACACGCGTAGTATATATATTAAGAATGAAATCAAAGAGTAAATGGTTAGGAAAGAACCTTCTGAATCACTTTGCACCCATCCATTTGAAGACATAGACGCAAAACATGAACAGTGAGCTGGTTGGCTTGCTGTGCTCTCTGACTTTCCGTACCACGATCAAAAAAATGCAAGTCGAACCCAACAATTTAAGCGATAATTTAGACTTGTACAAATCAGTTATGACGTGAGCATTTTGAACTTCGGAGGACATACCTTTTGTACGACATAATTTCGAAAAACGTCTGTCATCAAGGTACGAGCATGAGAAATAAATGTCGGGGAAAATTGTGGCCTGTTCTTCTGCCGTGGCAACTTCTAATTTCTGCTGAACAAAGCGACTCCCTTGCTAATCTGTACCGAATTATATAAGAGGAAATGACAAATCAGTACTATAAACAATGCATATGTAGAACATACACCAAACTAAGGCATTAAATACACGCCCGAACAAAACAACGTTTGAAAGTTCAAAAGACCCGGTCTTGTCAGTTTTGAACTCATCTAACAAGGATGGTGTCAATCTTCCTTCCATGTTGCTGCCAGCGTCTGAGTGCCATACTGTGGGTCCTCCCATTGAACATCTCATCATCGAAGTAAAGCGTGAGTTTTGCTCATTCAGAAAACTTCCAGATCCAAAAGATGCAAGCACGGAGTTTGGGAACGAGTTTCCAGAAAATGGTATGCTAAGTCTAGATGATCGAGTCTCATAGTACCCAGGATTCAAACCACCAGAATTACCTAAAAGTTTCAGTTCACATTGTTGCTTCTGTTGAGCGAGCAATACCTCAAGGTGTCCCTTTTGCAGCCAATCCAAGTCACCTAGCAGAGTACCAGAGTAATTCCTAATCTCATAAGGGTCGCTCGCACCATCTGCACCACGTGCTGCATAACCACAAGGTCTTTGGAAATACTGCACATATTGCGGATCCATTACTGGAGAACCGAAGTCCATTTTTGCATGAAGCAATCCATTCGAACCCTGTGAATCTCCGATACTAGCTGAACAAATTAAAAAAATCATATCAACATCATTTTTCTCTTTTTGCATACAAATCCAAAGAATTATTTAAAAAATATTTTGCAATCAACAAATAAAAAACCAAAAAAGCTTCAAGAAGATGGAAACAGGATTAACCTCCACCAAGATGACGCGTAGCCGTGGAATCTAGCTTCTGATTAACACAATTTTCACCTGGCAAATTAACATTGATGTCCCCTTTAGACATATTTGCATTTCGATGATGACCAACAGATTGTTCCAGACTTCTAAACCCTGTAGAATTCATTATGTAGCTGCAATTTCAGCAAGCTCGCTATCACTTTGGACATTTGAAGCAACGACACTCTTCTTCTCGTTAGAACCAACTCTGCTCCCCACAGGAGGAACACCAGAACCAAGAGACCACCCAACTAGCTGTGCTTCAGGGGTTGTACTCCCGGACAATGATGAGCCCACAGCAGCGGCAAAAGAACGAGATGGGATTCTATTACTGCTCTCAACCCCTACCAGTCCTGGGTATGCTGCAGCCGAATGCAACACGTCTAAGGATTCTGCTCCGCTGTATGAACCAGCTGGATGGTCATCAGATACCCCGGCAGCACCCACAATATCACCAAAGGCATTGCCACTTGCTGGGCGAGACAGGTGGCCTGCCAAGGAGGCAGGTCGATCATTGAAAATATCCCTAGAGAGATTCCTCCCGGAAGCATTCCTCAGTTCCATTAACTCATTCTCTGCTTGCTGCCCAGAAAGGTCCCGCTCCATTGAAAATAGCGATGACCCATCACCACCATTCATTTCCTTCTTCCAGTCTGCAAAATCTTCTAAACACAAAAGTGAGCACAAAACAAAATGATGACAAGAATAAGCCAAACACTTTCATACGACATGATCAAGCATTGACTTTTTTCTTCTTCTCGCAGCAACCAAACATAGCGACATTATTAAACATGCAGTGTAAAGCCAAATAAAAATCATACCTTTACAGCAAATCTTCGCCCGAAAAATAACAAGCTTCCGTTCAATTACTTATCTCCGGACCTAAATATACAAACTAAAAGAAAAAAGCTAAAAATTAAGACAAAAATTGGAGAAAAATAGAGGGAAAAGAAGAAGGGGGTGGGCAGAAACGGTGTCGCGTAGTTGAACTTACGGTTAACAGGCAGGAAATTGCAAAATGTTTCAAGGGAAGAAAGAAATTGCGAGGGTGAGAGCGAGAGTTTGTGAAGAATTTAGAACAATTCGAACAATAAGAAGAAACCTTATGCCATATTAAAGTAGTAATAATAATTATTATTACTATTTACCGAGGCAACCAACTGGGAGGATGAGACCGCCTGAGCCTCCTGGTTTTTCAAAACGATCCCTCGTCTCTTGGCTTGGAAACAATTTTATCTTATTGTGAATTGTTTCGGTTCATTTCACACGATGAATTGAACTTGTTGCATCTGGAGTAGATTGTTGCGCAGAAACGAGTGCCAGTTCTCATTCTGCTGGAAGATTCATTTGCCAGTCAAAAAAATTAATACAAAGTGACTACGCCATAAACAAATCTATGAAGACTACCAAAGGCGGAAATTGAAACATAAAATAAATAAAAAAATGCTTCCAAAACGGTCGTACTTATACTGTGCTCTCATTTTCTGTCATTTGACGTACTTCGTTAATGACTAGGTATGCTTTGTGGCCACCAATCACCTCATCCTGCTTCTTGCCATATTTCCATAGCTTTAACAGAAATAGCTTCATCTAGTTGGGCGACAAATAGACAACCATAAAACCAGCTAAATCGTTAGATTTTACCTGAATTCTTGGCATTTTCTGCATGGATTGTGAAGTTCCTCGTCAGGCAGACACATACAAAAGAAGGAATAATTGAGTATCAATCACCATTGTGCAGATATATAATTACTGAAGATTGTTTAACTTAAATCGAAGCAGCGTAAACGCGACGAATGAAAGCACATTCACGGATATGATCAATATATTTGATAAATAATCGGTGAAGAATATTGTTACAACTTAAATGTATTTCTCAAAAAGTTTGGTGTATATTGCACACAGCATAGATTAACTTCTTTTATTATTGACACAATCAAAAGGGGACTAAAATATTTTGCCATAAGTAGCATCAACAACCACAAATAGTATCTTGTTACCAAAATAATATGCACCTTCCACCACAGTTTGAGGCCAATCAAATTTTAACCTTTCCCAATGTGATCTGTCCGTGGATGCAGTTAAAGTATCGGCTTGGAAA
>BNST01000108.1:0-39082 GCA_019650275.1 Xylocarpus granatum | reverse complement strand
CGGACATGTTCGGCAGTGTATGGGGCAAACTTTTGTTAGTGACTGGATCATCCCCGTGGGCATGTCTACGGCTTTGGGCAAGTTGGGAAGTGCACAGGATGAACTTCTTGGAGTGATCAGAACATCCCCACTAACGAAGCATAGTCATTGGGCGCATTCAGTAGTGCGTGGGATGAGCTTCGAGGAGCAACCAGAACATCCCTACAGGCACGGCAGCTGCTTTGGGTGCATTGGTCAGTGAACAGGATGAACATCCAGCAGTGACTGAAACACCGCCACTGGCACAGGAGCAGCATTGGACACATTTGGCAGTGTGTGGGACAAACTTCTGAGAGCGATCAGAAAATCCCCGCGTGTGTAGAAGTGGCGTCAGGTGTGTTTGCCAGTGCGAGGGACGAACTTCTGGGACTGACTGGAGAATCCCTGAACTCTTGGCAAAGACAGCGGACGCATTCGGCAGTGTGAGGGACGAACTTCTAGGACTGACTGGAAAATCCCTGCAGGCTCGGCAAAGGCAGCGGACACATTTGGCAGTATGAGGGACGAACTTCCAAGAGCGACTGGAACATCCAAGGGGATGCGGCAGAGGCATTGGATGCATTCGGCAGCGCGTGGGGCAAACTTTGAGGAGCGACTAGAAGATCCCCGTGGAAACAGCATCTGTGTCAGGCGCATTTGGCAGTTTGTGGGATGAACTTCCTAAAATGAATGGAAGATCCCTAGGGCATGGAAGAGTCACCGGATGAGCTTGGCAATGCTCAGGACAAACTTCTGGGGGTGACCGGAACATCGCCGCAGTCATGGCAACGACATTGGGTGCATTCAATAGTGCATGGGATGAACTTCTGGGAGCTACTAGAACATCCTCCCTGGCCCGGTAGAAGCTTCCAAAAGTTTAGGCAGTGCATGGGACGAACTTCCAGAAATGACCGGAACCTCCCCATTGGCATGGAAGAGGCTTTGGGCACATTGGAAAGTGTGCAGTCATGGCAGTGGGCCGGGCCTGCTTGACAGTGCACAAGATGAACTTCCAGGAATGACTAGAACATCACCGCTGGCACTACTGAGGCTTTGGCTTCACTGGGCAGTGTGTGGGACGAACTTCTATGAGCAACTAGAACATTCCTGCACGTGTGGCAGCATCATCTGGCATGTTTGCCAATGTGCAGGATGAACTTCTGGGAGCGACTGGAAAATCCCCATTGGCTCAGCCGAGGCATCGAACAATTTCGGAGTGTTTAGGACAAAGTTCTGGTAGTGACTAGAACAAGCCTGCAAGTACGGCAGCAGCGTCAGACATGCTCGTGTTCAGGACCTTGGGAGGCAAAGGGAGTGTGAGTGGCATAGGAGGATGCAGGAGAGACGCCAAGCAGTAAGAGAGGCAGCTACGGGCCAGAACGTGTGCGCAACAAGCTTGCACACAGCATGCAGTGAAGCATGGCCAGGTACTGACTTTGTCCTTATTGACCAAGGACATCCAAGCTAAGAAGGAGTCCAGCATCAGCAGGATATGCATGGTGCAATTCGAGCAGTAGACGGATGTGTATAGCATGAAGAACTCCAGTAGCAGCAAGACATCATGAAGGGTTTAGCTTCAACAAGTTGTTCACGTCAAGGAGAAGTCTTGGGAAAGAAGGACACGCCATAAGTAAGTTCTAATCTTAGAAGGAAACAACAAGATAAAGACCAGCAGCTGTAGGAGATAAGATAAATAAGAATAAAGTGGTTTAGTCAAAATAGGATTAGTCAATCAAGAAGACCAAGAATCCTAGTAGTATTAGGAAACATTTAGATAAGGTCTATCTTGATAAGATTCTAGTTGTCTTAGGAAAACTTGTCCTAAGTGGATAAAAAACTTAAGTACTAGTTAAATTAGGAAAAGGCTGTCCAATACTATAAATACAACCCATTATTTGTTAGCAAGAACATATGCTCCCAATTTGTAAGTTTTTATTAATTAATCAAGAATCAAGCTTCGGCATTCTCGTTTATATTTTGGTTATCTTTGAAGAGCTGTCTTGAGATAACTTGGGCTTAAGACAAGGTGAAGAGTTGTCTTTCTTGCTTAAGAGCTTAGGTTGAAGTCAAGAGTTGTCTTCTTCAACCAAGGCGAGTTGTGATAGGTTTAAGAGTTGTCATGCCTATTTAACATAACTTTTTATGATTAGTTAATCCCGAGGGACAGTTTAGGGGAGAAGAATTAAAAAAAAGAACTCAAGGATCAAAGAGGACAGCAAGTTAGGAGAGGTTTTAGAAGCCGTGCTAACCCCTAAGCTGTAGAAAAGTTGGAACACGAAATCGGGACCCCAACAGTTCGGCAGTGCATGGGACAAACTTACAAAAGCGATTGGAACATCCCCGTGGGCACGGCAGCAGCATTGGGCATGCTCAGCTGTGTGTGGGTTTGCAGCGGCATTTCGCACATTCGGCAGTGTGTGGGACGAAGTTGTGAGAGCGACCAAAAAATCCCCGCAGGCTCTGCAGAGGTGTCAGACGCATTCAGCAGTGCTTGAGACAAACTTCCGGGATCAACTAGAACATCCCTGCTGGCGCGCCAGAGGCTTTGGGTGCATTTGGCAGTGTGCGGGATGAACTTCCAAGAGCAACCAAAAAAATCCCTGTGGAAACAGCATAAGCGTTAGGTGCATTTGGCAGTACATAGGATGAACATTGGAAAGCAACCAGAACAACTCTGTGGGCATGGCAGCTTTGTTGGGAACGTTCAGTAGTGCCGGGAAGGGCACGACAGCGGTGTTGGGCACGTTCAGTAGCAGGGAGGGCATGGCAGCAGTGTTGGGCATGATCAGTAGTGCTGGGGAGGGCATGGCAGCGGTGTTCTGCATGTTCGGTAGTGTGCAGAACGAACTACCGAATTATCACTGCCGGCTCAGCAGAGGAGTCGACCACATTTGGCAGGGCGACTTAAAAATCCCAACAGGCGTAGCACAGGCTCGGGCATGTTTGGCAGTGCACGGGGATAAACTTTGGGGAGCGATGAGAACATCCCCATGAGTACGGCAGAGTTGTCGGGTGCATTCGGCAGTGTAGGGGGGCGAACTTCCAATGCCGAAAGTGGCCAGAGCATCCCTGTAGGCATGGCAGAGGTGTCGGGTGCATTTGGTTGTGTGCAGGATGAACTTCCCAAAGTGACCGAAAAATCCCCTTGGGCACAGCACATTTGGTAGTGCTTGGGATGAACTTCTAGGAGTGACCTGAACATCCCTGTGTGTGCGCCACTGGCATTGGACACATTCGACAGTAAACAGGACAAAATTCCGGGAGCAACCAAGCATCTCTGTGGGCGTGGCACAGGCGTTAGGCACATTTGTGTTGAGGACCTTAGGAGGCAAAGGGAGCGTGAGAGAATGCACTCCAGGCAGCAAAAGAGGCAGCAACAAGCCAGCAAGTGCATGCAAACAAGCCTGCACGCAGCAAGCAGTGAAGCCCAGCCAGTATTTAACTCAATCCTAATTAATGAAAGAATTCACACCAACAGGAGTTCCAGCAGAAGAAGGACAATAGCATCAAGAAGAACTCCAGCAGCAAGAACACGTCCAAGTCAAGAAGAGTTCCAGTAGGAGAAGGACATAAACGGCATGAAGAACTCTAGCAGTAGCAGGACGTCATGGCAGGTTTGACTTCAGCAAGAGGACCATGCCAAAGAGAAGTCTTGCAGAGGAAGGACACACTGCAGTAGAAGTTGTAATCTAAGAAGGAAATGGCAAGAAGAAGTCCAGCCGCTGTAGAATACAAGATAAGGTAGAAGAATTCTAGTATAGTAGAAACTCAAGAAGAACCAAGAATCCTAGTAGAATTAGGAAACATTTGGGATAAGGTCTATCTTGATAAGGTTTTAGTTGTCTTAGAAAACCTTGTTGACTTAGGAAAACATATCCTAAGTGGATAAGGAACCTAAGTACTAGTTAAATTAGGATAAGGCTGTCTTAGGACTATAAATACAGCCCATTATTTGTGAGGAGATATGCTCCAAATTTTGTTATTTTCTCATTCAATAATCAAGAATCAAGGTAGCATTCTTGCTCACATTCTTGTTTATGTTTTCGGTTATCTTTTAAGAGTTGTCTTGAGATAACTTGGGCTTAAGTCAAGGTGAAGAGTTATCTTCCTTGCTTAAGAGATTAGGTTGAAGTCAAGAGTTGTCTTCTTCAACCAAGGCAAGTTGTGATAGGTTTAAGAGTTGTCTTGCCTATCCAACATATCCTTTTATATATTAGTTAACCCGAAGGACAGCTTAGGGGACGCAAATATAAGAAAAGAACTCAAGAATCAAACAGGACATTAAGTTAGCAAGGTTTTTAGTAGAAGTGTTGACCCCTAAGGTGTATAAAAGTTGGGAAAAAAATCGGGACCCCAACAATTTGGCAGTGCTCAGGATGAACTTACTAGATGTTCCACTGGCCCCCGAAATTATCCAAATGCTCCCGGAAGTTTGTCCTGTGCACTGCCGAACTAGTCGAATGCCACCGCTGCACCCGCAAGGATGTTCTGGTCGCTATCGGAAGATCTTCCCAAGCACTGCCCAACACACCCGATGCCACTGCTGTGCATGCACGAATGTTCTGCTTGCTTCCTGAAGTTTGTCCTGCACACTGCCTAATGCACCGAACACCGTTGCCATGCCTGCTGCGAAGTTTCTGTCACTCACTAAAGTTCATCCCGCGCACTGCCGAATGCGCATGATGCCCCTGCCACACCTGAGTGGATGTTTTGTTGCTCCAGAAAGTTCCTCTCACACTTCCCAATGCGACTAAAGCCTCTGCTGCACCCCTGGAGATTTTTTGGTCGCTCCCAGAAGTTTGCCCTGTGCACTGCCGAACTGTCCCAACGCTGGTGCCACGCCCATAGGGATGTTGCTGTCACTCCTGGAAATTCATGCTATGCACAGCCCAACACGCTGGAAGCCTATACTGTGTCTGGGGGGGATGTTCTGGTAGGTCCCAGAAGTTTCATACCACACATTGCAGATCGTGCTGGATGCCTCTACTGAACCAGCGAGGATGTTCAGCTTGCACCCAAAATTTTGTCCTGCACACCGCCCAACGTGCAGGAAGCCAACTTTTGTGAGCAACCAGAACATCCCCACAGGCATATCAGCGCTGTCAGGCATGTTGGCAGTGCATGGGATGAACTTTCAAGAGCGACTGAAAATTCCCCGCAGGCTTGGCAGAGGCATTGGACGCATTCGGCAGAGCTCAGGATGAACTTCTGAAAGCAACAAAACATCCTTGCGAGCATGTCGGAGGCATCAGGCATGTTTGCCAGTGCGCGGAATGAACTTCTATGAGTGACCGAAACATCTATGCGGGTGCAACAGAGGCTTTGGGTGCATTGGGCAGCTCACATGATGAACTTCCTGGAGCGGCCAGAGCATCCCCGTGAGCAGTCGGCAGCAGCATTGGGCACGTTTGGCAGTCCACGACAAGAACTTCTAGGGGCGACCGGAACGTCCCCATGAGCATGGCAGCAGCATCGGGCGTGTTCGGCAGTGCACGGGATGAACTTCCAGGGGCAACCAAAAAATCCTTGCGGGTGCAGTAGAGGCTTCAAATGCATTGGGCAGTGCACAGGATGAACTTCAGAGAATGTTCAGAGCATCCCCGCTGGTGCCGCAGAGGTGTCAAGCGCCTTTAGCAGTGCGCGGAGCAAACTTTGGGTGCATCGGACACATTTGGGAGTGCCTGGGACGAACTTTCGGGAGTGACCGCAACATTCCGCGGGTGCAGCGGAGGCTTCGGGTGTGTTTGGCAGTGTGTGGGATGAAATTTTAGGCTGCAGTCAGAAAATCTATGCGAGCACGGCGTACGACGTGTTGGGCAGTGCTCAGGACATACTTTTGGGAGTGACCGGAATATCTCCGCAGGCTGTGGAAGTAGGTCGGGAGTGGAAGCGGGTCGGGTGTATTCAGCTGTGCACGAGACAAACTTCTAGGGGTAACCAGAACATCCCCGTGGGCCCGGCAGAGGCTTTGGCCACGTTGGGCAATGAAGAGACGAACATCCCCGCAGGCGCGGGAGAGGCATGTGTGCATTTGGCAGTGTTGGGCAGTGCTCAGGACAAACATTCGGGAGCAACCGCAACATCCCACAGTGGGAGGCTTCAGGAGCGTCCTGCACAACGGGATGAAATTTTAGGGTGCAGCCAGAAAATCTCTGCGGGCTCAGCAGCAGTGTCTGACGTGTTGGGCAGTGCTTAGGACAAACTTCGGGGAGTGACCGGAATATCCCCGGAGGCACGGAAGTGGATTGGGCTCAGAAGTGGGTTGGGTGCATTTAGCTGTGCACAAGACAAACTTCTAGGAGCGACCAGAACATACTGTGGGCTCGGCACAGGCTTCGGATAAGTTGGACAGGGCACGGGACAAACTTCTGGAGTGACCGGAACATCCCCATGTGCATGGTAGTGGCGTTGGACACATTCGGTAGTGCACAGGATGAACTTGTGGGAGTGACTAGAATATCCCCGCGCAGGTGTGGCAGAGGTGTTAGGCATGTTGGACAATGCACAGGACGAACTTCTGGGAGCAAACAAAAAATCCCCACGGGCTCAGTAGTGGTGTCAGGCACGTTTCGGTAATGCACAGGACGAATCTCAGTAAGCGACCGAATAATCCCCATGGGCTTTTCAAAGGTGTCAAATGCGTTGGTTAGTGGTCAGGAAAAACTTCCGAGAGCGACTGGAACATCCCCGTGGGTGCGACAATAGAGTTGGACACATTTGGCAGTACACTGGACGAAGTTTTGGGAGCAACCATAACACCCTCACAGGTGCGGTAGAGGCCTTCGTGGGAGTTGAGCAGTGCATGGGACGAGCTTCCGAGAGTGACTAGAATATCCCCGTGGGCACAACAGAGGCATCAGGCGCATTTGGCTGTGCACAGGATGAACCTCCAGGAGCGACCGAAACATCTCCGCGGGCATGGTAAGACTTTCGGCACATTGGGCCGTGAGCAGGATGAACTTCTGGGAGTGACTAGAACATCCCGGTGGGTGCGGAAGTAGAGTCGGACACATTCGGCAGTGCACAGGACGAACTTTCGAGAGCGACCATAACACCCCTACAGGTGCGATAGATGCATCGAACGTTGTTCGGCATTGCTTGGGATAAACTTCCAGGAGTGACCGAACATCACCGCAAGTGTTACAGAGATGTCGGGCATGTTTACCACTGCATGGGGCAAACTTCTGGGAGCGACCGAAACATCCTCGCCGGAGCGATAGAGACTTCAGGCGCATTGGGCCGTGCACAGGATGAACTTCTGCGAGTGACTCTAAACAATCCCACAGGCGCAACAGGCGTGTCAGACGCATTCAACAGTGCGCGGGACGAACTTTCGAGAGTGACCAGGACATCACCGTGGGCGCGGCAGAGGCATCTGGCGTGTTCATTAGTGCGTGGGACGAACTTTGGGCAGTGACCAGAACATCCCTACAAGTGCAGCAGAGGCATTGGGCGTGTTCGACAATGCACGGGATGAACTTCCGGCAGCAACAGGAAAATACCCGCAAGCTCGGCAGAGGTGTCGGAGGCATTTGACAGTGCTCGGTACGAACTTCAGGGAGTGGCCAGAACATCCCTGCAAGCATGACCAAAGCGTTGGGCGCGTTTGCCAGTGTGTGGGATGAACTTCTGGGACCAATCGAAACATCCCTGCGAGTACGACAGAGGCTTCAGGCACATTGGGTAGTGCGCTGGACGAATTTCTGAAGAGACCAGAACAAGCCAGTAGGTGCGGCAGTGTTTTTGGACATATTCGGCAGTGCACTGGGCGAACTTCCAAGAGCAACAAAACATCCCCGCAGGTGCAGTATAGGTGTCAAACATGTTCGGGAGTGTGCGCGACCGGAACATCCCCACAGGCATGGCAATGGCGTAGAGTACATTCTGCAGTGCACGAGGTGAAATTTTGGTAGTGACAGTAAAATCTCTGTGGGCTTGGCAGAGGCATCACATGCATTTGGCAGTGCATGGGATGAACATTCAGGAGCAACCAGAACATCCCCCCAGGCATGGCAGAGGTGTCGTGAGCATTTGGCAGTGCACTGGATGAACTTCCGAGAGCGACCAAAACATCCCATGTGAACGCAGCAGAGGCTTCGGGCGCGTTTGGCAGTATGCTGGATGAACTTGCAGGACCAACCAAAACATCCCCACGGGTGCAGCAATGGCGTCGGACATGTTTGACAGTGCACAGGGACATATACATAGACACACATACACAAACATTTACATTATGCATCTATGTTTATTCATTTCTAAAGACAAAAACTAGAAAGTAAAAGAGGAACCAAAAAGAAGAAAACAATGATTTCATTGTTTAAGGAGGATTTCCTCTAACTTTGTCCCCCACAAAAATAAAGATAATTTTCTCTATGCATAAATAAAAGAATAATGATACATAAATCGATTCAACATATTATGAATATTGAATTATATTTAATACATAATAAATAATAAATTGAGAGATATTTAAATAATATTGTAAATTTTGATAATATAAATGATATTTTATAATTTTAAAATTTACTATTTTCAGTGTCGAGAATGTATTGAGTCAAGATAAATATCATTTCTGAAAATAAAATAAGCACGAAATACATATGTTAGATGTCCAAAGTCAACCTAATGCAATAGTTCCACACTAGCGGAATGAGCCCACATCAACATACTTTACGGGTAGATTAATCATAATTAATATAAGCAAATCAAATTTGGACAATTAAATCTGCTTAATTATTTAAATATGCCATAACCAAGCCATTGGGTTCATTAATTAACAATTAACTTATCATATGGATCGCAAGCCACAACCAAGATAATGTTCTTTTTGTTTTCTAATCCATAATTTAAGTATATGATTAAGGGCAATAATCACAAGGTTTTAAAAAATTTTGTTTGCCAGTACTTCACCTAATCAATGTTTACACTTACATATCAACACACATGACCACTTAAGAAAGGTCTATGTGTAGCATCTTATATGCATATATTGCCCAAAATAATTGCTTCCCAGTGATCTTCAAATGTCAAATTTATAATGTAATGAAGACAAAAAGTACAAGAGAAATACATTGGAATCTGGTTTATCGTTTATATAATTGTATTTCTTTGGCTTCATGCAGGGTTTCCTCTCATTGTTTATTGCAACATGCACAACTACAGCAGCTTATTATCTTGTGTTTACACCATGGATGTACAGGAATAGATACTATTTTCGTGGTGGAAAGTTAGGCTTGGCAATTTTAAGGGGGCGAGGTACGGAATCAGAAGAGCCGCAAAATAACCCTAAAAGATAGGTCCTTGTGGACTAAGAGTGGATCCTTGTGGACTAAGAGTGGAAATAATTGACTATAAATGAATATGACCAGAAAATCCCCACAGGTGCGGCAGAGGCATCTGGAGCGTTCAACAATGTGTGGGACAAAATTTCGGGAGCGACTAGAATATCTCCACAGGCGTGGCAGAGGCATCGGGTGGATTCGTGTTGGGGTCCTGATTTTTTTCCCAACTTTTCTACACCTTAGGGGTTAACACGCCTACTGGAATCCTTCCTAACTTGCTGTCCCATTTGATTCTTGAGTTCTTTTCTTATATTTATGTCCCCTAAGCTGTCATTTGGGTTAACTAATATATAAAAGATATGTTGGATAGGCAAGAAAACTCTTAAACCTATCACAACTTGCCTTGGTTGAAGAAGACAACTCTTAACTTCAACCTTATTAGCTATTAAGCAAGGAAAACAACTCTTAACCTTGTCTTAAGCCCAAGTTATCTCAAGACAACTCTTAAAAGATAACCAAAAATATAAACAAGAATGTGAGCAAGAATGCTTACCTTTGATTCTTGATTAATGATTGAGAAAATAACAAAATTCCAAGCATATGTCCTCCTCACAAATAATGGGTTGTATTTATAGTCTTAAGACAGCCTTATCCTAATTTAACTAGTACTTAGGTTCCTTATCCACTTAGGATATGTTTTCCTAAGTCAACAAGCATTTCTAAGTCAACTAAAACATTATCAAGATAGACATTATCGCATTGTTTCCTAATCCTACTAGGATTCTTGGTCTTTCTTGAATTTCTACCTAGACTAGAATTCCTACCTTATCTTGTATTCTACAGTGGCTGAACTTCCCCTTGGCTTATCCTTCTAGGACTAGGACTCTCAATGTGTATCCTTCTACCCTTAAAATTCTTCTTGTTGCGATTATTCTATTGCTACTGGAATTCATCATGCATGCTCTGCTGCTGATAGAATTCTCCTTGGCACGGATGTCTTGCTATTGCTGGAACTCTGCTTGGCATAGATGTCCTTCTGCTGTTGCAACTCTGCTTGACATGGATGTGTTTCTGCTGCTAGGGTTCTTCTTGATGTGATTATCCTTCCACTGCTGGAATTCCTGTTGTTGTGAATGTCCTTCATTAATTAGGATTAAGTCAAATACTAGTTGGGCCTTACTGCTAGGCTTCATACTTGCTGTTGTCATGCTTGTTGTGCACATTTTCTGGTCCATGCTCTCCTTTGCCGCACCATTTTCTGCTCATTGCCTTTCTTGCATAGTTCGGTTCTCTACAATCCCCCTTTCTTGAAGACTCACCTTGTCCTCAAGGTGGAAGTTGGAAAACTACTGCTGGATGTCATTATACTCTTTCCAAACTTATATGGGTAATGGCAAAGGTTGTAGCAATCCCTTGGTCTTGCCATCTTCTAGTTTTATCCATTGGCAAATGTCACAATTGCTATCTTTCTTCTTGACTTCTACCTTGAATCCTTCCAACCAAAAGAATAGCTTGATCCGTATGTAAGTACGGAGCCATCCTGAATGTCCTCCTTCCCGTGAGTTGTGGAAGTGATTCAAGATCTTCCCTCTTAGTCCTAGTATGTTTGGTACATACACCTACTGGTTGTGCCAAATATATTATTCATAAGGGTGAATTTACTAACCTTAAGGTCAAAATTCTTGATCTTTTCCGTGACCTCTTGGCTTTGAGAGTCAATTTCTATTGCCTCTTTGATTTCTGTCCATACATTTCACTTTGCTCTTCCACTTGTCTTTCAATCTCATTCTTTTGGAAGTGTGCATACCGGTAAGGTGCTACATTAATTGCCTTGGTTTCATCGATTAATGGGATGGCGTGGTTGTAATGTCTTAAGGTTGGTAGTCCTTGTGGCTCTCCTAAGACATCTCTGAATTGCTCTAGTAGGTTCCTTACTCCCATTGGTATGTCTTCGTGTGAATGATGTTCTACTGTGTTTTCCTCTTTTGTGGCCAAGAGAACCGCAAAACATTGCGCCCTTTTTCTGTATAGTCGTTCAAGGGTACTTACCTCACAATGATGCATTGCATTGGTGGTGGATCCTCCCACGTATAGTCCCTTCCCTTCCATTGGAAGTGCATGGCCATGGATTCATAGTCGAACATAATCTTGCCTATGGTTTTAAGCCAAGCATTGCCTAAAGCCACATCAAGACCTACCAAGGCTAATACATGCAGTTCTACCTTTATTTTGACTCCTTGAGTCTGCATTACTATTGCCTGGATAACTTGTGCGCACTTGAGCTTCTATCCGCTTGCCAATCTTACCTCAAAGGGTGCAATCCTTTTCGGACGTAGCTGAAGTGTTTTGACCAATTTTGTGTTGATGAAGTTATGGGTAGCTCCACTATCAATCAACACCAAAACATCCATCCCGTTAATGGTTGCGAATAACCACATGGCAGTAGGCTTGGTGGTTGCCCCTACTGCATGTAATTTAATTTTGCCTTCTTCCGCATGATTAGGGAAGTGTTCTACCTCTGCTTCCTCCTCGTTGTCCACGCGGCTTTTGGCATTTGTGCTGGCAATAGGGTTGCTGTCCAGAACACCTGACCTGTTGCATGGAATGTCTGGATCTTCAGTGTTCAAGCTACAACCCAAATAATCCTCATTTTATCCAGGGAATTGAGGGTCTAAAACAGGTGCAGATGATGGCGTTTGATCAATATTTGTGCCTTGCAAAACTTGCTGCATGCTATGCATATTGTCCGATGCAGTTTGAACTACGAATAGTCTAAAGGTCTGATCTCTTGCAGCTTGTGAAGCTGTCCATGAAAGATCTGTAAGTCCTTCAATCTGGACAAGAATATGATTAGGAACTTTGTCTTCTAATCCAAGTTTAGCCAACAAGGCAGATTGGTCCTGCACAGTCCTTGTTGGAGTATTTTCTGGTGGATAATTTGTAGGAACAGGCATTTGTAATCCATATGAAAATCCATATGATTCTACATCCACTTTAATTTTCTGTTCTTCCACTCTTGGTAGTGCTAAAAAAGATGTAGAAGTAGTAGCATAAACCTGAATAGATGAATCAGGATGTTTGGTAGATGCATTATTTGACTCATCACAAGACATCTGCATCTTTATCTTGGCATTCGAGCACACCAAGTCCTATCCTAGAACACTTGTGTCCTTAGTGTCGCTATCATTTGGAAATGCATATGCATCTCCTATGCACAATTCTTTTCCTCTACTATCATCAATTGGAATTGTTGGTGATGAAACGTCTTCACTTGTTCTCTAGATTGGCATCTCAGGAGGCATGAGATGAGTATTCCAAGTTCTGAACTGGTGCAGCACTCTCCGGATTTGATGAATGAAAGACTTGGCTCCCATCAAACTCGGAGTAAATATTTGTGATGCTGGATGGGCTGAATCTGTCCATCAATTCTTGTGTGAATCTTGTCCAGCCAATCCTTCTACCTTCTTTGCCGTAGGTGGCCTTAAGCTGACACCACCATTGATTGGCCCTCCCACACAGGTGATAGGATGCAAAATCAACCCTTTCACCCCTCTCAACACCTTGCTTCTCAAAATAGAACTCAGCCTTGGAGATCCATTCAGTTGGATCCCCTTTCTCAAAGGTTGGGGCATTCGATTTTTACCTTAGGCCTAGTGTAGTGGCTTGGGCTGTTGTAGTGTTGCCATTCCTCTCTCCTATTTGTCCGCCAATGTTCTGCCTCATGACGACTCTGCATTCTTCTTGGCTACCATGGTGCTGGCTTCGATCCAAAACCTCATTGTCACTGTTCTCATCATAGGGGCCATGGGGCTGGTGCAAATTCGGTGACACCTCCCTTCTACTCTCTAGACTCATGTGCACTCTCCCCCTTCTTGAGAGGGAAGTTGCTCATGGTGCCATGAGATCTACGAATGCAGCCTTCTAGGTTGCTGTGGAAGTATGCTGCTCCTGGTTTTCTCAGTTTGGACTTGTTTTCCAGCCACTCGTGGTGTATCTCTCTTCAATTGCTCAAGAAAATGGATGATAGAAGATAATTGATATTTGATATCACTTACTTGGATGTCGAGTGAGCGTTGGTTCCTCTCTAAGGTCAGAATTCTTTGAAAGTCCCCATTAGTTTGCTGTTGTGGTGAAGGTGAATGCTGCCTTTATGTGCTGCCTCTTCAATTTGATGTTGAATGTGCTTATTTCTCAACTAGAGCACTAATTTGTTGGTGACCGTGCTATCTCTCAACTGCGTGGTGATTGTGCTGATCTCTCAATGAGAGCAGCAATTTGTTGGTGACCGTGCTATCTCTCAACTGCGTGGTGATTGTGCTGATCTCTCAACGAGAGCAGCAATTTGTTGGGGTCCTGATTTTTTTCCCCAGCTTTTCTACACCTGAGGGGTCAGCTTGCCTACTGGAATCCTTCCTAACTTGCTGTCCTATTTTATTCTTGAGTTCTTTTCTTATATTTATGTCCCTTAAGCTGTTCTTCAAGTTAGACATCCCCATGGGTGCAGCAGTGGCATTAGACACATTGGGCAGTGCACAGGATGAACTTCAGGGAGTGATCGGAACATCCCTGTGGGCACGGCTGAGGCTTTGGGCACATTGGGCAGTGTGCAGGACAGACTTCTGAGAGAAACCGGTACATCCCAGCATGGCGCCGCAAGGGCATTGGGTGCATTCGGTAGTGCACGGGAAGATCTTCTAGGAGCTACAGGAACATCCCCACTGGTGGGGCTGGTGGGACTTCGGTGTTGGGTGCATTTGGCAGTGCGTGGGATGAACTTTGGGGAGCAACCAAAAAATCCACACAGGCTCGGCAAAGGCATCGGATGCATATGGTAGTGTGCAGGACTACTTTTCGGGGCTACCGGAACATCCCCACCGGCGCGGCAAAGGCATCAGATACATTAGGTAGTGCACGGGTGTTAGATACGTTAGGCAGTGCGCGAGCATCGGATACATTAGGCAGTGCATGGGACGAACTTCTAGGAGTGACAAAACATTCTTGCAGGTGTGGCAGGGGCATCAGGCGTGTTCGGCAGTGTTGGGGACAAACTTCCGGGAGTAACTGGTGCATATCAGCGGGTGTGGTAGATGCGTCGGGCATGATTAGCAGCGCACAAAATGAACTTCCGAGAGCAACCAGAACATCCCCGCGGGTGCTACAGTGGCATCAGGTGTGTTCGACAGTGCATGGGACAAACTTCTAGGAGCGACCCAAACATCCCCGCAGGCGAGGCAATGACATCGACACCTTCAGCAGTGCATGAAACAAAGTTTCGGGCTAATTCATCTATTCAGGTTTATGTTACTACTTCTACATCTTCTTTAGCACTACCAAGAGTGGAAGAATAGCAAATTAAAGTGGATGCAGAATCATATGGATTACAGGTGCATGGTCTTACAAATTATCCACTAGAAAATACTCTAACAAGGACTATGGAGGACCAATCTGCCTTGTTGGCTAAACCTGGATTAGAAGACAAAGTTCCTAATCATATTCTTGTCCAGATTGAAGGACTTGCTGATCTTTCACGGACAGCATCATAAGCTGCAAGAGAACAGACCTTAAATCATTCATTGTTCAAACTGCAGCAGAAAATATGCATAGCATGCAGTAAGTTTTGCAAGGCACAAATATTGATCAAACGCCATCATCTGCACCTGTTTTAAACCCTCAATTCCCTGGACAGAATGAGGATTATTTGGGTTACAACTTGAACACTGAATATCCAAATATTCCATGCTATTTGGACAGGTGTTCTGGACAGCAACTCCATTGCCAGCAGAAACACCCAAAGTTGCATGGATATCAAGGAGGAAGCTGAGGCAGTGCACTCCCCAGATCATGTCGAAGAAGGCAAATCAACTTGCATGCAGTAGGGGCAACCACAAAGCCTACTACAATGAGGTTGTTCGCAACCATAAATGACAAGAATGTTTTGGTGTTGATTGATAGTGAAGCCACCCATAACTCCATCAACACAAAACTGATCAAAACACTCCAGTTATGTCCGAAAAGGATTGCACCCATTTGAGGTAAGAGTGGCAAGCAGACAGAAGCTCAAGTGCACACAAGTTATGAAGGCAGTAACAATGTAGATTCAAGGAGTCAAGATAGAGGCAGAACTGCATGTGTTAGCCTTGGCAGCCTTGATGTGGTTTTAGGCAATATGTGGCTTAAAACCATAGGCAAGATAATATTCGACTACGAATACATGGCCATGCACTTCCAATGGAAGGGAAGGGACTGCATGTGGGAGGCATCCACCACCAATGCAGCGCATCATTGTGAGGTAAGTACCCTTGAACGACTATATAGAAAAAGGGCACAATATTTTGCGGTTCTCTTGGCCATAAAAGAGGAAAACACAGACGAACATCATACAAATGAAGACATACCAATTGGAGTAAGGAACCTACTGGAGCAATTCAGAGATGTCTTAGGAGAGCCACAAGGACTACCACCCTCAAGACATTACAACCATGCCATCCCATTAATCGACGAAACCAAGGCGATTAATGTAGCACCTTACCGGTATGCAAACTTCCAAAAGTACAAGATCAAAAGACAAGTGAAAGTGATCTACAACAAGGTATTATCAACTGAGCACCTGTCCTTTTTCTTCTCCCGTTCTACTTGTTTGAAAGAAAGACAGAACTTGGAGGCTTTGCACCAATTATCAAGCACTCAACCAAGCAACTGTAAAGGATTGTTTTTTGATCCCAACAATTGATGATTACATGGAGCAAAGCTGTTCACCAAGCTGAATCTCAAGGCAGGATATCATCAAATACACATGAAAAAAAAGGACGTACAGAAGACAACATTTCAGACTCATAATGGACACTACGAGTACCTAGTCATGCCCTTCGAACTATGCAACGCACCCTCAACCTTTCAAGAAGCCATGAATGACATCTTCAAACCTTATTTGTGCAGGTTTGTCTTAATTTTCTTTTATGACATTTTGGTCTATTCCTGGAACCACGATGATCACATAGAACACTTAGCAAAAGTGCTAGAAGTGTTAAGAAGAAATTGTTTCGTCATCAAGCCATCCAAGTGCACATTCATGGAAGAGGAGCTTGAATACCTCTGTCACATCATATCCAAAGAAGGAGTGAAGATAGACCAATGGAAAATAGGAGCCATGCAAACATGGCCAATTCCTAAGAATGTCCTAGAACTTAGAGAATTTCTAGGTTTAATAGGCTATTACCACCCATTTGTTCGCAAATACTGCACTATAGCAAAACCATTAACGGACTTGCTGAAGAAGGATGGATGCTTATGGACAGAGAAGAGTGAAGACACATTCAAGTTGTTGAAGTAAGCTATGTGTGAGACCCCAGTGTTAGCACTGCTCGATTTCAACCAAACCTTCGAGCTTCACACTAGCGCATGCCAAGATGGCATAGGTGCTGTCCTCAGTCAAGCCAGAAGACCTATTGCATACATGAGTAGAGTCTTAGGGCCCATGAAGAAGGAATGGTTAGCATACACCAAGGAGATGTTAGCCATCATCCATGCAGTCAAGGTATGGCGACCTTACCTTCTCAGGAGGAAATTCTTGATCATCACAGATCAACAACTCTTGAGAAGCCTCATGGAGCAGAAAATTACCACACCGGAGCAGCAAAAGTTCCTTGTCAAGTTGCTGGGTTACAAGTATAAAATAATCTACAAACCTGGCAAGGAAAACAAGGTGGTAGATGCATTGTCCAGAAGCAATGGAGGTCAAGCATTGTGGACAGCATGTGAGCCTAGTGACACATGCCTCACTACCACTAGCGGAGTGGAGTGGAATGTATGGATAGAAATCAAGGAGGCAATAGAAATTGACCCTCAAAGCCAAGAACTCACCAACAAGATCAAGCCGTTCTTTTGGTTGAAAGGATTCAAGGCAGAAGTCAAGAAGAAAAACAGCAATTATGACATTTGCCTCATGGATAGAACCAGAAGATGGCAAGACCAAAGATTGCTACAACCTTTGCCATTACCCATACAAGCTTGGAAACACTATAATGACATCCAGCAGCAGTTTTTGAACTTCCACCATGAGGACAGGGTGAGACTTCAAGAAAGGGGGATTGTTGAGAACCTATGTATGCAGGAAATGCAACGGACAGAAAATGAGGCAGCAAAGGAGAGCATGGGCCAGAAAATATGCACAACAAGCATAGAAAAAGCAAGTGTGCAGCCAGATGAGCCCGGCCATATTTGACTTAATCCTAATTAATGAAAGACATTCACACCAACAGGAGTTCCAGCAAAAGAAGGACAATCACATCAAGAAGAACTCCAGCAGCAGCAACACGTCCATGTCAAGAAGAGTTCCAGCAGGAGAAGGACATAGACAGCATGAAGAACTCCAGCAGCAGCAGGACATCATGGCAGGTTTGACTTCAGTAAGAGGACCACACCAAAGAGAAGTCTTGGAGAGGAAGGACACGCCACAACAGAAGATCTAATCCAAGAAGGAAACGGCAAGAAGAAGTTCAGCAGCTGTAGGAGAGAAGATAAGATAAGGACAGAAAGACTTAATCAAAATAGGAATTCAAGAAAGACCAAAAATCCTAGTAGGATTAGGAAATAATGGGATAAGGTCTATCTTGATAATGTTTTAGTTGACATAGAAAAGCTTGTTGACTTAGAAAAACATATCCTAAGTGGATAAGGAACCTAAATACTAGTTGAATTAGGATAAGGCTGTCTTAGGACTATAAATACAGCCAATTATTTGTGAGGAGGACATATGCTCCGAATTTTGTATATTTCTCATTCATTATCAAGAATCAAGGTTAGCATTCTTGCTTCCATTCTTGTTTATATTTTGATATCTTTTAAGAGTTGTCTTGAGATAACATGGGCTTAAGACAAGGTGAAGAGTTGTCCTCCTTGCTTAAGAGCTTAGGTTGAAGTCAAGAGTTGTCTTCTTCAACCAAGGCAAGTTGTGACAGGTTTAAGAGTTGTGTTGCCTATCCAACATATCTTTTATATATTAGTTAACCCAAAGGATAGTTTAGGGGATGCAAATATAAGAAAAGAACTCAAGAATCAAACGGGATAGCAAGTTAGGAAGGTTTTAGTAGCCGTGATGACCCCTAAGGTGTAGAAAAGTTGGGGAAAAGAAATCGGGCCCCCAACATGAACGCACCTAACACCGATGCCATGCCCGTGGGGATGTTTTAGTCACTCCCGAAAGTTTGGTCCATGCACTGCCTAACGAGTCCTCCAACGCACCTGCGCCCGCAGCATTGTTCTGGTCGATCACTGAAGTTCGTCTTTGCACACCCGATGCCTCTATCATGCCCGAGGGGATGTTTGTCATGAGCACTGCCCAACGTGCACGAAGCCACTGTTGAGCCCGCGGCGATGTTTCGGCTGCTTCATGAAGTTTGTCCCAAACACTGCCGAACATGTTTGACACCTCTGCTGCACCTGCAGGGATGTTCTGGTCACTCCCAGAAGTTCGTCTTTGCACTGCCGAACATGTCGGACAAGGCTGCTGCGCGGCCCACTGTGATGTTCCGATCGCCCCCTGAAGTTCGTCTAGTACACCACCGAAAGTGCCCGACTCCTCTGCCATGCTACTGGGATGTTCTGGTCACTCCTGGAACTTCATCCCATGCACAACCCAATGCATGGGATGAACTTCCAAGAGCAACTTGAACATCCCCATGGGCGCAGCAGAGGTATGGGGCGCACTTGGCAGTGCACATGATGAACTTCCAAGAGTGACCAGAACATCGCCGTGGGCATGGCATAGGCATCGGGCGCATTTTGCAGTGCACGGGATGAAATTCAGGGAGCGACTGGAACATCTCTGTAGGCATGGAAGAGGTGTCGGGCGTGTTTGGCATTGCACGGGATGAACTTTCAGGACCGATCGAAACATCCTTGTGGGAACAACATTGGCATGGGGTGCATTCGGCAGTGCATGGGACAAACTTCCAAGAGTGACCAAAACATCCTGATGGTTGAGGGGCGAACTTCTAGGAGAGCCCAGAACATCCCCGTGGGCACAGCACCAGCGTCGGACGTATTCGGCAGTCTGCTAGACGAGCTTCTGAGAGATGCCCGAACATCCTAGTGGGGTTCTTCTTGGCTTTAATTTCCGCAATTGATTAGGACTGAGTCAGAACCTGGCTGTGCTTCACTGCTTGCTGCATGCAGGCTTGTTGCGAAAACACTCTGGCCTGTTACTGTGCTGCCTGGCGCCTTGCGCGCATTCGCTCACGCTCCCTTTGCCTCCTACGGTCCTGAACAATCCCCCTTTCTTGGAGATTCACCTTGTCCTCAAGGTGAAAATTAGGGAAACGTTGCTGGATATCATCATAGTCTTCCCATGTTGCTTCATCCTTAGGCAAATGACTCCACCATATGAGTACTCTCTATACTGGCCTTCTATTGCGCCCACAGCTTACTATGCGAAATCCTAATGCTTCCTTTGGGCATGCGTCATTAGGCTCACATGCTGTCCACAATGCTTGACCTCCATTGCTTTTGGACAATGCGTCTGCCACTTTGTTTTCCTTGCCAAGCTTGTAGATTATTTCATACTCATAACCCAGCAACTTGACAAGGAACTTTTGCTGTCTGGGGTGGTAATTTTCTGCTCCATGAGGACTTCTCGAGGGTTGTTGATCTGTAATGATCAGGAATTTCCTCCCAAGAAGGTAAGGTTGCCATACCTTGACTGCATGGATGATGGCTAACATCTCCTTGGCGTATACTGACCATTCCTTTTTCATGGGCCCTAAGACTCTACTCATGTATGCAATAGGTCTTCTGGCTTGACTCAGGACAGCACCTATACCATCTTGACATACGTCAGTGTGAAGCTCGAAGGTTTGGTTGAAGTTGGGCAGTGCTAACACTGGGGTCTCACACATAGCTTGCTTCAACAACTTGAATGCAATTTCACTCTTGCAAATCCATTATCCATAGGAATCCATCCTTCTTTAGCAAATCCGTTAGTGGTTTTGCTATGGCACCATATTTGCAAACAAATTGGCGATAATAGCCTGTCAAACCTATAAATCCTCTAAGTTCTGTGACATTCTTTGGAGTTGGCCATGTTTGCATGGCTCCTATTTTCCGTTGGTCTACCTTCACTCCATCTTCGGATATGATGTGACCGAGGTACTCAAGCTCCTCTTGCATGAATGTACACTTGGATGGCTTGATGACAAAACAATTTCTTCTTAACACTTCTAGCACTTTTGCTAAGTGTTCTATGTGATCATTGTGATTCCTAGAATAGACCAAAATGTCATCAAAGAAAACTAAAACAAACCAGCGCAAATAAGGTTTGAAGATGTTGTTCATGGCTGCTTGAAAGGTGGAGGGTGCATTGCATAGTCCAAAGGGCATGACTAGGTACTCGTAGTGTCCACTATGAGTCCGAAATGCTACCTTCTGCATGTCCTCTTCTTTCATGCGTACTTAATGACATCCAGCCTTAAGATCCACTATGGTGAACAGATTTGCCCCATGTAACTCGTCTAGCATATCATCAATTGTTGGGATCAAAAAACAATCCTTGACAGCTGCTTGGTTGAGTGCCCGATAATCGATGCAAAACGTCCAAGTTCCATCTTTCTTTCTAACAAGTAGAACGAGAGAAGAAAAATGTGAGGTGCTAGGTCGAATAATACCTTGTTGTAATATCTCTTCCACATGTCTTTTGATCTCGTTCTTTTCGAAGTGTGCATACTGATAAGGTGCTACATTAATTGCCTTGGTTTCGTCGATTAATGGGATGGCATGGTCGTAATGACTTGAGGGTGGTAGTCCTTGTGGCTCTCCTAAGACATCTCTGAATTGCTCCAGTAGGTTCCTTACTCCCATTGGTATGTCTTCGTGTGAATGATGTTCGACTATGTTTTCCTCTTTTGTGAACAAGAGAACCGCAAAATATTGTGCCCTTTTTTCTGTATAGTTGTTCAAGGGTACTTACCTCAGAATGATGAACTGCATTGATGGTGGATGCCTCCCACGTGCAGTTCCTTCCCTTCCATTGGAAGTGCATGGCCATGGATTCATAGTCGGACATTATCTTGCCTATGGTTTTAAGCCAAGCATTGCCTAAAACCACATCAAGACCTGCCAGGGCTAGCACATGCAGTTCCGCCTCTATTTTGACTCCTCGAATCTGCATACCTTAAAGGGTGCACTCTTTTTCAGACGTAGCTGAAGTGTTTTGACCAATTTTGAGTTGATAAAGTTATGAGTAGCTCCATTATCTATAAACACTAAAACATTTTTGTCATTAATGGTTGCAAATAACTCCATTATCTATAAACACTAAAACGTTTTTGCCGTTAATGGTTGTGAATAACCTCATGGCAATAGGCTTGGTGGTTACCCTTACTGCATGCAAGTTGATTTCGCCTTCTTGCGCATGATCTAGAGAGTGTTCTAACTCTGCTTCCTCCTTATTGTCCATGTGGCTGTCTTGTTCTTCCTCGCTCCTTTCCTTGTGTTCTTCGTCACTTATTACCTCAATGATGTTGAATAGCCCTTTCTTGCACTTGTGGCCAACTTGCCACTTATCGTTGCACCTAAAACATAGGCCTCTTTCGATCCTCCTGTTGATTTCTTTGGTGCATAGTTTGAGAGGGTCATTTGTTTTTAGGGGTGCTGTCTTACTTGATAAGGGTGCCTTACCTAGTTTGTCCGAGGGTTTGATGACCTTGGTTGTGCTGCGGGTGATGCTTCTCCCATCATTGATGAGTCTTGCTAACCGAATGCACTGAGTGAGAGAGTTTGGATCCCTGATCTTCACTTCTCGGCTTAGCCAAAGGTACAAGGCCATTTAGAAAAGTGCCTATTAGTGCACTATTTGGCCAATGTTCTACCAAATTCGGCCAACCTTTCGAATTCTTCAAGGTAGCTTTCTAGAGATCCCTCTTGCCTTATCTTGGAAAGCTGTCCCTCGTAGTTTTATGTAGGGGCCAAATCTGTTCACTAGCTCTTGTGTGAACCTTGTCCAGCCTATCCTTCTCCCTTCTCGGCCAGAAGAATTAGACACTCCTAAATATGATAATTATATAGGAGATAGAATTTTAGCAAGTACATCCTCAGGAGTAGTAAATAGTCCAGAAATACCTCAAATAAGTTTCACTCGGAGAATCCTCAGCTGAACACTATTTCTGATGAAGTTAGAAATATTAAAAGTCACCCTTTTTTTTTAAGAAAAATCCATTAGATAAAATGAGCTTAGATCAGGACCCTTTTTATTTAAAAAATTTAGAAATTATTGAAAAAGATATAATAGGTCCAGCAATAGGTTTTAGTAAAGATATGAATAGTTTAGGATCTGTAGCAGGAGTCCCTATAAAACCATAATCCAATGCCATCATTGGTTGGCTCTCCCACATAGGTGATAAGATGCAAACTCAACCCTTTCACCTTTTTCAATACCTTGTTTCTCAAAGTAAAATTTAGCCTTGGAGATCAATTCGGTTGGATATCCCTTCATAAAGGTAGGGAACTCGATTTTTACCTCAGCCTGTGTGTAATGGCTAGGGCTGTCATAGTGCCAATCTTCCCTTCCTTGTGGGTGCACCATGGTTCTTTCCTCAGGGTGATTTTGTACCCTTCTTGGTTGCCATGATGCAGGGCCTTCTGTCCAACACCTCCTCATCGTCGCTATAATCATTGTAGCGATCATGGGGCAGGTGTTCATTTGGTGAAGTCTCCCTCCTGCTTTGTAAACTTGTGTGCCTTTTCCCCCTTTCTTGAGAGGGAAGCTGCTCCTAGTCAGATCTTCCTCATGCAGTTGGTGTCATGTGATTTCGGATTGAAGCCTCCTAGACGTTTGTAGTAGGTGGCTGTTTCTGCCTGCTCAGTTTGGACTTGTTTTCTGGCCACTTGGGGTATGTCTCTCTTCAACTATTCAAGAGAATGAATGATAAAGGATAGTTGGTGTTTGATATCACCTACCTGGTCATTGATCGCATTCTGGTTTATCTCTAAGGCAAGGATTCTTTCATGGCTAGTGGTTGAGAAATCTTCCCCGATCTATTCCTGTGGTGTAGGTGAATGCTGCCTAGATGTCATGATAACCGTGATGCCTTGCAATTGATTGCTATTCTTGTCGATGTCTTAACAAGAGCAAATTTGTAGGGGTGATCATGCTACCACTCAAGTGGATGGTGATTGTGCTGAATTCTCAATGAAAGCACCAATTTGTTAGGGTCCCGATTTTTTTCCCCAACTTTTCTACATCTTAGGGGTCAGCATGCCTATTAAAAACCTTCCTAACTTGTTGTCCCATTTGATTCTTGAGTTCTTTTCTTAGATTTATGTCCCTAAGCTGTCCTTCGGGATTAACTAATAGATAAAGGATATGTTGGATAGGCAAGACAACTCTTAAACCTATCACAACATGCCTTGGTTGAAGAAGACAACTCTTAACTTCAACCTAAGCTCTTTGAGCAAGGAAGACAACTCTTAACCTTGTCTTAAGCCCAAGTTATCTCAAGACAAGTCTTAAAAGATAACCAAAAATATAAACAAGAATGTGAGCAAGAATGCTAACCTTTGATTCTTGATTATTGAATGAGAAAATAACAAAATTCGGAGCATATGTTCTCCTCACAAATAATAGGCTGCATTTATCCTAGTTTAACTAGTACTTAGGTTCCTTATCACTTAGGATATATTTTCCTAAGTCAACAAGCTTTAATAAGTCATATAAAACATTATCAAGATAGACCTTATCCCATTGTTTCATAATCCTACAAGGATTCTTGGTCTTTCTTGAATTCCTACTAAGACTAGAATTCCTATTTTGACTAAGTCTTTTTGTCTTTAACTTTTCTTCTTTCCTACAGTTGTTGACTTCTTCTTTGCCATTTCCTTCTTAGATTAGACTTCTGCTGTGGCATCCTTCCTCTCCAAGACTTCTCTTTGGCGTGGTCATCTTGCTGAAGTAAACCTTTCAAGACGTCCTGCTATTGCTAAAGTTCTTCACGCTGTCACTCTCCTTCTCCTGCTCGGATTGCTTCATGCGTGTCCTGCCAATGCAGGTCTTCTTCTTGGCTTGGATTTCCATAATCACTTAGGACTGAGTCAGAACCTGGCTGTGCTTCACTACTTGCTGCGTGCAGGCTTGTTGCACACACACTCTGTCTGTTGCTGTCTCTCTTGCTGCCTGGCGACTTGCGCGCATTCGCTCATGCTCCCTTTGCCTCCTAAGATCCTCAACAATTCAGCAGTGCACGGGAGTGAACTTCTGGGAGTGACCGGAACATCCCTGCAGGTTCAACAAATGCATCGGGCACGTTTGGCGGTGCGCACAATGAACTTACCAGGGCAACCGGAACATCCCTGCACATGCGGCAGAAGCTTTGTACAAATTTGTCATTGTGTGGGACAAAAGTCTGGGAACTTCCGGAACATGCCAATGGGAATGGCAGAAGTGTCACCGTTCTGCAGTGTGTGGGACAAGCTTCAGGGAATGATCGGAACATCCCTGTTGCCACAGCAGAGGCATCGGGCTCGTTTTGCATTGCACAGGATGAACTTTGGAAAGCAGCCGGAACATTCCCATGAGCACAACAGACGCATGGGGTGCATTCTATAGTGAGCAGGAGAAGCTTCCAGGGACCGAGCGAAACATTCCTGTGGGCGTGGTATCATTAGGCACATTCGGCAGTGCGCAAGATGAACTTCTTGTAGTGACTGGAACATCCAAGCAAGCAAGGTAGAGGCATCAGCCACATTCGGCAGTAGGCAGGACAAACTTCCGGGAGCAACCAGAACATCCCCACGGGCATGGGACAGGCATCGGGTGCATTTGGCAGTGTGTGGGATGAACTTTCAGAAGCAATCCAAACATCCCTGCGGGCATGGCAGTGACATTGGACATGTTGGCAGTGAGTGTCATGAACTTCTAGGAGCAATGGAAACATCCTCATAGGCGTGGTAGAGGCTTTGACGCATTGGACAGTGCACAGCACAAACTTTTGGGAGCGACAGCACATCCCTGCAGGCATGGTAGAGGTGTTGGGCGAGTTTGGTAGTGTGCAAGACAAGCTTCCAAGAGCGACCGAAAGGCTTCAGGCACATTGGGCAGTGCACGGGACGAACTTCCAAGAGAGACTGAAAAATCCCTGCAGGCTAGAAGAGGCATCGAGACAAGTTTGACAGTGCTTGGAACTAACTTCTGGGAATGACCAGAAAAACCCCACGGGCATGAAAACGGCATCAGGTGTGTTTTGGCAGTGCTTGAAACTAACTTCTAGGATTGACCAAAACATCCCTGCAGGCATGGGAAAGGCACCGGGTACATTCGGCAGTGTTAAGGATGAACTTCTGAGAGCCACCTAATCATCCCCATAGGCACGGCAGAGGCATAAGACAAACTTCCAGGAGCAACAGGAACATCCTCTTCAGTGCATCAAAGGCTTCGGGTGCATTGGATAGTGCGTGGGATGAACTTCCAGGAGCAACTGAAACATCCCCACAAGCTCGGCAAAGGAGTTGGACGCGTTCGGAAGTGCATGGGACAAACTTTCGGGAGGGACCAGAACATCACTCCAAGAACGGCAAAGGCATTGGATGCATTTGGTAGTGCTCTGGACAAAATTCTGGAGAAACCGGAACATCCCCGCGGGTGTTGCAAAGGCATCATGCGCTTTCAGCAGTGCACGGGATGAACTTCCGGGAGCAATTGGAAAACCATTGCGGGCTTGGCAGAGGCATCAGACGTGTTTAGCAGTGCTCGGAACCAACTTCCAGGAGCAGCCAAAACATCCCTGCAGGCACGGAAGAGCATCAGCACATTTTGCAGTGCTCAAGGACAAACTTTTGGGACAGACCCAAACATCCCTGCAGGTGTGGCAACAGCATTGGACACATTTGGCAGTGCATGGGAAGAACTTCCTGCAGCGACTGGAGCATCCCTACAGGCTCGACAAAGTCGTCAAAATCATCCAATAGTGTGTGGGATGAACTTCCAGGAGCAACTAGAACATACCCATCGCACATTTGGCAGTGTGCGGGACGAACATACGTGAGCGACAGGAGCATCCCCATGGGCATTTTATGCAGTGCACGGGACGAAACTCCTGGAGTGACCTGAACATCCTCTTGGGTGCGACAGAGGCATCGGGCATGTTTGGCAGCATGCAGGACAAACTGTTGGGAGCGATCAGAACATCCCTGTGGTGCGGCAGAGGTGTCAGGCGCCTTGGGTAGTGCACGGGATGAACTTCTAGGAGCAACCGGAACATCCCTGTGGCATGGCAGAGGCATTGGGCACATTCGGCAGTGCATGGGATGAACATTAAGGAGTGATCGAAACATCCCCAAGGGTGTAGAAGAGGCTTTCATCGTGGTGGGCACTGCAGCAGACAAATTTTTGGGAGTGAACGAAACATCCCCGTGGGCACGGCAGTGGCATTGGACGCATTGGATAGTGTGCATGATGAGCTTCGGGGAGAGACCAGAAAATTCCCGTGGCCCCAGCAGAGGCTTTCGGCGCAGTTGGCACTGCATCGGATGAACTTTTGGGAGCAAATAAAACATCCCCGTTGGTGTGGCGGTGGGGTCAGGTGCGTTTGGCTGTCATTTGGCTGTTCACAGTGCGAACTTCCAGGAGTGACCAGTACATCCCTGTGAGTGTGACAGAAACTTCAGGCTCATTAACTAGTGCACGGGACAAACTTCTGGGAGCGACTGGAATATCCTGATGGGCTCAGCAGAGGCATCAAATGCATTTGGCAATGCTTGGGATGAACTTCTGGGAGCAACCAGAACATCACCGCAGGCGTAGTTGCAGTGTTGGGCGCATTCGGCCATGCATGTGACAAACTTGCAGGAACTACTGGAACATCCACATGGGCATGGCAAACGCAACGGACACATTTGGCAATGTATGGGACGAACTTCTAGGAGCGACCAGATCATCCCCATGGGCATGGCAGAAGCAACGGACACATTTGGCAGTGCATGGGATGAACTTCTGGGTGCAACAAGAAATTCCCCGCGGGCTCCGCAAAGGCGTTGGACGCATTCGGCACTGCTTGGGATGAACTTCTAGGAGCGACCTGAATATCCTTGCAGGCACGACAGCGGCGTTGGACACATTTGGTAGTGCATAGGACGAACTTTTGGGAGTGACCAGAACATCCCTATGATTGCAGCAAAGGTTTCAGGAGCATTGGACATGCGCAGGACAAACTTTTGGGAGTGATTAGAACATCCCCGCAGCAAGATGTTCACGTTAAGGAGAAGTCTTGGAATGGAAGGACACAGCCATAATGGAAGTTCTAATCCAAGAAGGAAATGGCAAGAAGAAGTTTAGTAGCTGTAGGAGAGGAGATAAGATAAGGACAGAAAGACTTAGTCAAAGTAGGAATTCTAGTCTAAGTAGGAAGTCAAGAAAGACCAAGAATCCTAGTAGGATTAGGAAACAATGGGATAAGGTCTATCTTGATAATGTTTTAGTTTGACTTAGAAAAGCTTGTTGACTTAGGAAAACATATCCTAAGTGGATAAGGAACCTAAGTACTAGTTGAATTAGGATAAGGCTGTCTTAGGACTATAAATACAGCCCATTATTTGTGAGGAGGACATATGCTCGAATTTTGTTATTTCTCATTCATTAATCAAGAATCAAAGGTTAGCATTCTTGCTTACATTCTTGTTTATATTTTTAGTTATCTTTTAAGAGTTGTCTTGAGATAACTTGGGCTTAAGACAAGGTTAAGAGTTGTCTTCCTTGCTTAAGAGCTTAGGTTGAAATCAAGAGTTGTCTTCTTCAACCAAGGCAAGTTGTGATAGGTTTAAGAGTTGTCTTGCCTATCCAACATATCTTTTTATATATTAGTTAACCCAAAGGATAGCTTAGGGGATGCAAATATAAGAAAAGAACTCAAGAATCAAATGGGACAGCAAGTTAGGAAGGTTTTTAGTAGGCGTGCTGACCCCTAAAGTGTAAAAAAGCTAGGGAAAAAAATCGGGACCCCAACAATTCAGCAGTGCGCGAGACAAATTTCAGGGACTAGTCAAAAATTCACAACGGGCTCAGAAGAGGCATTGGACGTGTTCGGCAGTGCTCGGGTCAAACTTCTGGGAGCAACCAGAACATTCCCACGGGCGCAGCAGTGGTGATGGGCACGCTCGGCCATGTGCGGGACGAACTTCTAGGGGCAAGAGGAATGCCCCCGCGGGCTTGACAGAGGTGTCAGACACATTTAGCAATGCTCGGGATGAACTTTTAGGAGTGGCCGGAGCATTCCTGCGGCCACGGCAGTGCCATCGGGCACTCTCGAAATGCAAGGGACAAAATTTCCAAGAGCGACCGGAACATCCCTGTTGGTTTGGAAGAGGCTTCGGGTGCGTTAGGCGATGTGCGGGACAAACTTTGAGGAGCAACTGAAACATCCTAGCAGTCGCGGCAGAGGCATTGGGATGCGTTTGTCAGTGCTCGTGATGAACTTTCGAGAGCGACCAGAACATCCTGCAGTCGCATTAAAGGCTTCAGCGCATTCAGCAATGTGCGGGACAAACTTCAGGGAGCAACCAAAAAATTCCAACGAGTTCGTCAAAGGTGTCGGACGTGTTGGGCAGTGCTCTGGTGTGGCAGCAGCGTCAGGCACATTTGTCAATGCACGGGATAAACTTCTGGGAGCGACTGGAAAATTCATGCTGGCTCAGCAAAGGCATCGAACGAGTTTGTTAGTGCTTGGGATGAACTTCAGGGAGTGATTGAGACATCTCCGTGGGCACGGCAAAGGCACCGGGCACATTCAACAATTCTCGGGACGAACTTCCAGGAGGAACCAGAACAACTCGTGCACACGACAGCGGCATTGGGTACATTCGGTAGTGCACGGGACAAACTTATGGGGGTGATCGAAACATTTTAGCGGGCATGAATGTGGCATTAGGCACATTCAGCAGTACGAGGGACATACTTCAGGGAGAGATTGGAACATCCCAAGGGGCACAGTAGTGTTGTCGGACAAGTTTGGCAGTGCATAGGATGAACTTCCGGGAGCATCTGAAACATCCTTGTAGGTGCGGCAGATGTGTTGGGTGTGTTTGGCAGTGCAAAGGATGAACTGCTGGGAATGACCGGAACATCCTAGTGGCCACGGTAACGGGTTGGGCTCATTTGGCATTGTGCAGGATTAACTAATGAATAAAAGGATATGTTGGATAGGCAAGACAACTCTTAAACCTATCACAACTTGCCTTGGTTGAAGAAGACAACTCTTAACTTCAACCTAAGCTCTTAAGCAAGGAAGACAACTCTTCACCTTGTCTTAAGCCCAAGTTATCTCAAGACAACTCTTAAAAGATAACCGAAATATAAACAAGAATGAAGCAAGAATGCTAACCTTGATTCTTGATTAATGAATGAGAAATATACAAAATTCGGAGCATATCTTCTGCTCACAAATAATGGGCTGTATTTATAGTATTTAGACAGCCTTATCCTAATTCAACTAGTACTTAGGTTCCTTATCCACTTAGGATATGTTTTCCTAAGTCAACAAGGTTTTCTAACACAACTAAAACATTATCAAGATAGACCTTATCCAATGTTTCCTAATCCTACTAGGATTCTTGGTCTTTCTTGAATTTCCTACTTAGACTAGAATTCCTACTTTGACTAAATCTTTCTGTCCTTATCTTATCTCCTCTCCTACAGCTGCTGACCTTCATCTTGCTGTTTCCTTCTAGGATTAGGACTTCCATATGGCGTGTCCTTCCATTCCAAGACTCTCTCTTTGACGTGATTATCTTGTTGAAGTCAAACCTGCCATGACGTCCTGCTGCTGCTGGAGTTCTTCATGCCGTCCATGTCCTTCTCCTGCTCGATGCATTGTGTCCTGCCAATGCTGGTGTTCTTCTTCACTTGGATTTCAGCAAAGCACGGGATGATCTTTTAGGAGTGACTGGAACATCCTAGCAGGTTCAGTAGGGGCTTTGAGCGTGTTGGATAGTGCATGGTTTGAACTTTTGGGAGCAACTAGAACATCCCCATGGGCCTGGCAGTGCGTCGGCCGTGTACGTCAATGCACAGGATGAACTTCCGGGAGCGACCAGAATATTCCCATAGGTGCAGCAGCAGTATCGGGCACATTCTATAGTGCTCAGGACAAACGTTTTGTGGATTGATTGGATCATCCCTGCAGGCTCAGCAGAAGCGTTGGATTCATTCAGCAGTGCTCGAAATGAACTACTAGTAGCTACCGGAAAATCCCCATGGGTGCGGCAGAGGCTTCATGCGTGTTAAGCAGTACACAGTACAAACTTCCAGGAGCAACCGAAAAATGCCTGCAGGCATTGTAAGTGGCATCGGGCACATTTGGCAGTGCACTGGACAAACTTCTGGGAGTGACTAGAACATCCCCGCAGGCGCAACAGCGGCTTCAGCCGCATATTGTAGTGCACGAGACAAACTTCTAGAAGTGACCAGAACATCTCCGTGGGCACGGCAAATGCTTCGTGCACATTTGGTAGTGTGCGAGATGAACTTCAGGAGCAACCGGAACATCCCCATGGGGGCAGCAGCGGAGTCAAACATGTTTGGCAATATGTGGGATGAACTTTCAAGAAGGAATAGAACATCCCCGTGGGCACGGTAGAGGTGTCGGACACGTTCGTTTAGTGCACGGGATGAACTTCTAAGAGCAATGAACTTTTGGGAGCGATTGGATCATCTCCGTGGGCACAGCAAAGTTGTCTGGCGCGTTCGGCAATGCACATGACAAACTTTCGGGAGTGGCCAGAAACATCGCTGCCAGAGTGGCAAAGGCTTTGGGCACATTAAGTAGTGTGCCAGATGAACTTCTGTGAACGACCAGAACATCCCCACAGGCGCGCTCGAGGTGTCTAACGCATTTGGCAGTGCTTGAGACGAACATCTCGAAGCAAGGCGCCAAGCAGCAAGAGAGGCAGAAACAGGCCAGAATGTGCGCGCAACAAGCCTGCACGCAGCATGCAGTGAAGCACGGCCAGGTTCTGACTCAGTCCTAACTAACTGCAGAAATCCAAGCCAAGAAGAACACCAGCATTGGCAGGACACGCATGAAGCAATCCGAGCAGGAGAAGGAGATTGACGGCATGAAGAACTCCAGCAGCAGCAGGACGTCATGGCAGGTTTGACTTCAGCAAGATGTTCACGTCAAGGAGAAGTCTTGGAATGGAAGGACATGCCATATGGAAGTCCTAATCCTAGAAGGAAATGGCAAGATGAAGGTCAGCAGTTGTAGGAGAGGAGATAAGATAAGGACAGAAAGACTTAGTCAAAGTAGGAATTCTAGTCTAAGTAGGAATTCAAGAAAGACCAAGAATCCTAGTAGGATTAGGAAACATTTGGGATAAGGTCTATCTTGATAATGTTTTAGTTGACTTAGAAAACCTTGTTGACTTAGGAAAACATATCCTAAGTGGATAAGGAACCTAAGTACTAGTTGAATTAGGATAAGGCTGTCTAATACTATAAATACAGCCCATTATTTGTGAGCAGGAGATATGCTCCGAATTTTGTATATTTTCATTCATTAATCAAGAATCAAGGTTAGCATTCTTGCTTCCATTCTTGTTTATATTTTGGTTATCTTTTAAGAGTTGTCTTGAGATAACTTGGGCTTAAGACAAGGTTAAAGAGTTGTCTTCCTTGCTTAAGAGCTTAGGTTGAAGTCAAGAGTTGTCTTCTTCAACCAAGGCAAGTTGTGATAGGTTTAAGAATTGTCTTGCCTATCCAACATATCCTTTTATACATTAGTTAATCCCGAAGGACAGCTTAGGGGATGTAAATATAAGAAAAGAACTCAAGAATCAAATGGGACAGCAAGTTAGGAAGGTTTTTAGTAGGCGTGCTGACCCCTAAGGTGTAGAAAAGTTGGGGAAAAAAATCGTGACCCCAACAGTTTGGCAGTGTGCTGGTCGAGCTTCCATGACCGACTGGAGCATCCCTCAGGCGTGGCAGAGGCTTCAAGTGCATTGGATAGTGCACAATACAAACTTCCAGGAGCAACTGCAATATCTCCAAACGTGCAGCAGAGGTTTTAGATGCCTTTGCCAAGCACAGGATGAATTTGTCGGAGCTAGTAAAACTTCCCCCCGGGTGCGGTGAAGGCTTCTGGCATGTTCGGCAGTGTGGGGACAAACTTTTGGTTGCAACTAGAACATCACCATGGGCAAGACAGAGGCGTCAGATGCTTTCGTCGGTGTGCGGGACAAAGTTCCAAGAGCCACTAGAACGTCCCCGCGGGCTCGGTAAATGCATCGAGCGTATTCGCCAGTGCACACGATGAGCTTACATGAATGACCGAAAATCCCCATTGGTGTGGCAGAAGTTGCTGGAACAACCCCCCTGGGCGTGCTAAAGGCTTCCGGTGCATTCGGTAGTGCAGGGACAAACTTCCGGGTGCAACTGGAACATCACTGCAGGTGAGACAAAGGCATCGAATGCTTTCAGCAGTGCACGAGACAAAGTTCCAAGAGCAACTGGAACATCCCCACGGGCTTGGCAAATGCATCGGGCGTATATGTGTTGGGATCCCGATTTTTTCCCTAACTTTTCTACACCTTAGGGGTCAGCACGCCTACTGGAATCCTTCCTAACTTGCTGTCCCATTTGATTCTTGAGTTCTTTTCTTATTTTATATCCCCTAAGCTGTCCTTCGGGTTAACTAATATATATAAAGATATGTTGGATAGGCAAGACAACTCTTAAACCTATCACAACTTGCCTTGGTTGAAGAAGACAACTCTTAACTTCAACCTTAGCTCTTAAGCAAGGAAGACAACTCTTAACCTTAACTTAAGCCCAAGTTATCTCAAGACAACTCTTAAAAGATAACCAAAAATATAAACAAGAATGTGAGCAAGAATGCTTACCTTTGATTCTTGATTAATGAATGAGAAAATAACAAAATTCGTAGCTTATGTCCTCCTCACAAATAATGGGCTGTATTTATAGTCCTAAGACAGCCTTATCCTAATTTAACTAGTACTTAGGTTCCTTATCCACTTAGGATATGTTTTTCCTAAGTCAACAAGCTTTTCTAAGTCAAACTAAAACATTATCAAGATAGACCTTATCCCATTGTTTCCTAATTCTACTAGGATTCTTGGTCTTTCTTGAATTTCTACCTAGACTAGAATTCCTACCTTATCTTGTATTTTACAGCAGCTGCACTTCCTCTTGCCTAATCCTTTGTAGGACTAGGACTTTGAATGCATATCCTTCTGCCCTTAGAATTCTTCTTGTTGCGACTATCCTATTGCTACTGGAACTCATCATGCGTGTCCTACTGCTGATAGAACTCTTCTTGGCATGGATGTCCTGCTGCTGCTAGAGCTCTGCTTGGCATGGATGTCCTGCTGCTACTAGAACTCTGCTTGGCATAAACGTCTTACTGCTGCTGGAACTCTGCTTGGCGTAGATGTCCTTCATTAATTAGGATTAAGTCAAATACTAATTGGGCTTCACTTCTGGGCTGCATACTTTCTGTTGCCATTCTTGTTATGCACATTTTCTGGCCCATGCTCTCCTTTGCTGCCCCATTTTCTGCCCATTGCCTTTCCTGCATACTTAGGTGCTCAACAATATGGCAGTGCACGAGATGAGTTTACAAGAGTGACCGAAACATCCCCATTGGTGTGGCAGAAGCTGCCAGAACAACCCCCGGGCATGGCAGAGGCATTGGGCACTTTTTGCAGTGTTCAGGATGAACTTTGGGGGGCAATGGGAAGATCCCTGCAGGCATGACAGAGGTTTTGGGAGCATTGGGCAGTCCACGGGATGAACTTTTGGGAGCAACTGAAACATTCATGATGCTACAGCAGAGGCTTCGGGCACATTCGGCAGTGCATGGGATGAACTTTTGCTAGCGACGGGAACACCCCTGAGGGCACGGCAAAGGCATCGGGCGCATTTGGCAGTGCGTGGTACAAACTTCCAGGAGTGATCGGAACATCCCTTCGGGCGAGTCTGAGGCTTTGAGCGTGTTGACCAGTGCATGGGACGAACTTCCGAAAGTGACCACAACATCCTTATGGACGCAGCAGAGGCTTCGGTCTTATTGGTCAATGTGTGGGATGAATTTCTAGTAAGGACAGGAACATCCCTGAGGGTACGCAGCACAGGCGTTGGCCGTATTCGGCAGTGTGCAGGATGAACTTCCTGGTGAGGTAGAGGTGCTGGGAAGGTGAAGCAGAGGCATCGGGCACGTTCAGTAGTGTGCGAGACGAACTTCCAAGAGCAACCGGAACATCCCCGTGGGCATGGCAGCGGCATGGGCATGTTCTGCAGTGCACGGGACGAACTTCCAAGAGCAACCGTGAAATCCCCATGGGCTCATTAAAGTCGTCGGGCGAGTTCGGCAGTGTACAGGATGAACTTCCAGGAGCGACTGGAACATATCCGCAGAAGTGGCAGCGGTGTTGGACACATTCAGTAGTCGGCAGGACGAACTTCCGTGAATGAATGAAACATCCCTACAGGAATGGCAGAGGCTTCGGGTGCATTAGGAAGTGCACGGGATCAAACTTTCAAGGGCAACCGGAACTTCCCTGCTGGTGCAGCAGAGGCATCAGCCGTCTTTAGCAGTGTGCAGGGCGAGCTTCCAATAGTGACCGAAACTTTCCCATGGGCGTGGCAGAGGCATCGGGTGCGTTGGACAATGCGTGGGATGAACTTCTAAGAGTGGCTAAAAAATCCGTGCTGGCTCGACAAGGCGTCAGGTGTGTTCGGCAGTGCATTGGATGAACTTGAGAGAGAGATCGGAACATCCCCATGGGCATGGTTGAGTAGTAGTGTGTGTCTTGTAGTGCACGGGACAAACTTCCAGCGCCGAGTGTAACATTCTCATAGGCACGGCGGCATCAGCCACGTTCTGCAGTGCACTAAATGAATTCCTAGAGTGATCGGCACATCCCCTTAGTTATGGAAGAGGCTTCAGTCACGTTAGGTATTGCAGGGGACAAAGTGCTGGAAGCGACCATAACATACCTGCAGGCATGGCAGAGGCATTAGGCATGTTTAGGGAGCAACCAAAACATCCTTGCAGGAACAGAAGCACTGTTGGGAAACATTCGGCAATGCATGGAACGAACAGCTGGGAGTGTCCAAAAACTCCCCGCAGGCACAGAGTGTCGGGCACGTTTGGCAGTGCTTGGGACAAACTTCCAAGAGTAACTTGAACATCCTTGCATGCGCGGTAGCAGGTCGGGTGCATTTGGTAGTGTGCGGGACAAACTTCCAGTGGCGACTGGAACATCCTTGTTGGTGTGGCAGAGGCATCAGGTGCAATCGGTAGTGTGAAGGACAAACTTCCAGAAGTGGCTGTAACATCCCCTCGGGTGAGTCTTAGGCTTCAGGTGCATTGGGCAGTGTGTGGAATGAACTTCTGCAAGCGACCAAAACATCTCTGCGGGTGTGGCAAAGGCTTCAGGCACGTTGGGCAGTGTGCGGGATGAACTTCCAGTAGCAAGCAGAACATCCCAGCGAGCACGGCAGAGGCTTCGGACATTTCCACAGCTGCCGGGGATAAACTTTTAGGAGTAACCAGAAACATAGCTGCAGGCGCAGCAAAGGCGACTGGCGCATTTGGCAGTGCACGGGATGAACTTCCGTGAGAGACCAGAACATCTCCATAGGCATGGCAGAGGTGTCAGGTGCATTAGGCAATGCACAGGATGACCTTCCAGGAGTGACCACAATATTCCCGCTGCGCAGCGCAGTGTCATTGGCCCCATTCAGTAGTGCGTTGTACAAGCTTTTGAGAGTGATCGGAAGTCCTTGCAGGCTTACCAGATGCTTCAGGCACGTTGGGCAGTGCGCAGAACGAACATCTAAGAGACAACCGAAACATTCCCATGGGCAGCACAGTCGCATTAGACATGTTCAACAGTGCGCGGGAAGAACGTCTGGGAGCAACTAGAACATCCTCGCAGGCGCTGCAGCGGATGTCGAGCATATTCTACAGTGCAAGGAATGAACTTCAGGGAGCAACTGAAAAATCCCTATGGGCATGGCAGAGGTGTTGGTGCATTCAGCAGTGCATGAGACGAACTTCCGATAGTGACAGGAAAATCCCCGCAGGCTCGGCAGTGGTGGCGGACACATCCTCCAGTGCTCGGGATGAACTTCCAGGCGTGACAGAACATCCCCGTACGCACGGCAGAGTTATCAGGTGTGTTCGACTAGAATCGAGACAAACTTCAGGGAGCGACTGGAAAATTCTAGTGTGCTCGGCAAAAGCGTCAAACATGTTTGGTAGTGCATGGATGAACTTTCAGTGAGCAACCGAAACATCCCAACTGGCATGACAGAGGTGTTGGCCACGTTTGGCAGTGCATGGGATGAACTTCTAGGAGCAACTAGAACATCCTACAAGCGCGGCAATGGTGTCGGCCATGTTCAGCAATGCACAGGATGAACATCTAGGAGCGACGGAACATCCTTGCGGTGTGGCAGTGACCTGGGATATGTTTCAGCAGTGTGTGGGACGAACTTTCAGGAGAAACCAGAACATCCCCACTGGCATGGCAGAGGCTTCAAGTGCATTGGACAGTGCACAGGATGGATTTTTAGGGAGTGACAAGAACATCACCTGGGCATTGCTGGGGAGCAACCGAAACAACGCCCCGGTGCAGTAGCGGCATCGGGTACGTTTCTGCAGTATGCGGGACAAAGTTTCGTGAGTGACTGGAAAATCCTGACGGGTGTGGTAGTGCCGTCCAGCAAGTTGGGCAGTGCTCAGGACGAACTTCCAGGAGCGATCGGAACATCCTGCCGGCATGGGAGCAGCATCATGCACGTTGAACAGTGTGTGGAGACGAACTTGTGAGAATAACACGGAACATCCCCGCACTCACGAGTGCGGCAGCGGTGCACGTTAGGAATTGCACGGATGAACTTCTGAGAGCAAATGAACATCCCTCAGGCTGGCATGTTCGGCATTGCATAGGATGAACTTCCAGAACCAACCGGAACATCCCCGCATGTGTGGCAGTGGTGTCGAGCATATTCTGCAGTGCATGGGATGAACCTTTGGGAGTGATCGGAACATCACCGTGGGGGCGGCAAAGGCATCGAATGCATTTGGCAGTGCACTTGATGAACTTAGGGGCTGGACCGGGCAAATTGCTGCGGGCTCAGCAGAGGTGCCGGATGCATTCTGCAGTGCATGGGATGAACATCCCAGAGAGAGACCGGAATATTCCAGTAGGCATGGGACGAACTTCCGAGAGCAACCGGAACAACCCCACGGGTGTGGCATTGGCATCAGTCGCATTCGGCAGTTCACGGGACAAACATCCTAGAGTGACTGGAACATCCCCACGGGCATGGCAATGGCATCAGACACATTCGGCATGCACCGGATGAACTTTCGGGAGCAACTGGAACATCTGCATGGGTGCAGCAGTGGTGCCAAGCGTTTTCAGCAGTGCATGGGATGAACTTCAGGGAGAGACAAGAATCTCCCCATTGGCACAGTGGTAGCGTTGGTCTCGTTCTGCAGTTCATGGGATGAACTTTCAGGAGAGACCAGAACATCCCCAAGGGTGCATTCGGCAGTGTGTGTGACAAGCTTCTGGGATCAACTGGAGCATCCATGCGAACGCGGCAGCAGTGTCAGACACGATTGGGCAGTGTGCAGTATGAACTTTTGGGATTGACCAGAACATCCACGTTGGCGCGATGGATGGGATGAACTTCTGAGAGTGACCGGAACATCCTTGCAGACACAGCAGCGGCATCAGGCACGGTCTCTAGTGTGCGGGACAAACTTTGGGGAGTGACCAGAATAATCTCGAGGCGTGGTAGTGTGCTGAACAAACTTTCAAGAGCGACAAAACATCCTCACGTGCGTGGTAGTGGCTTTGGTTGCTATTGGCTGTGCACAAGATGAACTTCTAGGAGCCATCGGAACAGCCCCATAGGTGTGGCAATGGCGTAGGACACATTCGTGTTGGGGTCCCGATTTTTTCCCCAACTTTTCTACACCTTAGGGGTCAGCACGCCTACTGGAATCCTTCCTAACTTGCTGTCCCGTTTGATTCTTGAGTTCTTTTCTTATTTTATATCCCCTAAGCTGTCCTTCGGGTTAACTAATATATATAAAGATATGTTGGATACGCAAGACAACTCTTAAACCTATCACAACTTGCCTTGGTTGAAGAAGACAACTCTTAACTTCAACCTTAGCTCTTAAGCAAGGAAGACAACTCTTAACCTTGACTTAAGCCCAAGTTATCTCAAGACAACTCTTAAAAGATAACCAAAATATAAACAAGAATAGAAGCAAGAATGCTTACCTTTGATTCTTGATTAATGAATGAGAAAATAACAAAATTCGTAGCTTATGTCCTCCTCACAAATAATGGGCTGTATTTATAGTCCTAAGACAGCCTTATCCTAATTTAACTAGTACTTAGGTTCCTTATCCCTAATCTTAACTAGTACTTAGTTCCTTATCACTTAGGATATGTTTTCCTAAGTCAACAAGCTTTTCTAAGTTAAATAAAACATTATCAAGATAGACCTTATCCATTGTGTCCTAATCCTACTAGGATTCTTGGTCTTTCTTTGAATTCCTACCTAGACTAGAATTCCTACCTTATCTTGTCTTTTACAGCAGCTGCACTTCCTCTTGCCTAATCCTTGTAGGACTAGGACTCTGAATGCATATCCTTCTGCCCTTAGAATTCTTCTTGTCGCAACTATCCTATTGCTACTGGAACTCATCATGAGTGTCCTACTGCTGATAGAATTAATTCAGCTCGTCTCCTTGGGATGGTGG
>BNST01000107.1:0-54791 GCA_019650275.1 Xylocarpus granatum | reverse complement strand
TATTATTGTATAACGTTCATGGGTTGTTGTGAACGGAGGGGAACAGTGTGAGGGGCCAAGCGTGAATCTTGAGTGTGTCAGATCAGCTGTTTCAGAAAAGGGTGTCTTTTGGCGAGTATGGTAGTTCTGACATAAAGGTAAAACAAAGGGAAGAGAGCATCCTGGTCTTTGTAAGATTAGGTGCAATGGGCTTGAAGAAGTTTAGTAAGAACGTCGTATGATGAGTTAGCGGTTGGAATATGTTTTATGTGCCAAGAAACTGGATGGAACTTGATGAAGCTTTGGATTCATTTCACATGCTCTTCTTAAAAAGTGTTTTACGTGATATTTTTATTACATTTGGTAACAAATGATGGTTTACTATGATTAGCTGCTAAGTTTGCTTTCATTTGCTGGTGGATTTGCACCCAATTAACTAAATTACTAAAGTTTTAAGTCAAATATTGTTAAAAAACTAAAATAAGTGTTTGCACTAAGGGAGGGGGTCAATAGAGTCTTCGGTAAGGCCCCTATTCGAAGTAAATGTTGTTGGTCAGCAGGATCCCGAGTAAATCTATTTTGATTATTTAGTGAAGCATGCAAATTAGCTAATCTCTCGTGTAAATAGAAAACTTGTGTCGATAGTGTATTCTCCATATATAGATAACTGCAAAAACATAATCTCCTGGTATTGGCTATGATGATTTAAAATGCGTAATTCAGGCTGTTTAAAATTGTCAGGGGAGCACTGTATCAGAATTTGAGGTTGGCAAGCGTCAACTAATGTCATGCAACATTTGCCAAAGCTTCTTACAATCTTAATCCAGCATTTACATATGTTGTTGCCCTATTATTGTGTTGGTATTTTACTGCATGTGTCTGTGTTTTTGACTGTTTAAACTTGTCTAGTTGATTTCCTGTAATGAATGCACCATCATAAGGGTTTTACTGAAGTATGGTCACATCGCATCGAATGCTGTTACTAGTGAGATTTGAAGCAGATCTAGCCATTTGTTTGGGCACTGTTCACTGTTATCGTATGCTATGATAATCATTGCTTTTGCTTTGTTGTCTTATCCATGAACCAAACCGAAATAATAGCCAAGGATGTATGAGCTAAAAAGATGTAATTGAGTTTTTATTTTTGGTTCTTTTTGCCTGAGATTTTAATTTTGTTGTTCTTTTTCGGATTGGAAGTCTTCTCACAAAGACCACAGGGAATAGCTAAGGTGCTAGGTACTGCTATATCAACAGGTGGTGCGATGCGCTAGTTGACATTCTAGAAAGGCCTTGACATCAATATCTTTCACAACAAAGATAGAAACATCTATACAATTAGACTATTGGAGACAAGTGGATCCAGATTTGTTTCTTTCATTACTTTGTTGATTTGATGCCTAAACATTGAGATATTGTTATAATAGGCCCATTTGATTATGGTATTCTTAAAATTGCTCCGAAAAATCACATTAATCATTCACTCACTTATGTTTGTGTATTTATTTAGCTTACGGACATTTTTAGCACTTAAATAAGACATGCAATTAATACATATCAATAGGTCTATCTACAAAGGTAAAAGAATTATCTTATGTAATAACCATTTTTGCACAATCACTTCATATCGTTGACATCCAACTTGGCATAGTAACTGCAAAATGGCATAGTCATTGCAGTTTGGAAATGTTTAAACTTGGCTTGTTGATCTTCAAGTGTGTTTGATTCAGGAAGTGCAAGCTATGTGTTGGCGCTTGGTCTCTAGAAGTGACAGAAAACTTGGAGTTGACTTGAACCTCGTTGGTTCAATAAATGAGTTGTACTCAAGTTTGAGCTCAAGCTCAATATCATTCTTGCACAAAATTTTTAACTTTTTTCTTCCTTAAAAGATATTATGTATATCGCTCTTTTCTAGAGTCCATAAAAGTAAGCTCATGAGCCTAAACAAACTATTATAAATTAACTTACCTGTTTTCAGCTCCAGGAATGTGTAAAATATTCTACATTTTACCTGAGGTAAAAAAAGGTTCATTAATGAAAATCTGCCCTAAGCAATAAGTGCAAATTTTAGGTCCTGGCCTTCAGGTTTGTAATAGCCTTTTTGTCAATTCGTTGCATGCCCTTTTTTTTCTTATTAAATACAACAAAAAGAAAATTATGTTGGAGAGTAAACTATTGCCAAAAATTTTAACTTTTGTACAGGGCTTTTTGAGCGAAAGTTTGAGTAGTACCCTTGTAACTTTTCCAAAGATTTTCTTCTCATTTTTGTACAGGGTTGACCATTACTTTGATGGCATGGTGCTTAGCCATGGGAGGCATGCTTTTGGTGACCGCAACTGTTAGGCTATCTGATCCTTCAAGAAAAACTGCATTTGGGAAGGTGATTAATATAAGACTATTCTCCTGTTTATCTGCTCATAATGATATCTGTTGTTAAGCTAGTACTTCTGTTAGTATCTGTTCATAGCACTTCGCTGTTATCGGTCAATCATTGTAAAAAAAATGAAATTAATTTGTTCCCTGAATGGAATCAACTGTTACTCTTGTAATTTTAAAGTTAGGAACTCAATGTTAAATTTGAATCATGTACATTTGGTTTATCTTTCAAGAAAGAGAGTGTAGTGCATGAGGGTAGAATTAGTCAACTAATTATTAGCTACTAACGTTGAATAAAATAAGAAAGGCATGGGTTTGCTATTCACTACTAATCTATCTATTTTCCAAAGAAGAGTTGATTTTGACATGAAAGTCATTGGATGATGTTTAAATCAATGTCAAGTATACAAGTCATGCAGTTGAATGTTGTACTAGACCACTAATATTCTAAGAATTATGAGAACTGTATGGGAACCGCAGTTCGAATTATGAGAAGAACAACCTTTGTTCACTACTTAAGTATCAGAGTCTCTGCTTCATCCATAAATTTATGTCCCCAGAATTACACTTAACAGATATAAATGGGAGGAAGAATGAGTTTGAAAGGAAAAAAAAGAGAATTTAATATTTAACATTATTTGGCTGGAAAATTTCGTCCCATGCAGTATACTTAATTTTTCTAATGGTGCAGTAAATCATAATCTTGTCATAAACTGTCAGGCTGTAGGAGTTAACAGAAATTGCATAGGTACGCCATTAGAAATGTTCACAACCTGTTACTACAATGGAAATCCTAAAACCTGAATGTCAATGCACTTACGGAAAATAGTCATTTATGTTTAAATTAGTGCTGAATGCTAAAATAACAAACCGTTAAGATGAAAACTGCATGAAGAGACAACTAGTTTATTGTTCATATATTATTTGACAAGATGGACTTGTCGGCCAGTCTCTACAACTTTCATCAATGGACAAAAGCAAAGTCCAGTGCATTTATCTTACTTTTGATTCTGGATCTCTGCTACAAGATTGGCATTTGAAATCATTGTGCTTGTAACTTGTGATATATTAACATTACCAAAGCATTTCAATTTCATGTGGTTGTTTAATGTATTCCCATGTTACATCTGCTTGTTACTACTTTTAATATGAACTCGTTTGACAACCATTTATGTATATGATTGAAATCTTATACAATATTTTGGGTTAGTTGAGTGTCATTTTGGCTTCTGAAAGTGTCACTAAAATAAGAGGATGAAATTTTACGAGCGCTGTTCCAAAGAGAATCACTTTTTTGTTCTACTCTGGGAATAATCCTTTGTGAACTAAAGCAGTTTTGTTAATGTTGTTTATTCGTGGTAGCGATTTTGCATAGTCCGCATTTGTCCCTAACACGTACATGTTTCTGTATGGATTTCCATGCCACCGCATAGCGGGAGGAGCTTTGATAATAATTGGGCTGTATATAGTGTTGTGGGGTAAAAACAAAGATTTGGCGAGCGAAAATCCACCAATATCACAAATGACTGACGGGGACGAGATAACTGCTGGGAATGAGAATGTTGCCAAGGTTTTGTTACTACACCTTCTAAAGAAATCAAAGGTAGTGATTATGCTTAGTCTGATCTATGTGGTATTAATCTTATGGTTTTTGGCCGTGATCTGTAAATTCCATCATGGAACAAAACTCGCTTTATTATGGAAAACTTGTCGTGACATATATAGAAACCATTGCCTTATCATCCTCGTTTCTCTTCATTGTTACCTACCATGTAAGCCTAGAATCTCAATCTCTGGTCTTTACGGTTGATTTCAGATGGACAAGTTGCACGAAAATATTGATTTATATGATAGCTTTTATGGCAATTCAGTAACGAAAAAGAAAGAAATTGAGTTTTACTAAGGTAGAGATTGAAAATTTAAAGGAACTTCCGGCTTCCGGCACGCATTTTGGATCATGAGCATTCAATAGATGATGATTTGCTATGCTCCGATGCTGTATTATAAGCTCCCTGCTCTCAAACTTGCCATTTCCCAAACTATGGCTTGGTCCATCGGTCGCTTGATGGTTCAAACTGTCATACTGGTATTACTGGACCAAAATGCAAGGAAAAGAATTTATATTTACAACGTTAACAATTAAAAAAAAACAGTTAAATACAAGCTACCAAGACATGCCCCAACACTTTAATGATTGAAGTCCAAATTTGATGAACAGAGCATAAAGAATCCAAGTACTTTAATGGCAAGAATAACCATGATTATATCAAGAATTATATTAGCTGAACACAATAATAATAATTAACAATAACTACAAGCTAAATAAGTTTTCCACAGTTAACAAACTTTAGAAGAAGTTTAAACCAAAAGAATTGAACCATAAATAAACGATAACAAAATGAATGTCCCAAATAAATAATGTTAATAAAAATCATAGATCAAATCGAATTACATATTATAAGAATCAAACCTAAACGTTATTAAAAGCTTTATCTACCACTTGGATGATCTCTCACTCTGACGGGGAAATTCATTCATGTCATAGTAGAATTCATTAAACCCAGATCCATGCATTTGAGAAGAAATGTTTGGAAGAACAGGAAACTGCTCGTAGGGCTGCAAACGCACGGCAGACCTTGGATTGTTCATCATCAAACGATTATCTATCATTGCAGCCATTGGATCGAAATACCTTGCATGCTGTAGGGGAAGAGGAATATTGTTGTACGAGGAATTAACTATTTGATGATCACTACTGTTCATCATCATGATCATCTGATTATCCATTGGATTGAAATCGTATGGAACTATTTGAAGAGGTTTATGATATGGAGCCAGTTGCTGCTGCATGATTTGCTGCCTGTTAAAAACTTCTGCTGCAATGTTTTCTGAAACCAAAACCTGAGCAGCATTGTTCATAGTGTATCCTGGAGAAAGAAATAATTCGGATTTCGAATCTTCAATCAAATAATTTTGGTGTCCTTTCAGCAATGTAAGCTTTATTGTTGCAACTTCAATGTTATTATCAAACATTGCAAGAATTTCTTTCAGTTGATCCACGGAAAAATTGTTGAATTCTTCATCCCAGTCACTAGAAAACTTTGATTCATAATTAGCCTTGCGTGTTTTGAAAATTTTCTCGTCAACTTTTCTCTTTCTGTCGTAGAAAAAATCAAACAGATTCTGAGATTTCACCCCACGTACAGATGAAAAAGCCTTGTCCCTGTACAAATTGACGACTGCCATGAAATCTTTCGGATCCTTCGGCCAGACCTCGACGTCTACCGGGCTATTGTTCATCCGTGGACCGTAGATAATCATGCACGTGGGAACACCGCAAAGGGTGGCGAATTCTTGAGCCTTCTTCTTCAAACCTCTCTTTCGTTTTTGATAGGTTATCGTCCTAGCTTTCTCCTTCTCTATCAGCTCCATGGTTAGTTTTCCACGACCCATGTGATCTGTCAAAAGAAAATAATTATTTAATTTTTTTTGAAACGTTTAGCATACAAAGTGATGAACCAATATCACTATAAGAAATTCAAATAATAATAATAATAAAAAGATAGACTAAGCTGCAACTACAGTCTTTAGGGTTAGATGGCAAACTTTTCTTTCTTTTTTATTAATCAAAAACTCAAAAAGATAGGTCAAACGCCATTGCAAACTTGCTTTATTAAAGCTGGACATAGAACTTTTGTTTCTGCCTGAGAAAAGAAACACTAACAGAGTCTCAACTGTAAGTTAAAAGAAACATTATGGATGAAAAGGAAAGGCAAAGGCTAATAAAGGAAAAGGCAAAGAGAAAGCAGAAGTTGTGCAAAACAGTGAACAATTAATGGTAAAAAGATAGAGCAAGCACCTTGAACGTTAATGGCTTCTGTGTTCACTGCCTTTCTGGTGTAATTGAAGAGCAAATAATAAGAGAGATTTCATCGACCTTTATAGAAGCTAGGGGATTGAGTTGCCGTGAATTCATTATTTCTTGAAACGATTTATGGGAAAGTGAATCAAAATTAATGATTCTGTACATAATTTGGTAATCAAACATTTATTGCATTGTTTCCTTAACAGGGTTGCAATTGTGTGATTCCGAATCTTACATGGCGCTAATTTTTAGGAACTTCAATTTTATTACACGCTCTTCTCTTCCTGGACACTCGATGTAATAAATAATTTCTTTTTAGTGACGGATTGAAGGTAAAATTATAATTTTGAAAAGTAAATAGAATGGGAAGGAGCTGTTTAAGGTGGGGGTATTACCACTTCTATAATTAAATTTGCCAATTTGGTCAATGGTCTATTTTGTTGAATAATTAAAACTGAAATTATGAATGTTCTAACTAATTCTTCATTGAAACTTGGAAAATCCTTTGGACTTAATAAATAAAACTGCTAGAATAAAATGTAGTATCAAAATTTTCCCACATAGGGTTGTTGATAGGAACTAGGGCTTTTCCTTTCTAGAATTTGATTGGGTTATCCATATCCCAATTGGAGGTCGGACATCATGCTAGCTCATATGTTAAGATTTAATTAACATTTCATAGAAATTATGTAGCATTGATCCCCAAAAGAAGCATTTTTTAAAAGAAAAATGTTACATTGATATAGCTCTAATTATAGCTAAACAACCTTAAAATTTAGTAGGAGAATTCCAAGCCCTACGAGGTTGTAGCAAATCATCTGCCCTCCTTTTTCTGTTGTTCTTTCTTTTTCTTCTCTAATTTCCCCCATGCATCTTTGTCATAAACAAAGAAAAAGATGAATGGTAAAGAACAAATGATGCAATTGCATGTATATGTATATATATATATATGTGTGTATGTATATATTACATAAGCAATGTTGAAGGACTCTTAGTTGTCACGGCTACTTTCACTTCCGATGAGCATACTTTCTGATGATCTACCTGAGTTGGCAAGCAACTTTTTTCAATATCCATGATCTTTTTCTCCCTGTTCTTGCCCCATAAAACACTATAAAGCCCTCCAATCAACAAGAGCCCACCTAAAAGCCTACAATTATGAAATCGAAGTGTAAATTAAATTATGAAATGATATAATAAATTGAAAACTTATATAGGTGGGCTAATTGATGAGATGTACCTTCCTAAAGTGACAATCTCACATAAGAGAATTGCAGAAGTGATTATCGTAAATATCAAGTTTAAAGGTGTGGACATGGCTAAGAAAACTGGCCCCTTCTTCTCAATAACCCACGCTTGTAAATAGAACGTTATCCCAGTCACCATAATTCCCTGTCAAAATTTGCAAGAAAAATTTTGCTCTTTAGCAAAATTCGAACATGGTTTTGGCATAGAGCAAGCAAAGAAATGAAAGAAAAAGACAGAGATTTACGCAGTAGGCGACCGCGAGGAGCCTAACATTCCAGCCCAACATCCATTCACGAGGATCTCTTTCCACAGCAATGGCAATTGCAAACGATTGAATTGAGCTCAAAAAGCACTGAAGAGTTGTAGAAAGAAGCTTTGAAGGGTAGTCTTTCAGCACCACACCCTGAAATAAAATAAAAAGAAAATGGATTCAATCTTAGTTTCAATCAAATTAATTTTGCTAGAATAAGTGGTATTAGAGAGATGTTATAAAAATATAGGTATCTGAATCATAAAAGATATTACCTGCAATACAAGCCACAAACCCCAAAAAGTGATGGAAGTGAGCATAATAAAGCAACCCTTTATCCAAGTTTTGCCAGAAGTAACATGATCTTGAATTCCATGGCTGCTATGGTGCCCAAAAACTTGATGATGGCACAGAAGTTTCAGCTGCGGACCATTGTAAAATGCAAGCGTCGCTGCACCAGACAAACAAATTAGTATACCCACAAGCTTCGCCGCTCCGGCAATTGTCTTGAATTTCAAAACCTCTATCCTGCAACACCAATTAAGAAATACATTAATAAATGAACTACATGAAAAGAAATAGATGCAAATTTTTTATGCATTTAAAACAAAATTTGAGCGAATAAATATTTCACTGGACCAGTGGAGTTTTCACAACAACGATTGACAAAGGCAAGACCTATATTTTCCTTGGTAAAAATTTGACTTCGTTATCGGATACGGTATCAACATGGGGACACTTTGCTTGTCTTTTATCGAAATGCATTTATAACTTTGTTTTTTCACTGAAAATAGTAGAATTAAGCTGAATCCCATTGTTTCCCACCTTAAATATTAGATTAGAACCCCGATAATAAAGGTACTCAGAAAACTACATAAAGAAAAACAGACACCCGATAACTTGCATATTTAATATTATATTTATCAATGAAATAATAATAATAACTATATAAAAGTATTACCACTTGATATAAAAATTTAAATTTAAAATTAAGAACTCAAGTAATAATATTTAATGAATTTCGTTATGTAAATACAAATAATTATTTTAATTTTGATATTGAAAGAACTTAAATACAAAATTATGGATAATAAAGTTTGACTGAAAGTTGAAAAATACAATTAAACATGTCCTCCATTAATAGAAGACAAAGGTCAAGTGCATATAACTTTATTATTATTATTTCTTTTCTCCCTTTCTCTAGAAGAGGCCTAACTGGTCCTTATCACCTCAATTAGATTTAATCAATAGACAACAAACAAATACTAGAAATTTTGTCATCTTTTCTTTTCTTCTATTACTTTTAAAAAAGGTTCCCATAACACTTAAGCTAACAGAACAGTCGAACATAACCTTTTCCTGTTCTTCCTTACATATAAAGGCCGTTCTGCTTGATAAAGTCATTTAAGAGATTAACTCAACTAATTTTGCTAAAGTCAAAACAGTGTCATTTGTCATTTATATGTTGTTAACTATTATTAAAAATAAATAAATGTGAAATATGAGTTTTATTTGTATACTATGTGTTCAGGTTTTAAAAAAAATACAAACGTGGACACAAGAACATGATTGAACAAATAAAAGATGATAACAACTCTCTCTCAAAGTATTCACCATAAACGTAGATATTAACACTGATTCGATGACCCCCACTTTTAAAGCAATCAGCATCTCTAAATTTGTGTCTTACAAGCCATGCCAACATTACACTACTACTCCTTTCTTTAGAACCCCACAACTTGAAGTTTTGTGCTTTATTTAGTTAGATTAATTTATCACAATTTTAGTTTTATTCCTCTTTTGTTTGTTACTTTTTTTTATTTTTGGTATGAGTGAGATTTGAATCCAGACTTCTGGTATCATTTCAGGAAATTTTTACCTGTTGAAATGACTGACACCCACGACCAAATTGTGGAAAGGGTTGGTAGTTAAGAAAATTCAGATTAAGCAACTCTTAATTTACCTGAGCAAAACTGCGAGGAAGAAAGTGATGACAGGAAGGCAATTTGTAGTTGCAGCAGCCAGAGTTGCAGAAGTATAAATAAGGGCAACACCATACAAGTTCAAGCTGAATGTTATCCTGAAAATTTCAAAACAAAATAAAGAGAGAGCATCAATATCACGCTATAAATATTTCTGAGAGTAAAATTATGACAATAGAACTAAGCATACCCAATTAGAGAGAGCATGAAAATCTTGCAGAAGGTGACAAGCGATAAGCGAGGAGCAGTTTTCCTAGTAACCAAAACTAATGAAGTTAATATCGTCATCGTCGTTGTTAAAGAGAAAGAAAATGGAAAAGAAATACGAAAATTACCATTCAAAAGCCAAGCAAAAAGGAGCTAGGAAAAGAGTTGCGATAGCTTGTCTATAGAAGACGAAGACAAAATTGTTCATTCCGCCATTGAAGGCGGCCTTGGAGAGCAAGAACATGCCAGCATAGATGGCTTGTATTAGAATCACAGACAAGTAAGGCTTCTTTTTGTCCATTACTTGTAATTTCATTCTCAGGAAACTTTGAGTGCTCGACAGAATATGAACTACTAGCTAGCTAATAAGTAGTCCACGAATTAAAATGGTCAAGGGTTTGTGTTCATAGTTATGCAGAGATCAGTTTATATAACAGGGTGATGGGAAAATGAAGAGAATGATGACCAACAAATAAAAAACATGTGTTTCCTCTATTGGGACGGAAGTGTGGCTGCTTTTACTGCAAAGGGACCACGAAAAGTTGCCGTCATAAAGTTTCTTTATTTACTACTCAAGCAACAAAGGAGTATTAAATGAGACAGGCATATGCTACTATACACCCAATTAATAAAATTTTTGTATTTATTTATTTATAAATAATTTAATTATAATAATTATTTATCAAAATTAATTAAAAAATTCAAAATATATTGCCTAAATTATTATTAGATATTTCATTATAATTATTCCATCCATCCGAGGGAGAGATAGATAGATTTTTAGACAGAATCAACCCAATAAAAATTTTAAATTAAGAGTTGTTCTATTACTGCAAGTCATCATGTAATATTTTTAAAAATTTAATAATAAATATAAACGTAATATTATCTGATTGGATGATCATGATTCGCAAATGTGTAATAGAGATTAATACAGTAAATTGTAGATAGTTTATTGATGGCAGGTTTAAGAAGTTGAGAGGATATACCCCCATTGCCTTTTGTGTTGACTGATATTGATGCTAGAAACGGAATGCCATAGCCAAAGATGCTAACGCCGTAAAACACAGAGCAATTCCATGAAAACAACGTGATTGGAAACATCTTACCCGTAAGATTCACTCACTCTTTACCCTTTTCTTCTTTCTTTGGCACAAATTAAAATTATTCGCAGGTGTTCTTATAGCATTAGTTTAAAAGAGTAAATTAATTCCATTCGTATCAAAAAGAATAATGCCATGAGAATCTCTTGACATATATCATATAAGAAGAATCATTCAACATGGTAATTCAATATATTTTATTTTTATATTAATATTTATTAAATAAATAATATATTATTATAATTTTTTTAAAAAAATTTATTTATATATATTAACTCAACAACAAATTTGTTGAAACATACAAGTGTGGTAGGTTGGCAAGGTTGGTACTAATAAATGTTATCTTGGCACGTAATGCAAGAAAAATGATCTGCTAGCATTTAACATGGGGAATCCCACGTCTGCTTTTGGAAACGACATAATCCTTTTGAGACACAGAACGTTACAGGACATTCATTTACTATGTACTAGAGGTTGGTTAAAAAATTATTAGGACAATGGAATTTAGGGCCTAAGTTACTTCAAAGATGGGAAAGTGAACAGGAAAAATTAATTAGATTATCACTAATTGTAAATCAATTACCCCACCTAGAACTGTACTTATTGATTTAATACCTGGGATTGTCACATTTCATTGCATGAGATCAATCCTATCCCTTTGCTCGACCACACAGATTATCATTATTCTGTACATTTCTTTTGTTTTCAGAAAATACTTTTCATATTCATACAACATTACCTCACGATACTTTCACAGTTTTCTCACAGGTTCTTAGAGCACTATGGCCTTTATTTTAATAGAAATTCTTTTCAGGTTGACAGGATTCTTCTTTTACAATTAATTAATTATGAAATTATTGAGCATTTTTTTTAATGGTACATAATCTAACAAAGTAAAGATAAAATTCTGGTTGTCCATATCTTTACATCCACTATCAACTTCTTTAATCGGTTCATGAATTGTTTATTTCAGAATGGTCAATCAAGAATCTCTGAAAGAAGTTTCAAAACATTCGAAATTTATTCGATTCTGAGACCTGAAGAACAATTGTGACCTGTTTGTTCATTGACTAATTAACTAAGTAACTGATTGATCAAATTATCTGTTGGAGTGATTCTCGCAAAAATCAAAGTATGATTTTTAATATTTTATCATTTTATTAATTGTATTAATTCCTTCTTTTATCCCATTTTGTAGTTTGGCCATCATGTCTTCTCCCTACTGTAGTAAGAATTTTCGACTACAATCCAAATGAATGATTATGAAACAAATTGTAAATTCAAACCTCTTTACTTAATTAAAATTTACATGTATATATTAAAAATTTAATTAACTAATTATATTTTTTAATTAATTTATTTATTTAACATAATATCTATAAGAATTAAAATTTTATGTTATAGATTTTAGTATGCATGTCATTCTCTTATTTTATGTTGAGCAATGCTAAGAATACTCTTTCTATAAATGCTATTTTATCTTCATTCTCATGATTTATATTTCACTCAAATAATTTTAATTTCTGTTCTCTATTCGAATTTCTTCAAAATTATAAAATTTTAAATCACATTTAGAATGAGATTCGATTTATATTTATGCAAATTTAGAAGAATATTTTTATTAAAAAAAATAAAAATTAGCAACAATTATGCTACTTTAGAAGATGAAAAAGTTAATTAATAAAAAGAATGTCTCTCTTTACGCTAAAAAGAAAATAAAAAAATTTAATTTTTAATGCAAAGTTTTTGAATGATTGCTATGGAGAGACTATTGAAGATTTGAAGTGTCCAAGACGATTGAAGTTACATCTTTTATACTAAAGCAAGAGCATCACCCTCAATTAATGGTCCCGGATATAGTTGAATACTACATATATATATATATATATATATATATATATATATATATATATATATATATTGTGAGTTATTACAAGTTCAATTCAAGTGAAACACATTTGTTTTAGGATGGTTTATTTGCATAATTAATTAAAAGAGAACAAGTTGATTAAGGAAACAAGAATTAATGAGTGTTAATTCCAATTAAATTAAAGCAAAGATTTTGAAAATCCAATTTGTTAAGACGTCTAAAACGATTTAATTTACATTTTCAATTTGCTAAAATCAAATTCAAGCCATAAACACAGGGAATAAGTTCCCATTTCTTTATTAAAACTGATATAACAATTGTCCTAAGTACCCATGTGATTTGCATTTACTAAAACATTTTAAATTAATCCAAAAGATTGGTTTGGGACTCTTACGTAAAGGTGAAGGATAGAAAGAACTAGTCTTTGAATTTTTTTTTCTTTAGATTTTAATAAACAAAATAATATTTAAATTAATTTTTAAAAAATATTTTAAACTTTAATAAATTAAGTACTACTTAAAATGATCTTGATAATTTTTTTTTATAAAATAAGTAATTACGTGACTAAAATAATTTATCATTTCTTCTTTCTAATTTCTTCATAACTCTCTTTGATAATGTGTTTTGCAAATTATTAAAAATTAAGAATTTGATATTAATTTTAATTTTTAATAATTATTTTTATTTCGATAATATTTTATTATATTTTCATATTTTTTTCTTAGATAATATTTTTAATTAAAGCATCAAATTTAAACATTCATGCTCATTGTATTTTCTCTTGCATCGGATACATGAGGTGGTTTTATATGTGTATGTGTATATTTAATATAATTATGTACTACAGTTATACTAAATACATAAACTCGATGCTAACTAATCACCTCCATCACATTCTTGAGATGCATATTACAACATAATTATATTAACAAAATAAATTCAAATACGAGTATGCAACTCGTAAATAAAATTGTAATATAACCACTTCAATCGTGCCACATAGCACGTATTATAATACAATGTTAAGAAAAATATAAACTCTAATATAATATTTTTTTTAAAATCATTTACAATTATATTAAATATACAAATTCTAATGCAAACTAAAGGGTAATATTGACTTGACCCACCATTTCACTTTAAAAAAAAAGCTAAGTATTGTAATAAATGAAAATAAATTTGTGCAATCAAGAAACTTAAGAGTCTTTGGCTTGATAAATACATGAACTGTTATCAATAGCATGCTCCACAAAGAAATTAACTTTGCATGCTTCTTATTTTGTTTTTGCTCGTTGACTAAATCATTGAGCAAAACGGCCCTTTTGAACATATTTTACACGAGGCTTGATTAGCAAAATAATAGGCAGTCGGCAGATAAAGTATGCATATAAGTTTGACAAATCTTTAACAGCAACTAAACAATTTCTCTTTGACAACATACGACATCCGATTTTGATTTCTCCCTTGATCACTTTTTTTTAATTTAGTAATTCCAATCTCCAACTACAGTCCTTAAGAAAAACGTGTTAATTAACTTGGTGGTGGCAATTTTAAATTACAATATATTTGACCCTTGTCTCTGCTACGAGACCGAGGGAACAAACAAGAGGGAGGTGGATTAGTTATTAAGATCATATAATCAAGGTGAGACCAAGTTGTTTCTTATATAAATTAATTGACATAAGTAAACTGTTAGAGTTTAAACATAAAATTTTAGCTTGGTACCATGTGACTGAAATTACTTAAAATAGAAACTTAAACTATCATACAGTGAAACATTGTCACTAACCCAAGTCTAACAAACACTAATGAAAAGCCTTCCAACAAATATAGAGTGAGGAAATGATCAGAAAGCTTCAATATTTCGTGGAATCTCAAAGTTTGAAACAGCTACAAGAGAAGAATATTACTTTTAAGAAAAGTATGAACTTTTCACGTAGTCCACAAAATCTCAACTTTAGACCGTTATTGCTTTTTTCATTTTTTCCCAAATCCATGCGAAAAAAATGAGATCATTGAGCATGCTTCTGCACCAAGTATATGTAGAAAAGTTTGAGATTTTGAAAGCTACGCAGCATCTTTGGAAGAAATAGAAAAGAAGACGCTGATATCTAACTTCGATCCAGTTGTAATAACATTTTGGTATTGTCATTGTTTTCGAAAGCAACGCAAGAGAAATTCGTGGGAAAACGCATACTCATTGAGGACCACGCCAAATTATAATGCGTGTAATTTTCACAGTCCTCATACCGGCCGTAAAGCAGAAATTTTCTCCGCATGAGATTAGTAAATTAACTTGGAAGATGTGGACGTCACGTATGATAATGTGTCACAATTTTGCTTTCGACTTGCTGCTTTCTGCTTTTGCAGAAGCCAGCTCTAGTCGGGCATCGACCCTTCGTTGTCTACCTCTCCATGTATATAAATTGTCTCTTTGTATAAAATTAATTCAATTAAAGAACATGCATGCGATTACGTAGAACAAGATCTGAAACAAAGAGGAACAAAATAGACCATGCTTGGACGGTATGGACATGCCACCATCGAGGATAGACAAAGCCAATTACAATCAGAAATGTGGAAATCATGGCCAGTCAACAGGATTAATTCAAATATTAAGTATGAAAATAAATAAAATTTATCAGAAATTTGTGTAATCAGACAAAAAAATAATAATAAAAGGAGAGATATTTTATTTAAAATTAAAAAAATTGAGATTATAATAATTCTTTATTTATAATAATTCTTTTAATTCTATTTAAATAAATTAAATAAGATAAACTAATCTTAATGAAATTGAAATAACAAACATGATTTAAGTTAACAAAACAAATTCTACTTAAAAAAAAAGAAGCAAAGTAGATTCAAATAAGGCTTCTTGACTCTAAGCTTGTCCAACATCACAATCTTTCAACTTCAAAATTTTTAATTTTCGAGAAGTATCAAATATAAAGAGTGATTAAAGAAGAATAAAAGGAATGTGAAAATTGTTGGAGATTTTACCTAAACACCATAAACATTAATTATAATTTGTTTTACAAACATATCTATTAAGAGAGAAATGGTCACAAGTGTCTAAATACAAAATGGGCATGATATACACAACTCGCGAGTTCTCTTCATAAGAGAGGGTTTCATACCCAATTCATGAATTCTTTTCATAAGAACAATCGTTTTGAAATTCTTAATTTTTTTTTGTTGTTTTGATTTACTTCAATTTGGTTTTTTGCCAAGATGATGTGTTTGTTTGAAATGATTGCTCTAATAGCCACTTTTTTACTACAACAAGTCCTTTTACTTATTTTTTTTTACTATAACAAGTATGGTACAAAACTCATTGATTATTAGTTATATATGCCGTTCGAAAAGTTATCATAATTTATTTATTTAGATAAATAATAAATTTTAAAGTTTGAAATGTAAAATGTATTGTTACGATATATTGATATTTTAAATAAAAAAATATATTAAATATTAATTTATTTTTTTTAAAAAATAAATAACACACAAAAGGTTATTATTTATTTAAACATAAAATTAAATCATTTTTCTTAGTTCTCATGGCCTTCAACTTCTATGGTTTTTAATTTAATTTTCACTTATCATGCTCTCAAGCTTAACTCCATAAATAAAGTTGTAAAAATGAGAAAACAAATGAAACCAATTACCATTTGGAGAAATGATAGGGGGCTAAGTGTTATTCATCCTCCTATTTATAAAGGAAAACTGAGGCTTTTAGTTATACCCTACTCAAGCCCACCATAATGAGGCCCAAGCATATGCACGTGCGTTAGGGTTTAAGGTTTCAATCTCCTCCTCGTCCTCCCTCTCCTTCACTGCCACTAAACCTCTCTGCAAACCCGGTAGAATTTTTATCACTCCCACCGTGAAATGACACAACCCCTTTCCCAATTTTCCGTTTCCTCTCGAAACCTAAAATCCTAATTTATCATGAATTCCATAACTCAAAAACCCTTCCGTTCTGTCTTTTACTGGTGGTCCTCTTCTTCATCACCATTCAGAATTGTCATTGCCCATTTATCAACGTATTCTTTCTCTTCATCGAGACGCCAAGACGAGGAGTCTCGAAACGTGAGGGTTTCAGTCTGGTGGGATTTTGAGAACTGCAATTTGCCTGCTGGAGTTAATGTTTTTAAGGTTGCTCACGCGATCACTACAGCCATTAGGGCAAATGGAATCAAGGGCCCCGTTACGATCACCGCCTTTGGAGATGTATTGCAGTTATCTAGGGTCAATCAGGAGGCGCTTTCGGCCACCGGGATTAATATTGCTCATGTACCGCATGGTATATTTTTGTTCCTTTGAATTGATAGTTTGTTCCTTGTTGATGATCGTTTTTTTTGGTTTGTGATGACGTTTGTACTAACAAGTTTGGAACTTTTTATTGTTGAAAAGGTATGAGGTAAAAATGTTGGTTGATATTTTGTTTTGTTAATTTGAAATTTGCGCAAATTAAACGGCCAAACCCTAGCATAGTTATTAAATCTATTACTAAGTAGGATTTGGGTGATTTTGGAATGATAGTGATTGCTATTGTAAATGGCTAGGTTCAAAGGATGGAAATTTTGAAACTGAGGCGTGGCTGATTAGGACTATTGTGTTGGTGTGTAAATCCTTTGAACGGTAAATGGTCTACAGCCAATGTTGTGTGTGGTCTCCCTTGACTGTGTACATTTCCATGGCTAAGCTGGTGCCTCATCTGGTATGTCCATTTTAGAAAAAGAAAAATAGGCCCGAATAAGCTGTTTTAAAGGGTAATGTACTGGTCTTACTCTTCACCATGTTTGGAACATTAAGTAGACTTCTTCTAAGCCCTTTCTTGTGTTTTTGAATGAGGGGGGAAAATCTTTGTGTTTGTAAGTGGATCAAATTGCTGGACTGGAGATCAACTGGGGCATGGATGGTGATGAAGAATAATGATATAGATGCATCCTGGATCAGGATGTAACTCTTTCAAGTTTCATCAGGGACCATGGCAATGATGCATGTATAAATTGATTGTTTTCCCAAATCGATTGGAGAATAACTTTTATAAATTTGTTTCACTTGTTCAAATATTATAATGGGGATAAAAAAAAACATTAATATTCTTCATTTCCCATTTATTTGCATTATGTTTCCTTTACATAAGGGAAACCAAATTGTGGTAATTTTTTTTCATGCAATATTAAATTGCTTGTCAATAATTTATCATGGACACAAAAGTTGTCAAAGCTTCAAGTTGCAGTTTAGAATTTGAAACATAGGCCAAATTGTCACATAATACATGTTATAATCTATTATTTTATAACATATCAAATTCAACTTTGGAAACAATCTCATGATTGGTACGCAATAACTAACATTATTTTCACTTCTGATAAACAGTGGATCTCCCCTTTATTGTATATCTGCTGAGGAATGGGTATATGTTTGCCAAAACATAGACATAAGCTTTGTTCTATAAAAGAAAATGCTGTAATCTGATTGTTATCAGATTTGCATTAAATCCAGGTGGACAGAATTCATCGGATTATCGGTTATGTTAATGTGGTTGGTAATCTATTCACCAACTCAGATTATAAAGAGAGGGAGAGATTGAGTTTGGTTGTATACACTTATCTGAACAAATTGATATGTGTACATATGTGTGCTTTTGTTCATATAAATGCATGGTATGCTTTTATATTCAACTTTTAGACTCGAGGTTCTGAGTAAGGAAAACTAAACAAGTTGTATGACATTGGACCAAGATCATGACTCAGTTTTTTTCCCATTAATGTTATTCAAGTTCTTCTGTTGCAGAAAGTGTTTCAAGTAAAGGTTGAAACTAATGATTTTGTGTTGTTACAGTCACATGATGTTATTGATTTCTTGTCAGTTAAATGTCTTCTTGTTAATTCCACTTGGTCTAGCTATTTAACCAGACAAATGTTTCTGCAAATGCAGGTGGAAAGAATAGTGCTGATAGATCACTTTTATTAGATCTGATGTGCTGGGTTTCTCATAACCCTCCGCCAGCACATCTTTTCTTAATCTCAGGAGATAGGGACTTTGCCAGCATTTTGCATCGTTTAAGGATGAACAACTATAACATATTGCTTGCAAGTCATGGAACTGCTCCCAATGTTCTTTGCAGTGCTGCAAGTATCATGTGGAATTGGGAGTCTTTGGTCCGAGGGGAGAACCTAGTTGGAAGGTATTTTAATCAACCACCTGATGGTCCTTATGGTTCCTGGTATGGCCATTATAAGGCGCCTCTTGTAGATCCATTCCCAGTTGCTGAACAACCAGCTTGTTCACGTACTGAAGAGGTTCCTGAGCCTTCTTCAGAGTCTAAGCTTCGTCCAGTTCCAAAGCCAGTAGTTAGGCAGATTCGTCATATTTTAAATTCATATCCTAGAGGAATTTCCATCACAGAACTTCGGGTGGAGTTGAGCAAGAGTGTGAGTATAGACAAAGACCTATATGGATATAAAAGATTCTCCCGCTTTCTTTTGTCAATGCCAAACATTTTAAAGCTTCAACCAACAGGTGATGGTCAGTATTTGGTTTGTGGAATCAATCCAAAAGCTCCTGAACCATTTGAGACCATTATGAGTACATCTTATCGAAATGTTGGTAAAAATGGAGATCAAGAGCACTCAAAGTCTTCGAAGTTAAATGGTGATGAAAGATTTAAAGATGGAGCTGATGAGGGTAAGCCAGCATTGCCTTTATCTCCTGAAGGACAACAGCTCCCTGTATCAAGTAAGAAAGTAGTCCTGGATGTGCAGGAGCATCTGGACAATGAACAACAGCTCGGTCCAATTGACAAGAAAGTTATTGAACACATTGGGATGCAGGAAGCTAGAGGTCATCGGCCACTTGTGTTGAAACAAGATTCCGCGTCTGATATGGGGTTCCTTAAAAAATTTTGGCTAAGATGGTTTGGTGGTAAAAATGAGGATTCTGAGGCAAAAAGTCAGAACATTCCGGGAAAAAGTAGTGATTCAAGAGATATTTCGGAGAAGATAAGTCAAAAACCCCCTGAAAAGTTGTCGATTCATGGTGATAGTGAAAAAATAAAGCGCAAGGAAAAGTACATGAGATCGCCATGTAAGGATACTAATCCAGCAGAATCAGTTCAGGAGAACAAAACTGTTACAAGCAGTAAAGCTTGTGGTGACAAATCTACCACATCTCCAGGTGTTCTCAGTCGAATAATGAACTGGTGTAAATTTTGGGGAAGCCATCCAGACTCTGATACATTGAGAGATCAGTCCACTGAAAGATTGCATGAGGTTTTCTTGAAGGATTCTTTCTGGTCCGACATGGAATCCTTTATGGATTCACCTACTGGATCAGTTATTGTCACCCAGTCAAGGACCAGGTATCATGCATTTGCTTGATTTTCTTTGTTTTTTCACCTCCACTCCCCCTCCCAACTCAGATTTTATTTCCAAGTACCAAAGGCAAGAACAAAATAAACTAAAGCATGACCTCCCAATGTAGACATTTAAAGTATATTAGTTGTTACACTGCACAGATAGCAATAGGTGCTTCTCACAAGTTGGTTTTGTTGTTTATTTATTTTGTTAAAATTTTATAAATTTATTTGCAAACAAAATTTTGCAACTCAGTTTATTGCAAGATTGCAAAACTTAAAATAAGAAGGTTTTAAACGTGTAATTTTGAAAGCTCAAATGTAAACAGTAGCTGCTAAAATATAATTTTACTATTTTAGTAAGAAGGAAGGGTATTTGTAATTTGCTTCAGGAAACAGATGGCACAATGTCTGCAAAGGAAAGGCCCTTTAGCTCTCAGAAACCTCGGTGACCATGATCTTATTAATCTTGTTGACATGTTGATATCAGAAAAGAAATGGGTGGAAGAATACCCATCTGAAGAGTCACCTTTTAAACTTACTTGTCTGGTTGGAAATAGATTATCGGGTCAATCTTCTGCCGCTAATGGTTTGAGATCAATCTTTTTGGACACACCATCACATTCTGGCTTGCTAAAAGTACTGGAGAATGATGGAGAGAAAAAGAGTCCGAATACTTCACATTCTGGAGTTTGGGCCTCTGTCATTAATAGGAATGGGAAATGTTCAGACAAATCTAGAAATGACATATTAGCCGACTGTCAAAAGCTTGTGAATGAAGTATTGAAGGAGCACCCAGAAGGATATAATTTAGGATCCTTCAGAAAGTTATTCCTTGACACGTATGGCTACCATCTCGATTTACAAAAGCTTGGTTACAAAAAGTTGGCGACCTTGTTACAGATAATGCCTGGGGTAAAAATTGAGTCTACTTATATCCTTCCTTCTGATAAGGTCCTGGATAGCTCTGTCTTGGACTTTCAAGAAATTAATGGTGATCATCCATCAGCTAACTCAGATAGTGATTTATCTGAAATGTCAAAGAAGATTGATGATTCTGACTCTCAGTGGGAGGAGCTGGGGCCTGTTTCTAACTTAAGCATTGACAGAAAGGAAATGCAATCAGGATTGAAGAGTAGTGCAATGAAAGATGCAAGGACACAGATGTATCCAGATTACGAACCTTCTGTCTCGGATGATGAATTATCAGATTCTGAAGGAGAAAACTCCATAACTACACAACCAGAAGGGCGAGAAAAGCCACTGATGAATGAGGAAGATAGCTCTCTATTGCAGATCCTAGATTCATGGTACAGTAGTAAAGAAGGTGACAATGAAAACAAGTCAGAGAATGTTAATGGCAGTTCAACTGATTGTGTGAAACCATCCACTTCATCCGAAGTAGCAACCAAGAGTGAAGCTTCTCTGGGGAACTTTGAACAGAAGCAAAGACCTCAAAAGAACTATTCTTTTGTTTTGGACCCAGTTGATAATGACAAGGACAAGCTGATTGATGGAATATTGGGTAGCTTGAAGAAATCAGGTGAGTCAAGGATGCAGGGGTGACTTGTCATGAATTATAAAAACACGGAGAAGGTAAGGTTCCCCATTTTTAAAATATCAAGAAAAAAGGGGGAAAAAAAGAGAAAAACTTATTAGAGTTAAATAATGGAGATGATTTTCTTCAGGTTAGGCACAATTTTCAAGATCGGTGATACAAGGGTTTTATAAGTCCTACGATTCAATTTAAGTTTTTGAATTATAGTGATTTTTACACTTGTTCAAAAGGCAGCTAAGCTGTATTGAAGCCCCATCATATTTGTACCATGCATGAATTGCTGGAGTCTCTCTTTGGCCACGGACACTGATAGATTTAGATTGCTTTCTTTATTTCCCATTTCTAAGTGCTTTTAAAAGCTTGTACATTTGAAGCTTGCTTTCACATGCATTACCATTAAAAGTATATATTCTTTTATGCCAGCATGCCTTATTACAAGAACGATGTTATGTTTTACTAAAAGGTGTTTTGCCAATATGATTTTCATTCTGATGCTAGCTATCATCTATGATTTGCATTCTGATGATAGAGTGCATGAGTAGGAAACTTTTGAAGTCGCACGAGGAAAAGGAGAGTTGAATGAGGAGAAATGGCCAAAAAGAAAAAGTGGCTACACCATGAGAATGGATATGGCCTTTCAATGAAGAATGGACAATGTAACTAAATTTTATTGCACCAAATTGCATAAAAATCAACATAACTACACTTCAGAAAAGGAGTATTTCGCTCATCATCTTTTGCTTGCTTATGACTCGGAGCAAATTAATAACAAAAAAAAAGTAAATTACATTCTAATCATTTGATTTAAAGAATTAAAAGTAAATTATTAACTAAATCATCTTGTTGTTATTAAAATTAATTTTGCAATAGATCATTTCTACCTTTGAATTACTTATTGGATTGGAATTAGACAGTGGGAGAAACAGAGCAACCTCAGTTCAGAGGAAGACCACCCTGTCAATCTTATCCATTCCCCAATTAAATGATAAATAAATAAACTAATAATTACAAATTCAAACTTGCAAGGAAATCGCTAGGATCATATCATTGGAAAGAAAATTAGGATCATATCATTAACATATATATATATATATATATATATATATATATATATATATTCAATGGCTTACAATGTAATAATATCAGTTATTAACAAATAATCCAATATCCTATAATTAATATAAAATTGCATTTAGTAAGCATAATGATATTTTACAGAAAAAAATCATAAAAAAACTTATAGTATTTTTCAGTAAATATATTGAAAAAATTATCTGGTCTCTTTAATACTTTGTAAATAAATTAGCAGTTGATTAGTGATTAAACGCAATTTTTAAAAATAATTAAAAAAAATTATGGCCTTGATACCACAATTTGATTTTAAAAACAACCAAAATTTCTCAAAATTTTACCATATTTCTCATTCAAAAAACCAGAAAAATAAAAATAAAAATAAAAACAAAAACCACTATCATATCCATTTCCTCCAACTTTCTTTCTTTTTTTCTTTTTTTGGTTTTTATTTTGCCATTAATCAAAGAAAAACAAGAGAAAAAAACTTGTTTTTTCCCTTCACAAAAATAACATAAGAGGATAAACCGGATATGGGGTTTTTCCGGTGTACCCAGAAGTGCCTTTTTTTTTCCCCTCCTATCGAAAAGTGATTGTGTGATGAAAGTCCTTTTGCGAATACATTCACAACAATCACCAGTGCCTCCCTTGAGAACTACCACCTTTGTTCTTTCCAAAGAAGGAATTCTTGGTCTTGGGTATCTCATGAATGTCCATCACTTGAATTGTTCTTTGCTTTTTGGCTTCAGCAAACCAAACACAAAAGCACCAAACAATTTCAATCAGTACAAAATATATAAATCCCAAAATAAGCACAAACACACTGAAGGTTCTTTCCCATGATGATGATTAGAAGCAAAACAAACCATTTTCTGCTTCTTTGTAGCTGGCTTGAAGCCTTTTTCTGGCTGAAGCTAGCCTTTCAGAATCTAAAGTGCTTGAGCTTTCCTTCTGTTCTTTTTGTCTCTGCAAAAATCACAATCGTGAGTATATGACACAATAAATTTTAGAGAGAATAAAATTTTGAAAATCTATACGTGGAAAAACTTTGCCACCCACCTAGGCTAAATTCAAAACCTTCATAGTTTGATTTTAAACCTCCATTTTCTCAGCAACCAAACAAGAGAATTAATGACTCTAATTTGGTGCAATTTCATGATACCTGTACACTTTGATGATGAGCAGCATCATGACTTGCTGACTGAGGAGTTTTAGATGCAATTTCTCTCAGGGAAAGAGCTGGCTTTGGCTTCCTTTCGGGTTCTGAATTATTCCTATCTGATCCAGAACTTCCATCTGTTAATAATTAACAAATCCAAAAATCAAAAAACAGATTGAACAAATCCATGCATGAATTAAATAAAAATCAAAATCCAACTTTGAATCGGATTCTATACTCACTGTGAGGATTTGGAGAGTATGCAAAGTCAGGAACCTAAACAAGAACCAGAATCTCAGAAAGATAGAACAAAACAATAATTTTTCAACAACTTTCTAAGGAAAAGCAAACAAAAATTAGCTGGAAAAAAGATATCTTTCACCTGGTGATGACCATTTTGGGGAATCTTTTGCTGAGGCGAGTCTCCGTCTGCAGAAAACATAAATTAAATCCCATTTTTCAATTAATCTTTTCACATTAGTCTGTATTTTCCTTCTCAAAAATTCCCAGAAAGGGAAAGGAAATTTATGCTCTAAAAACTTTAGATTATTGATGTTACCCATAATTGCAGAGGATACAGGTTCTCCAGGTTGATTCAACTTCACCCATTCATCCACAATATCTTTCCATTTCCTGCAAAAACAAAAAAAGAAACTCAACAACTCAATTGGAAGTAACCAAAACAGAAGCAAAAAATTTTACTTAGGTTGATTTCTTCAATACCTAACAAGATGCTTGACAAATCTCCTAACATCATTTGAAGAATGCTTTCGCAATCGATTCACATGCCACCCAATATCAGTATCCTGTAATCGAGATCAAGGAAAGCAATTTAATGGGTTGAAATTCAATCAGAAAACAGAAAAAATGGAAATTGTTGCAAATTTAGTACCTTGAGAGCTTTGAATGTTATATCCATATCAGCCAAACTTTGAAGATGATCAATCAGAGAATCTTCAGACTGATATTTTCAAAAACACAAAATTTAAACAACTAGATCAAAAACCGGATTAAACCCATCAACACAAATCACAATCTACAAACAAACGTTCATAAAAACGCAAATTTGATGCAAAATTAAACAAATTGATTAAAGAAACCTGGTCAGGATCTTCAAGATGCTGCCTGATTTCAAGAATTCTCTTCTGTTCATCATCAAAAGATCCTCCGGACGGATCAGTATCATCTTCTTCATCGTCATCGCCATTAACAGAATGCGGCGTGGAAGGCGAAGCTTGCGCTTTTCCTTCATGGCTTATTTCTTTCTCAACGTTAACGTCAATCCCATTTACCCTATCGCCGCCAAAATCACAGTTCCGACACCGGGAAGAAATACACGTGGCGTAAAGTCTCTCAACGATTCTGTCCCTCCGTTGCTTCAGCTCGGCCGCATAATCCAACGACGCCACCAAGATGCCCGTGTCAATAAACGTCCAGACGTCAACGCCCGCCGTCTCCAGAATGGATCGAAAGTGGTCCAAATCCATCCCTCCCGCAGATCAGAATAACGTAAACAAAGAAATTCGTACTGGGTCGAACAAGAAACGCGCGAAATCAGAACGAAAACAATAGTAACATGAAACTGAAAACAGAATATGGGTTCGTATCACCAGATCTGTAACCAGGAGTAAAAACCGTAAAAACCACGTTTTCCAGGTAATTAAAAAAATTATGACAGAGAATAGATATGACTCCTGAACCAATGAAGAACAGGACTGATCTGACTGAACTTTTTACAAGAACAAAAGGGCAATACAATGAATTTGCATAGAAGATCCAGGGAAAAAAGTGAAAGCTGAAATGAGCTCTGGATTACAGAACATTTTGTGTTTTTTAATTATTAAATTTTAATTAATTAATTATTATTTTTTCTTTTACTTTAATGGCATCAACATCAAGATGGAAAGTAGATGGCTGGGGGCCAATTGATGCTAGCAGTAAAGTATATTCCAAAAAATAGAATTTTGATTTTCATGTTATTTTCTAAAAGCTTCTTTGTTTAATTTAAGCAAATAATAAAGCATTAATTTTTGGTTAATGCTGAGCAGCCATCACAGCAAGACAAGAACGACAGGCTTTTGATGATGTTTCTCCCAAGCAATGTTTCTGGCTTTGGTCTGTGAGATGAACAAGGAAAAAAAACCGACAAGATTTTCTTTCTCAAAAATATTACTTATTATTTAAAAAAAATATAATTTTTATCTAATTATTACATAATTATATAATTATTTTTTATAATTATAATGTGTTTGAATTGACAATTTTTTAAAATTTTTTTTATAACATGTGAATTTAATATTAAAAAAAGTTTAATTAAGTGTTTAATTACCATTGGTCAGATATTAATAAGCAAGTGGCCACTAATTAATGATGGACAGCTTTCAACACAAATTTGGACACGTGGCTACTGAAGCCAGCAGTGTGATGGCGAGGTAGGAGTTGAAAGTTTCCAATCGATCATAAAATTATAGCACGTGATTACGTTCACTTTAATTAATTTTGGGTAGACTATAACTTCATAATTCTTTTTTTTTGAATAAAAGTTATATATATTTTTATTATTAAGAACATGGATTAAGAAGGATTGGTTGACCAAATACGACGAAGGAGAGGGTGGATTAGCATAAGAAGAAAGACTTTTAAGTAGTACAAGTCCTACCCAAAGTTGTCTGGTATACCGATGTATGACATGAACACTCTTTAGATTTTTTCCTTGACCAAGGTGGTAAAGACGTCATTGCCAGCACATGGAAAGAGCAAAACCAGGGCGGCCATAAATCCGACAAGAGGGGCAAAGGGTTGGCATCTTGATAAGGATGATACAAAGCCCGTTTGGAGGGGAATATAAAAGAGGAAGTGGGGAAGAGGAAATGCACAAATTCATTGAAGAAAGATAGCCGCAGCTCGTATAAAATTATGAATATAGCCATGCACCAATCGATAGGGTCCCAAACATGAGTAAAGTTTTTCAGATTTTTCTGTTTGATGAAAATCATGATCATCGGCTGATTGGCGCCACCACGGCAGCAGCATTTGCAGCAGTTTGTGACAGCATTTTAGCCTACATCTAAAATGCTTGGCTAGGCTTACTCTTAATTTGTTACTATCATAAGCAATTTTTGCAAGTGGCACCAACGTCTCACTTTTCATTTTGGCACAATTCCGACAATAACTATTACCTTGTAGACAGCCATTCTATATTTCTATTTGTGATCCTTGAAGTATTAATAACTCTAGTTTCGTATCTTAAGTATTATTTTAAATAATTTATTATTAATTCATAAAATACTAATTTGGACAATAAATTATTTTGAAAATTGCAAGAGTTTATTATCTAATCGATAATCGGTAAATTACTATCACTTGAGGAGTGCATAATTAAGTAGGTAGGTGTTGTGATTCTAAGAAAATTAAGTTTGATTATGATATGATTTAAGTGTTTGAACTTAAAAGAAAGAAAACGAATTAGGTCATATGATTGCAATAAAAATCATTCATAAAAAATATATAAATATTTTAAACTTTTCTTTTATATAATAATTATAATTAATTAATTTAAAATAGATATATTTTTAACACGAATTTATTAGATAAAAGGATACTAATATATAATGTAGTGTGTCTATTCCATCTAGCATTGTGTTTTTAAACAAAATATTAATGTTAAATGATTGGAATTTAGATCATTGCTTTAGTTACAACATTTGCCTTTGGCAAAAATATTGCAATGAACCACATAATTCATAAATCAATAATACAAGAAAAGCATTGCCCAAAGTAAATAAAAAAAAACCCGAAAGATCTCAATTACATTATATATGCCCTTAAGTGGAATGCGACATAGCACATAGTCATACCATCCATTAACATGCTATCAAATTATTAAATTTAATGTAATACAGAAGAGTAAATTTTTATCTTTTTATTTATAAAATTTTTTAAATTTTTATTATCGCAATTTTGACAACTCTTTTTTTTTAACTGTAGTATGCATAATTGATATAATTTAGCTATTTGGGGTGAGGATTTCGTCCTCTGTCTAAATAAGATTTTGCTTCGTATTGACCAATTTTTATAACGCAAGATGAATATTGATATAATCTAAATTAAGTGTTTAATCACTAGTAGTAAAAGATTAATACCCAATTTTGCATTAATCAATGGTGAACATGTTTCAACACAAATTTGGGTACTTGGTTAATGAAGCTAAAGCTAGGATGGTGAGATGGAAGTTGAAAGTTTGCTACAAAATTGTTTTCTTAGTAAATATGTTAACAATAGAATTACATAAAATCAATTAATATATGCAAATAATTCAGTCACTCAATCATATTAATGTTGAAAACAATCTTTTTATATATAGTAACTACATCGATGGCCATTAATTATTAATACCGTAATTAATTATATTACATTTATGGATGAGTGTATCATATTAAATAATTGAAATACTAACTTAGTATATATAATAATATTATCAATAAAAAAATAGTTATAATTTTAAAATAATTTTATTAACATTTCACATTAAAAAAAAAGAGAATGTGTTATGTTAATTGTTTTAGTAACAAGATAATAGTAAAATCTATGTACATGAATAAGACAATATTTTAATATGGCTCTTCCTCTATATGCATGAAGTTAAAGTTATATTCCTGTGTTATATGCATATGGAATGATATCCATCTCATTTACTAGAATTTTCTTCACCAAACATATGCAACTATAGATACTGGATTATTCCTTTGTTTAGGGAAGAATGTGATGAGCTTAATTGGATTGTTTTAGCGACGAAATTTTCTATAATAATAATAATATAAAAATTTAAAATATAAAAATATAGGAGAATTTTGAACGTTCGATGAGAGTTTAATAATTTATCTTAAAACAAAAATATAAAAAAATTTAGTATCAATTTAAGTAGGTAAGTAATTATGATTACACACAAAAAAAATTATCTATTAAAAGCTATCATATATACATTTTATAGAAGATAAGATTCACAAAATTATCATACTAATAATGATAAGTAGTTGTGGGCAATAATTATAGAATACGTAGATTACAACAACCATAAATTTTAGGTGAATTAAAAATATAATTTTATAAGATATATAAAGAAACAGGACACACGTTTTTATAAGTCAATTTCTAGAGATGAACTCTACTTAGACTTCATAGCAACGAAGAACTCCTAGATCTTTTCTGCTAGACTTAATTTAGTCCAGTAGATTAGATGGTAGAAAGACCATGTTGTTATGACAATGAATACAAAATTCAACAAGATAATGATTTTTGTGTCCTTTCTGGGGGCAAGGATGTTGTTATTGGTAGCTAGCACATGTGAAAAGAACGACCAGTGCCTAAAGTCTACATGAAGGACGAATGGGTAGCATCTAGATAAGGACAGCACAAGCCGATTTGGGGAGAACAGAACGTGGGAAATGCCAATGGGTCCCCAAAGAGAGTATGATTTCTGATATTTGGTTTTTGATAAGCCCACGAGCATCGGCTGTTCTGTGCACAATCCCCACAATAACTAATACTTTATAGATAGACATTATCTGGTGTATTGATGAAATGCTAATAGGTTTAATAGTGTGTTTAATAGTGTGTGTGTGTGTGTGTTAAATATAATTTATGTTATAATTATTTAATTTTAATGTTACTATTTTAAAAAATTCATATTATTAAATGGCATTACAACAGTTCCATATTTTATAGTTTTTTTACTTGAAATTTGGCATGTAATTTTAAATATTAGAGCTTAAAGTTTAAATATAATGGTTCGAATTCTAATCTTTATTTACATTTTTGAATTGAATAGTAAAATAGTAAATAAGAAAGAAGGTCTTGTTTTCAAATTCCTCACACTTGTTATATGTTTTTATTACTATATGTATTATAGATTTACAATCACTCACAAGGATAATATTTTCAAATTTAAAGTATTTATATATTTTTATTTATTTTTAGAAAACGGACATTATTGACGAGATGTGTACTCTCTTATTAAAATTAAGTTTAATTATAACATCACTTATACATTTAAGTTTTAAGTTTAAAGAGGGTAACACTTACTCTCAAACAAATAAAAAAAATAAAAATTAAACACTCACTATTAAAAGAGGTAAGAACACCCACCTAAATTAAAGATAAATCAATATATTTGTTAAATTGAACTAGGACTTCCTCCCGGTCTATAAAACATTAAAACCAATGGGTTGCTTTTAATTGTTACATTCACCTTGGGCAAACATATTGCCGTGAATCACCAATTCATGAATCACCATCCATTAACATTGGCATAATGGTAATCACGAAGAAAAACATTGATGTTACAAGCCTCGAATCAACCGGCCACTCTTTTAACTTCGTCAATAAGGACAAAAGAAATCAGGCTTAGAAAATAGTGTTCTTAATTTAGTACTAATTGATCCACTTCCCACATGCATGATACAAATTCATAAATATAGAGTAGAAAACAAAGAAAATTAATTTTACAGAGAGCTAAAGGGAGATGGAAATAATGGTGGAAGACGTGGTAATTGTCGGAGCCGGAATAGCAGGGTTAGCCACGGCTGTGGGTTTGAAGAGAGTAGGGGTCCGAGCCCTGGTCCTAGAGAGGTCCGATGGGCTGCGTGCTTACGGCTCAGCCTTAACTCTCTCTCAAAATGCTTGGTTTGCTCTCGATGCTCTTGGTGTTTCTCACAAGCTCGCTTCTCTCTATTCTCCCTGTCAAAAGTAATTAATTTATCTCTCTTTTTGTGAAATCTTTTTTTTCAACAATTTTGCTCTTCTTTGTTTATTTATTTATGTTCATAATACAATATGTAATTAAAGTCGTGAGCACATTTCTCCTTTTTTTTCAATTATTTTTCTCTTATTTTTTTGATATATTTTTCAACTTATGTATTTTATTTAACTTAGGGGGCGCAGAACTGATATTGAGACAGGAATTGTTCATGAATTCACTTTTATAGGAAGAAATGGGTGAGTATTTAATTAATTTGATTGAAAATATGTATTAAATTCATTTGGAAATAAATATTTTTTATAATTGAAGTCGTTAATTATTGATTAATTGCCTGCAATGAGTAGGAAAGGTATTTGCCCAGTACCAGCTCACCGTAAAACATTACTGGAGGCGTTGGCAGAAGAATTACCAACTGATAGCATTCGTTTCTCTTCCAAAGTGGCTGCCATTGATACACAAGAAGGAGGAGGTTCATCCATCGCCATATTAAGATTGGAAGATGGAACTATTATTAAAGCCAAGGTCAATTAATATTAACTACCAAACTAATATGCTATATAATTTATTGGTTCTACTAACCAACATTCGTAGGAACAACGTCTGTATTTTCCAAAATGTGAACGTGCATGAACTAACATGCAGATTCTATGAGCTATTTTAATTTAGGTTTTGATTGGATGTGATGGAGTGCATTCGGTGGTAGCACGTTGGCTGGGGCTTGCAGCAACTGCAAATTCCTGCCGGTCGGCAGCTCGTGGGTTAGCTGTGTATCCTCAAGGCCATGGCCTGGAGCAAGAAATGCAGCAAATGAAAGATGCGGGCAAAACAGCTGGGTTTGTTCCCGTCAATGATAAGGAGGTTTATTGGTACATCACTTGCGAATCTCCACCAAAAGGTTACCGTAATTTCCCAATTTGATTTCATGCTTTATATAATTTAAGACTCTAAGTGGACGTCCTCTATATACGAAGATCTACATTTTTCTAAAAGTAGGACCAACAAGTTTGTTTATTTTGTGCAATATTTTATTTTTAAACGATCTTCATTGGGGATTTACTCATTCTAATTCGGATCCAATTCCTAATCAGTAGTTTACTCAGTGCATGCAGGAGCAGAAATGACAAGAAATCCAGAATTTATACAAAGAGAAGTAATTGAAAACTATGCCAAAAATTTCCCCCAGAAATACCTAGACGTCGTTCGACATTCAGATCTCTCAACAGTGACATGGTCAACATTAATTTTCCGATATCCATGGCACATTATATTTGGAAACTTGAACAAAGGAAACATCACAGTGGCCGGCGACGCCATGCATCCCACGACACCAGATATCTGCCAAGGTGGCTGCGCAGCCCTGGAAGACGCCGTTGTGTTAGCCCGACACGTCGGTAATTCGTTGATTGTTAACGGGAGATTTTCGCCGAGAGACATGGCCAGGCCAATACAGCGATATGTAGAAGAAAGGAGATGGCGTGCGGCTTGGTTGGTCACAGTTTCATATTCGATGTATTGGGTGCAACAAAGAGAGAACAAGTATTGGGGGATGAAATTTTTCCTGACTTTCATTCAGGTTATCATGGCTATTACGTTTTCTCATATTGCACAACACAACTGTGGGAATTTGCCTCGAGTTATTTCTTCTGAAAAATTTGATAAATCAAAGAAAATAGACTAATAATACCAATTTCACGTTTTCATAGAAACTTTGATATCATTTGTGGTACTATTCGCTTTAATTACAATAAATAATATTCAGTATTTGTGCTCCAAATGATTCTTTCCTTTCCACTTTCCTTGATTTCGGGTTTTATTTGGATTCTACTACTTCAAGTCCTTTTACTATATTTTTTTGACTTACAATATGTCCCTTTTTCTGACAATAGGAAATCTATAATCTCTTGTTGGTTTATAGCCAAAAAAGTGAAAAATAAAAATAAAAATCTAGAACTAACAAAATCTGTATATAGGAAAGCGGTTTCATCCTTAGTAGCCTAGCAAAGAACATATTCACAGCCGGGGAAGTCTACACCAAGGGATATTTCTCTAAATTATGGACCTGTGTCACACTTTAATAAAAAGTAAGATAAAATTGAGATTGGATAATCAAACTTAGAATCATTGGTTATGAATATAGTTTGTATATATTAATGGTTTAATAATTTTATTATTTAACAAATATTATATTTTTCAAATAAAAAATAATTATAATTATAAATATATTGTAATTATAAATAAGGAAAGAGCATTACAAAAATTTAAATAAAAAAATTAGTTATAAAAATCTCATTTATTTAAAAATATTATATAAAATAAAATTTTAAAATATACCTCAAAAAATAATAAGTCAAAATCCGTGTCTGCTTTGATTTCATTGATATTCGAGTTCTTCTTCTCCATGTAAAAGACAAGTGGAATAATTGACCTGTTGAAGTTGGCACTTTCACAATCTGTTTGTAATTCTGATTGGTTGCTGCTTTGGTCACTGCTTGCGTCAAGACTTATCGTATAAATATTTGATGTGATTTTCCTTTTTTGCGACAGAACCATAGAAAAATAGATAAATGGCAACGATTATAGAAGAAGATGTGGTGATAATTGGTGCAGGAATAGCAGGTTTGGCGACGGCTGTGGCTTTGAAAAGACTTGGAGTTCGAGCTTTGGTTTTAGAAAAATCAGATGAGCTACGAACCTCTGGTGCAGCCATAACCCTGTTCCCAAACGCTTGGCTTGCTCTTGATTCTCTTGGGATTTCTCAGAAGCTCAATTCCATTTATATTCCTATAAAGAGGTAAAGATAACATATGCATACATTCATTAATACATCTCTCTCTCTCTCTCTCTCTCTCTATATATATATATATATATATATTCAGAGTTAATTTCTGGGAGTTTTTCGATTGTGTTCTAATTCCTGTAAAGGATTTCGGATATGGGAAAATCATGTAGTTATATGTCTTTAAATTTTGATAATTTAACAAAATCTGAGCATATACTTTAGCAGTAAGACAGTAGACAAATGGGGTAACAGTGTCATTATGCATATTTTGCACTAATAATCAAATTCTATAATTTTATACATAAACAGGATATTTACAGTCGATCTTGGAACAGGAGCAACCCAAGAAATGGCCATTGCTGGAACGGAGTAAGTCGCAATGTGTTCTACTTCTGAATATGCCCTGCACTGCAATATTACTTAGTAATTTGTATTTCCCCTCTCTCTCATGAAGCAGGATTGCATCGGGACCCAGATATGTACATCGTAAAAAACTGCTAGCAGCATTGGCGGATGAACTACCGGTTGACACAATCCATTTCTCTTCTAAGGTTGCAGCCATTGAAACAGAAACACTTGACGATTCATCCATAGCTGTCATACACTTGGGAGATGGTACTGTAGTCAAAGCTAAGGTACTAGTTAAGGCTTGCTCATGTTTGCAGTTTTTGTGTGATGGTTGCGGTGTAATGGAATATGTATTTGTTTTTTGGCTATTTAGGTTTTGATAGGATGTGATGGGATCCACTCAGTTGTGGCAAGGTGGCTCGGACTTTCAGCGCCGGTCGATTCAGGCCGATCAACTGTGTATGGCACGTCTGTGTTTCCTGAAGGCCATGGTTTGAACAAAGAAGTCAAGCAATTGGTCGATGCAGGTTTAAGGGCTGGATTTGTTCCAGTCAATGATAAGGAAATCTATTGGTTCATCAATTGTAATTCTCCGGCTAATCGTAAGCATTCTATTAGCATATTCATTACTACATTCAATCAACATTATTTATATAGCAGGTTTTTTGACGCCATGCTTCATGTTGTTCTTTCAATTTTCCAGGAGAAAATACATCAGCAAATCCAGAATTGGTACAAAAAAAAGCGCTTGACAAGTATGCCGAGATCTTGCCCCCAATGTTCTTGGACATCATCCAGCATTGTGATCTTTCAACATTAGTAGAGGTTCCATTGATGTTCAGGCATCCATGGAACATCGCATTTGGAAACCTAAGCAGAGGAAACATCACGGTTGCCGGGGACGCTATGCACCCGATGACACCTGATCTTGGACAAGGCGGTTGCCAAGCTCTGGAAGACACCGTGGTACTCGGCCGACATATCGGGAATTCATTGATCAAACATAAAAGACTTGTTTCAGGAGACATGGGTGAAGCATTAGATGGATATGTCAAGGAAAGAAGATGGCGTGCAGCTTTGCTGGTTATAGGGTCATATTTATCAGGATGGGTACAACTTGGAGGAAAAAACTGGTGGATGAAATTCCTGAGAGATGTGATTTTCTATAAATTGTTGTTACGCTGGATTTCTAAGGCTGTTGTAGAATATGACTGCCGGAAACCGTCCGGAGTTTCTCTCTCAGGTGGATCGGACAACTCCAGTAAAACAGACTAAAATAATTAATTATTTAATTTAAATGTTTTAGCACCATTGCTTAGATTTTTTTTTAATTTAGTTCGTTTAGAGTATATGCATCGTTATTGTACTTTCACTTATTTTGAAAAGTAAAATCACTACCATATTTATTAAAACTCTAATTTTCATTTAATAACCAATATTTATTAAGATATTTATACTCTATACTTGTTAATTTCATTTTACAAAGAGAAGAATTTATAAAACACAAGGGCAAATCCACAAAAGGGTCCAGAGGATTTGTGCCTCTTTGATGCCACAAAATATTTTAAATTTATATATAAATTGGTTATAATTTTGATCTATAAAATATTTTCTTATATTTGACCTCTTAATTTTTAAAAATAACCATTTAGTATTTTACACATAATTCATAATTTTTAACTTTACGAATCAACTTTATTTATTTATTGTATTTTGACTTCTTAACTTAATATTTCTAATTCTATCCCTAAAAATACATTGCTTAATTCTAAATATACCCATTTGAGAGTTTTAGATGCAACAAATGTATTATATATATTACTCATAACATTATTTATCAAATCCACACTTATGAAGTGGTTTTAATCAATTATTAGAAATGATGTTCGCTAAATTTTATTTTTTAATCATAATTATCGAATATTTGATCCAAGAAACACTCCCATTGATGAATGGACTACAAAGCTAAAATGAAAGCATTAAATATCAAATATTTATGTAAAAATAGATAGATTTCAATTAAAGTTAATGTTACCAATTACAAATTTAGTTTTACTCTAAAAATTAAGTGTAAACATCACATTCTAAATGAACCTTAATAAATTAATAAAATTTTTAAAAAAGTGAATTAAGATTTAACCCATGTTGAATAGATGAATAATTTTTCTATATAAATAATGAATTAAAATTTTCTTTTTGTTTTTCTATAACTTCTAAATATCTATTAATATATGATATTAGTGAAATCGAACATCGATGATTTTATTTTATTTTATTTATCTAATTAATTAGCTATTATATTATTCCTAAAAAATTAAAATGTCACGAAACACATGATTTTTTTTTATTTTTTTCCTTTTCTTTCTCTTTCTCTCACTTTTTTTTCTATTGAATTAAAAATAAAAAAAATACAATCACATTTTTCTCAAAGGAATTATAAATCCTAAAATTAGAAAAGTGGTCTTGATGTAACAATTTGATTATAGATCCATGTTATAATCTAGTTTAATTTTTGTTAAAATTTAAATTAAGTAATTCAATTTATAATATGTTTAAGATTAAGATGATGCAATTTTTATTTCATAATTGTTACGAGAATAAAATTAATAGTCATTAAATATAAGTTAGTGGACATAATTTGTAATTCAACTATTTATTACAATTATTATTTATTAAGTATTTTAATAATAATGTTATACATAAATTTTTATATAAATTCATGTATCAGTGTTATATTATTATCATATACTTTATGATTTCACGAGAGTAAATGGAGATAAATTACATGATACATTCGATAAGTGAACTTTACCATGTCATATTATATATAAAAAGTATTTGTGATTTTGTAATTATAAATATTTTTATTATTATATTTTTCAAATAAAAAGGGAGTTATAAAAATAATGCCATTTTTAATAAGAAAAGAGTGTTACAAAAATTAAATTATAAAATTAACTATATAGTAATATGTATTTAATAATATTATATCATAAAATACTTAATTTAAAATGATATTTTAAAATATTTATTAAAACGAGTAATATTAATTGTATTTTGTTCGGAGAAAAATAAAGAGAGAGTTTTGCCAAAGTTTTATCAATTAATTAAATGATGATATAATCAAATATTGTATTTTAATATTTACCATAATATTTTCAATTAAGGGTAATTGATCATGTTTTCAAATTAAAAGAGAAAATCCAAATGATAACATTTTCTGTTGTATGCATTACCATCTTGTTTAGAAAAGTCCAAGATTCCATGTCTGATTTGACTTGTAGTTCCTTCTTCTCCAAGTAAATATAAAAATTGCATTATTGTGATACGTTGTTAGACCTCTGCAATGATCTTTATTACTTGCTCTTTCCATTCAATTTTCGCTGCGGTCAATTTTGTGTCGCTGCTTACATTAATTAGACTTAGTCTTTTTATAAATTGTTATCGTTTTGAATTAAAAGAAGATGACATATTCTATTAGATAACATTTTGCTTTTTATGCATCCCATGTGGGTTAGAAGAGTCCAAAATCCTTGTCTGATTCGGCTTTACCAAGATTCCAGTTCCGCCTTCTCCATGTGGAAAACACGTGTAATGATCGAGCGGTTCCAGTTCAAACCTGTACAATAAGGTTTTAATTCTGACAAGTTGCGCTTTCCTTCGGCTTTCCCTTTCTGTGATCTCAGCTTCTGTCAACTTTAATTGTGTCACTCGGCTTGTATTAGACTTATCGTTTAAATTTCGATGTTAACTTGCGTTTTTGCCATATAAACATAGAAAAAAAGAGAAATGGCAACAATTATAGAAGAAGACGTGGTGATAATTGGAGCAGGAATAGCGGGTTTGGCGACGGCTGTGGCTTTGAAAAGACTTGGAATTCGAGCATTGATTTTGGAAAAATCAGATGGGTTACGAGCCACTGGCGCAGCGTTAACCCTGTTCCCAAACGCCTGGCTTGCTCTTGATTCTCTTGGTGTTTCTCACAAACTCACTCCCCTTTACGCTCCTATAAAGAGGTAAAAAAAAACTAATAAAAAAATTTACAGCTAAGTTCTAATTCCAGAAATGGATTTCCCAGGTGGGAACGTCATCTAATTGTTTGTCTCGCCTTTGAATCTTGATTTTTTAACCTAATTTGATGATAATCTACGTTGTAGTTTCATCATTCATATTTTTCAGTAATAACCAAATAATATAATTTTATATTAATCAGGGGATTTGTAACCAATCTTGGAACTGGAGCAACCCAAGAAATCTCATTTGCTGGAACATCCGAGTAAGTCGCATTGAGTACTATTTCAAGTTTCATGTATATTCATAATTAAATCCCTCAATTTCAGTAGCAATGTATTCAAATTCTGAATTAGCTTCGCACTGCAATATCGCTTTATAATTGGTAAATTCCCTTGTGTATTATGAAGCAGGATTGTATCCGGACCCAGATCTGTACATCGTAAAACATTACTAGAAGCATTAGTTGAGGAGCTACCAATTGACACACTCCGGTTCTCTTCCAAGGTTTCCGCTATTGATAGCGAACGTTCATCTATTGCTATCGTACATTTGGGTGGTGATACCATAATCAAAGCTAAGGTACTAACAAAGGCTTGTTCATATTGGCTGCGTTTGTCTCATATGAATGCTGATGATTGCTCATATAATGAACTGCATATTTGTTTTTTGGCTATATTGGCTATATAGATTTTGATAGGATGTGATGGGCTACACTCGGCAGTGGCACGGTGGCTGGGACTTTCAGCGCCAGTCGATTCAGGCCGATCAGCTGTGCGTGGCATGGCTGTGTTTCCTGAAGGCCATGGTTTGAACCAAGAAGTCAGGCAATTTGTAGATGAAGGCATAAGGGCTGGATTTGTTCCACTCAATGATAAGGAAATCTACTGGTTCATAACTTGTAATTCTCCTACTAAAGGTAGCTATTCTTCTTCCATTTTACCATAACTCAAGAACCCTTTTGTCATATTTATTACTGTATTTTTACTGCTACTTATCTACGAAACATTTTGGAGATTGTACGCGGTTACTAATTTTCGCAGCTAATTCTTATCCTAATGATTGATTCTATAGTAATAAGCATAGCGAATGCTATTGTTCTTACAGCGAGAAGAAACTATAATTAGTTTTTTGAGAAATTGCAACTTTTCACAGCAATGTTTAGCTTTGTGATTGGCATTTTTTCTTTCCCGGAGTAGCTATTGCTTTTAGTCATAGCATATGTATTACCAAATTCATTATTAGCATGATTGAATCAATTCAATTTCCAGGAGAAAATATATCAGCAAATCCAGAATTAATCCAGAAGGAAGTACTTGACAACTATGCCGAGATCTTGCCCCCATTGTTCTTGGACATCGTTCGGCATTGTGATCTTTCAACATTGACAGAGGCTACTTTGATGTTCAGAAATCCGTGGAAAATCATGTTTGGAAATCTAAGCAAAGGGAACATCACGGTAGCCGGAGATGCCATGCATCCCATGACACCTGATCTCGGACAAGGTGGTTGCTCTGCCCTCGAAGACTCAGTAGCACTCGGCAGACACATTGGGAATGCATTGATCAAACATAAAAGACTTGTTTCAGGAGACCACATCGGAGAAGCACTAGATGCATATGTCAAGGAAAGAAGATGGCGTGTAACATGGCTTGTTACAGGGTCATATTTATCAGGATGGGCTCAACTAGGAGGATCTAACTGGTGGATGAAATTCCTGAGAGATGCTATTTTCTATAAATTGCTATTTCCCAGGATTGCAAATACTACTGTGCAGTATAATTGTGGGAAACTGCCCGGAGTTTCCTTCCCTGGTGGATCGGACAAGTCGAGTAAAATAGACTGAGGCAGGGCTTGGCATCGAAGGCAATCTCTTTGAAACTACCCCCGGGAAGTGGAAAGTGGAAACCTTAGGGTGTGTTTGATGATATCACATACATTGGATTGTATTATTTTATTGTAAATATAGTATTTTAATATATTAATATATATTTATATTATATTTGATTATAAATTATTTTTAATTAAATATATTATAATGTAATATTTTTATAAAATAATTTGTAACAATTTATTGTATTGTATTATAATATATATTATATTTTGTTGTTATATTATATGATATATTATATTTTACATATAAATAAATAGTAAAATAAATTATTTTAATTTATAAAATAAAATAAAAAGAAGACCAGTGCATAGCAAACCCATATGAGGGCCAAAAGTATGGGTCGACATAGGTTTACTTTGCCTACATGAACTGTATTGTTTTCAAGAAATAATGCAATCCCATCCAATCCATTCCAATAAGAGGGCCGAACATGAGTTAAATTGAATTATGCACAAATACTAAAATTCTTGTATAAATACTAAAATTAGTACAGTTCAGTCCCTTAAACCAAGCATTGCTTTAATGCCAAGCAGAAGTAGTGCGACTGCATGCAACACCTAATAAGTTTCACTTATTTTTGTTTCTTGCTTTTTCTTTTTTATTTTTTTGTAACTTCATGTATTTATTTTTGAGAATTTTTTTTGATTATTAATAAAAGAAAATTACTTTGGTGAAAAGACAATGCGTTAAAGTATAAACTTATTAAAATATTAATTGTATAATATATATATTTTTTATCTATCACAAATGTATTATATTATACGTAAAATTATTTGATAAGAATCATAGTGATTTTTTTTTAAATTTTAGTAGATCAATCATAATTTTATTTTTTTTTAATTTTTAGAAGTAAATGTTATCAAATATTTAATCCAACATATTCTTAATTATTTTGATTTTTCAAAATTAAATATCTCAACATTTTCTAATATGATTTTTAATTAATTATAACATTTAGGTATTGAAAATTTTTAAATTAATTATCAAATTTGGGTATCAAAATTTAGTGGATTTTTGAGTAAACAAATAGTGAATTTCCACAAACACTCTTTTTAATGAATTGACTACAAAGTTTAAATGAAAAAAATAGATTTCCGAATTGAAAAATCAAAGGTTACAATATATAAACCTATCTTTAGTAATTGATAAGTTAAAAATGAGAATTAATATATCTTTAAGAGTCACCATCTACTCTATACCAACATCATTATTTTATTAAAATTTAAAAGAGTCATGTCACGATACCTATATTTTCGTAATTTTTTTTTGATAACTCTAAAATTTAATTGGAAGTATAATTATTAATATGTGTTAGACATTTTTTTTTATTTCAAATATGCTTTTAAATACTATGTTAAATACAAGTAAGAATTACTTATAATTCTAAATATTTTAATAATTATGACTAAAAATAAAAATTACTTTTAATTATAAATATAAGTCTTAATATATATTAAAATTAAACATTAGAATTGTTAATATTTGATAAATTATGTTAACAAAAGATGATTTGAGATTGTTTGGTGGGATAATATATAATAAAGTTCATATAATATAATATATAATTATCCTTATCGTTTTTTTAATTTGTAACCATAAACATTATCTAGCTAATTGTTCATATAATATATATATATATATATATAAAGTTGATAAAAATTACATAGGAATAGAGATTATTTGGTGGGATAATATCATCAAATTCCACCCCTATTTTATAATTTGAGAGTCTAATATTTGTAAAATTATCTATCAAAATCATACCTAATATGTATTATATAAATAGCATGAGACATTCCGGTATAAACTAAGATTCTCAACTTTTAATTTTTAAGTAATTACACTTGTGATTTGTAATTGTTAAACTTTTGAAATGAGTTGCATTGTTTATAATTTTTTTTTATGTCATGTAATTACACATTCTACAAAAATGAAGGACTATTATCTAACTTTGCATAAGCAGCATCTAATTTTTGTTTATTTACATGAAATGTGTAATTAATTCATGAATAAATTTATGCATAAACAGGTTATTTATAAGTTGTCACTAACCACAAGTCAGGAATATATATATATATATATATATATATATATATATATATATATATGTAGATATCGATACATATACATTGACACAACTTGGAGTTCAGTCATAAAACCCATGCGCATCTTTAATTCATACTTAGCAAGCAACACCCAGCAGACACTTATTCAGAGAGAGGGAGAATTAGAAATGACATCGGAGTCAGCATCGGCGGGGTGGAGGATGTGGTGATCGTAAGAAGAGTAATAGCTGTGCTGGGGACGGCTATGGCTTTGAAGAGAGTTGGAATACCAGCTTAGGTTCTAGAAAAATCTAAAAGCCTTGGAGCCATTAGTGCAGCCTCAACTATTTTCCCTAATCGTTGGTTAGCTTTAGATACTCGGTATTTCTCACAAGCTAACTTCCCTGTGTGCTCCCGCAGTGAGGTAACTCAATTTTCAACCCCTTGATGCATGCTTACGAAAAAATATTTTTCTTGATTTTAGCCCATATATTTTACTATTCACCAATTTATGTGAGCTTGGAAGAATATTTTGAAATGTGTGACATTATAATATTACTAAATTTATTATTAACAATTGTAATAAATAAAGATCATTAGTGTATTCGTGTTTTTTTTTAAATTTTAATCTCATTCTATAATATATTTAATGAATGAATTACGAAGAATCAAACGTGAAAAATAACGTTTTCATTGCAACTTTATTTCTCATTTATTCAATTATATGTTACTTTATATTCACAAATTTTAGTAATGTTAACATCCTATCAAACTTAAACTTCACAATAATTCTATTGGTATTAAAATTTTAAATTTAGCGAGGCCCCATTTATTAATTATTATTGTGTTACATACTTATATATACTATAAAATTACAAAAAACTAAAAAAATTATATCTACATTTACAAATTTTAATTTATTTTTTATAATTGAAAAATGAGACAATATAAAATTAAAATTGTGAAAAGTTAAGATAGGATTTATGGTGACACTCTAAGTTATTAAAGTGGATAATATTGTACTAATTAGGCCGAGTCATTATAAAAAGTATCGAAGCCAGCTTGACCAAATCAAAAATATGCCAATATGGATGTTGAGCTCTAAGGGACTGGATTGTGAAATCTCGTATCACTTTGAAGTGGGTTGGGGTTGTGCTTTAAAAGTGTTATACTGGCTCAACCAGTATAAGACCTTTTGGGCTTAAAACTTGAATTCTCGGTACTAGGACCAAAATTGTGAGGGGTTAAAATTAGGCCCGTTTTACCATCTTTAGCTTTTAAAACAGACAATAGTATGCTACATGAGTCAAATTATAGCAAATAGTATCAAAGCTAACTTGCCCAACTAGAAAGATACCAACGAGGACATTAAGTTCCAAGAAGGGTGAATTGTAAAATTCTACATTATTTAGTATGAGCTTGAATCGTGCCTTATAAGTGCTTTATCCCATCAACTAGTATGAGGTATTTTAGACCTAGAACTTGAAATCTTAGGTGACAAGAACAAAATCATGAAGGACTAAGATTGGGCCCATTGTATAAGTTTGAGTCGCCAAGGTGAAAATAACATACTAGCTGGGCTAGGTCATCATAAATAATATTAGAGTCAACTCCAACAATCAAAAATATGTCAACAAAAATATTAGGATACAAAGGAATGGATTGTAAAAACTCACATTTTTTGAGAGTGAGCCTGTGTTATATTTTATAAGTTCTCTGTCACTTAAATTACTATAAGTCCATTTTGACCTAAAACTTGAAATTTTGAACAAAATTGCAAGGGGTGAGAACTAGATTCATTGTGCCACCTTAAACTTCTAAAATAGACAATATTGTGCTAGTTGAGCCACAAATAGTATCAAAATTAGCTCACCTAATTAAAAATATGCCAATGAATATATTGAATCTAAAGAAAGGTGGATTGTGAAATCTCTCATTGTTTGATAGTGACCTTAGGTTGTGCCTCATAAGTGCTTTACTCTTTTAACTAGCATAAAGCCATTTGAGCATAGAGTTTAAAATCTTATGTGCTAGAAGCAAAACTCTTAAGGGCTAAAATCGAGTTTGTTGTGCCACTCTAAGCTACCAAAGTAGATCATATCATGCTAGTTTGACCGGACTATCATAGATGATATCAAAGCTAACTAGCTCAATTGAAAATTTTCTAATGAAAACAAGGGTCTCAAGAAAGGTGGATTATGAAACCCCATATCATTTGGGAGCAAGCTCAGTGTTTACATTATAAGTGCTCTATCTTTTTAATTGGTATAACACTCTTTAGGCCAACGGCTTCAAATTTTATACACTAGAAAACAAAAGTTATAAAGGGCTAAGACTAGGCTTGTTGTGACGCTTTAAACTTATAAAGTGGATAATATCGTATTAATTAAGTTAGGTTATCATAAATAATATTAAAGCTTGTTCACCCAATCAAAAATGTGACAACTAGGTGTTGGGTAAGGGAATGGATTGTGAAATCCCATATTATTTAGGAGTGAGCTTGAGATGTGCCTTGTCAAGCAGAGTTTTAGTCGATTGTGCTACCGACCTTGAGTTACTAAAAAGGATAATATCATATTACTAGGTACTTGATATCTAAATGAGGCTTTTTAGGCCCATGACTTAAAATCTTAAGATTAGGAACAAAATTGTAAAAGGCTAAGGCCAGACCTTTTATGTTACCTTTAGTTGTACCAAGTTATTGTAATAATTGCTGCATAGAATTTATGAAATTTGTCTCTAATTATTCAAATTTGAATAAAAATATTGTGAGTTAATAATTTGAAAATATTTTTATTATCATCCTTAAAAAAACGAATAAATACATATGAGATTCTTAATTATCAACCATAGACTTAATTTCATTTAATAGGAATATTAAGCAAAATTTGGATTGATTTAAGTGAAATCGTAAGCTTTGAAATTTTTTTTATTTGGTGACAACTTTATTTTGTATTTTGTTTTAGGTTAATAGTCAATTAGTTAGCGAAGAAATCTTACATTTACTTTGGTAAGATAAATTTAAAAGTATTAGAAAATCAATACTTAGAGCTTATATAAACAATTATTGTAAAAATGATACTTAACTCATTATTTTATTAGTTGTTTACAATAGCACATACTTGTGTTTGTATAAATAATTTTTCATAACAAAAATATAAATTAAAATTTTATTTTATAAGTTAGAAGAATATATGAATTTCACTAACAAGTCTTGACTTTGTTAAAAGTGAAAAACTAAGAAAATTAATAATTTATAGAAATCCTTCTGCAAAAAATGGATGCTTGTGCTTTGGATTTGCAACAAGCATCTCTTCTTTTCTCTATTTCATCTAACACATATTCTAATTAAGAAAATGGCATTTCATACACATTATCAACATGTCACTTTTCTTACTTACAAAGCATGGAATTGTTAATGCTTTTTCAGTTGGCAATAAATCAAGCATCTCTTCATAAAAGAAAAAGGAAGATATGCTTTTCTAATTATTGTAAAAAGAATTATTAATTGTCAATTAATAATTATAAAAAGGAAGCAATCTCTTCTTGCAAAGAAATTGACAACTGAGAATTCTCTCTATTTTTTGCAAGAGGTGCATCACTTTATAGTAAAGAAGAGATGTTTTCTTTTATAATTGACAATTAAAAAGGCATTAACAGTTCCAAGATTAGTACATAAGAAAATTGATATGTTAATAATGTATATGAAATATCATTTTCTCAAGATCTGAGTGAGTGTTTCGTACATTAAAAAGTGAAAAGAAGAGATGGCTGCTCCAAATCAAATTCACAACAGCCACATTTCACAAAATGATTCCTAGAATTATTTTTTTGGGGGGTTTTATCAAAGTTAATTACTGTATTTGTAAAATTCATAAACTTTTAAACTTATAAAATAAAAATTAATTTTTATTTCTCAATGATAATGAAAAGACCTATTTGTATTTTTTATGAGAAAAAAATCAATGAGAAAACAATCGAAACATTAAGAAATTAAAAAGTTGCTACCACAAATTTAAAATATGTCTTATCCTTGTGAATTATGTGAATAATTTTTTCAAATAAAAAAAGGTTATAAAACTATTAACTTAATTGATAATCTTGCATCATTGCTTCTTGTTTCCACAATAATAATAGAGCATACATTTTCAATGATAAAAGTGATTATAAGATCTCATAAAACAATGGAGGATAATTTTTTTTTCCAAATTATATGATTATTTACATAAAAAATAACATTTCAAGAGTATTAATTCATGATTAGTAGATGGATTTTATATTTTGAAAAATCGTACAACACAACTTAAATTATTTATTATTTTTTACGTAGTATATTTTTATTTTATTGTATTTGATTTTATTTAGATAGAGCATATTTTTTCAATGAAAAAGTTATTATGTCTTTTAAATAAGATGTACTTTTATTTTCTTATAAATAAAAAAATTTTACCGTATTATTGAAATATATAAAATTAAAAAAAGGCTTGGGTAAATAAAAAAAATCATGATTCATCCTGCAAACGAGTATATGAAAAGTGAAAACATGAGTTACATTATTACAATTTGATAATTCTTAACAAAATTGCTAAGAATTTCAAATGCGGTGAATGAGAAAAGTGAGATGCTAATAATTTGTGTGAACATGTTATTCATGTAAAATATGATATTATGGGAAAATGTAAATTTATTTCTTATCAGACAACTATAACTGAAATGGATCATCGATTTGAAGAAAATAAATATGCTGAAGGCTTTTGTATTTGATTTCTTTTCTTAATTAAAAATTATACATGAGTAGTTTAATATATATACAAGAATGAATTGCAGAACAAGAAACCTTAACTAAAGGATCCATCTATACCTATAAAGTACTTGAATTAATTACAACTCTTAGACCAAATTCTGTTACAAGAGCATATCAGTACTATGGCATGCTAGCTATAGCTGTTGCTATAGGTTTTTATGAGTAGGTCCTTCCTTAACTTGTTTGTCATTATTTGTCTGATAGTAGAGGCTTTTACAGCTAGATTATGTCTTAAAGAAGTCGACACCAAGAGTTTGATGAAACCATTTGGCAACTAGACTTACTTTCAATTTAGACACATTTCCATCTGAGTTCTCTTTGTTCTTGAACACCCATTTGTTCTTAACTAGTTTTAAATCATCCTTATATGGCAACAAGGTCTAATTGTCATTTTGAATAAGTACATTATATTCCTCATCCATGGCTGGTTTCCACATGGAATCTGTTAATGCTTGGACACGATCTGTCGAGATTGAAATATGATTAGTTGCAAAGAAGCGTTTTAGCTTGAAGATGCTTGCTTTAGTCCTTGTTATCATAGAATTTGTAGGGGCAAGTTTGCCTTAAGCTTGGATAGAAACAGAGTTTGATGTTCGGTTTTGATTAGTTTGTTCATTTTCAATGTTCAACTGGTTCACAATGCCTGGCATATTTTTAGGCATGCTGGTATTTTGTGTGAGCTATTCAGATGATAGGTGGTTGATATTGCTTGAGCTTTGAAGGAGATTAGTTGGAGTAGTAGTGAGAAGGGTGCCTTTTCTTTTAGCTTTTACTTCAAACAAAGTGTTGATGTTATAGGTAGTGGACAAGAATTGAGTAACCATGGAAGGACTGATTTTTTCAGACTTTGAATCAGAGTTTTTAAATATGGAATCATTTTCAGAAGGAAAAGATGATTCATTAAATTTGACTGTGTTAGAAATGAAGACTCTACCAATATGATGAAGATATAGGTAACCTTTGTGAATGGCATTCATACCCAAGTACACATATTTAAAAGTATGGTATTCTATTTTGTGTTTGTTGTATGGTTGAATATAAAATAACCATTCACGCTCAAAAACCCTGATCAAGGACAAATTTGGCTTGATTCCATATAGTTTTTCATGAAGGGTCAAATTTTGCAGGGTAGGAGTTGATATTCTGTTAATAAGAAAGGCTGTAGATAAATGACTAACACTGGAATTTGAGGGGCAAGGACGCTTGGGTTAACAATGTTAATCCAGTCTCAAAAACATGTCTATACTGTCTTTCAGCGTTGCCATTTCGATTATGTGTGTAGGGGTATGAGTACTTTATATTTATGCTTTCTTTTTTGAGGTAATTTTCGAAACCTCTATATTTTCCTACCATGTCACACCAAAGGATTTTATTTTTCTATCAAAATAGTTTTCAATCTTTGTTTTGAAGGAAATGGATGTATTTAATGCTTTAGATTTTTGGGTAAGTAAGAAGAGCCAAGTGAAGTTGCTGAAATCATCAATAAAGGTTATATAATACCCATAACTTTGGTTTGACAACAACGAGGCTGGTCCAAAAACATCTGAATGAACCAACTCTAAAGGTCTTCCAGTTCTTTTTTCTTCACTTTTGGGTGTAATTCTGTGAAGTTTACCTAACTGACATGCACCATAAAAGTCAGAATTTGACTAAGTTATTCTTTTTCATTAGCAATGGCAACTTTACAAGTTGTAAGAATTTGACTAAGGGCTGTTACCTGAGGGTGACCTAGCTTGTTATGCTAGATATTCATATTGTTTTCAGTCCTTAGATCATTGTTCTTAATATTAGGGTTTGCTACCAATGAAGACAACATAGACTTTGGTTTTCTAAACTGAAATGACTTGATTTAGACACTAAGTTATTCTTGAGTGCTTGAAAGGTAAATGGAAGGATCAGCTTGTAAAGATCCCAATCAGCCACTCCTCCAAGAATTGTTTTCTCATACTCTTTGTCCTTAACCAAGCATACATCATCATAAAACAACACAACATTATTGTCGTGAATCAATTTGGAAACACTGATAAGGTTCTTTGTTATCTTTGGAATGTCCAGAATGTATTTCAGTTGTATGGGTGAGCGAGTGTTTGAGTGAATTGAACGAATGGTTGCATATCCTATATGAGAAATTTGAGTTTGTCTCCATTGCCAACTGCCATTTGTTCACCTCCACTGTATTTATCAACTTGATTCAAATTGTTCATACTATTTATGATCTGATTTGTTGTCACGCTGTTTATGAACCAAGCTGGATTCATTGGATTTTCTGAAGTGGTCAAACAAGCTCACTTTTCCTTAGATTTTCCTCGTAGTTATGGAACAAAGTTGTGATTGAACCTATGCTAGTAGCTAGATGTAACTGGCCAATTTATGTTGCATATTTTGGGTTTGGTTTGTTTTCTTTTCTTCTAGGTTTTCCTCTACCTCTTGTGAGATTTGTGAAGTTTGGTTTCCTCCAAAGTTTTTAAAGTTAATATTTGGATTTTTTTTGAAATCCTTGTTTGCTTGTATAGTTCTAGTTCTTCTTTTAGTAGGCTTCAGCTTGTGGCAAGTTTGCTAAGAGATTAGGTTACATGTTCATGTTATTAATGGCTAGATTTTTCTCTATTTTGTATTCAAAGCTGAAAAGCATTGCATAGACATCTTGTGGAGGGAACTTATCAGGTCTAACCATTACAAAATTGTACTCAATGCCAAGACCTTCCTTCATAAAGAGTATGAGCTCATCATCAGATACATTGGTTCTTGAAGCTCTCAGGCTGTCTACTAAAACTTTCATCTTATGATAGTATTCATCTGTGGACAGAGATTCCTTCTTCTATTTTGGATTTGTGACTTGATTTGTGGTGCCCTAGCAAAAGTTTGAGTAGAGAAGAGTTGAGCTAGAGTTGTTCAACATCTCTCGATGTGTCACATTATGTTGTTGATGCCAATATACTTTTAGTCGTTGAAGAGAGCAACCGTCCTATAATTTGGACTTCTTTAACATGGCTTGAACATTCCCAGATTTATCACACTTTGTTCTTCATTTATTGTGACATTCATACATCTGGGAATGTTTTGGCTTCCATCAATGAACTTCTTTAACCTATTTGCTCGAATCCTCGACAACACCTATAATTTCCAAAGTAGGTAGTTGTTGTTTGTGAGTTCTATGGGTGTGTTGAATGTAAAGGTACCTTTGCTCTTTGTATTTGAGGTTATGATAACGTTTTGTGTTGTGTTACTGTTACTAGCTACATTGTTTGTCTCTGATGCCAACTTGAAGAAAGAAAACAAGCTTAAGGCTTTTGTATTTGATTTACTTTTCTTAATTAAAAACAATACAAGAAAGAATTGCAGAAAAAGAAATCTTAACTAAAGGATCGACCTACACCTGTAAAGTACTTGAATTAATTACAGACTTCAGATTAAATTCTGTTATAAGAGCATATCAGTAATAAGGCATGCTAGCTGTAATTGTTATTGCAAGTTTGTATGAGTAGGTCCTTCTTCAACTTGTTTGTCATTATTTGTGCTGAATTCCACCCACTCTTTGAATTCCTTCCCCAGTCATTCTTGTAGGCCACATTAGCTGAGAATTCCTCTTGTTTGCGTATTCACATCACATCAAGCTATGGTTTCTTAATCTAATTACATCAAATTTTTGTAACTTCACGTGAAAAGTGAAAACATGAGTTTAAGTGTTACTTTTTTACGAAGTAGCAACATTTCCAAGCTTCGTAAAAGTGAAAAAGTAGCATGATCATTAATATTTTGTAGTATGCATTAGATTTAATATTTAATGTGCATAAGGATTTAATTTTCCTTACTAATGTGGATAATTAAGTGATGAGATTATAATTGTGGTTGAGCTGTTTCCACTCAAGAGAATTACAGAAAATACATGCATCGCTCTAGCATGGCATGTGAGCTTGAAACACCGGATCCTAAAATTCAAATTGATATCGACAAAATGTGGCTGGAATCCGTAATGTCGGGGTCAAACAATGAAAAATGGAGGCGAATAATTCGCAAAGTTCCGGCAACACTTCGTCGGGTTGAATCTAACAAAGACTGCTTTGATCCTTTGGTGGTTTCCATCGGTCCTTATCAACATGGGAAACCTGAACTTAAGATAATGGGGGAACAAATGGCACGCCAGTACGCTGGCGGAGACAACTGATTGCTGAAACTCTGTATAACAAGTTAAAGCACGTCCGTGCAAGAAGTTGGTATGCTGAGTACTCAACGAAAGAGTTTGACAATGAGAAATTTAAGAGGATGATGTTTCTTGGCTGCTGCTTCAGTTCTCCAGTTCATTTTCTAGTCCGTATACCATCAAGAGGATTGGAAGATGAAAAGTAGCAAGACAGCTCGTCTCCAACGTGGCTTGTTCTTGCTAGAAAATTAACCCTTTCAAGTCCTCAAAGTGTTGGGAACTTCCGGTAAGAAATATTTTTGGAAGAAAATTTTCAGACTTTTCATTCAACAAATTAGTGGACGACCTCTCAAATATTCAAGCGAAGAATTGAGCAGGAAGAAAACGGTAACAATCATTTCATGTTGTTCAAGTTGGAAGATGAACCTGATCATCTTCTTGATTTTATTCGAACTCAATTCATCGATGTAAACTCGCTGGTGAAGGCACTATCACTTGACTATAATTTCCTCGCATCTTCTTACCGCTCAGAGAAGAAACTGAAGACGGCGTGAATCAGTTTCGAATGCAGCAAGTACGGTGACTAGACGCACTTGGGCTTCAATTTCATGTTTTTAAAAGGATTACATCGATGAAAAATGGTCAAAGACAACAATAGAAAAGGTGATCGTGTCAAAGAGCATATTGATCATTTATGCTCTCATTTTGTTCGGGAGTATCAATGAACATGGCTGCCTGGGAAGCTTGCCCCGATGGTCCTGAGGACCTCGGCATTGGTTCTTACATTGGCTTCATGGATTCACCGATTAATGAAGTGGAAGATGTAAAGTGTTTATGTCAAAGAGCATATTGATCAATTTTCTCGGGAATTATCAACAAATTGTAGATCTTTTCAATCCAATTGCTACAAGTTGGCAGCGAATCCTTTTGTTTATGCAGTTGTTGGGGAACAAATGTGAGGACTTGGCGACATGAATTGAATTCGTAAAGATTACAAGTAGAGACAACTATATATAAATTGAAGGTTTAGTTAATAGTTATTCCAACATCAGTAAACTTGTGTACTTATGAATAGCGTCAATGGAGCAATCTCTAAAGCTTCTTAGTTCCACATTCATTTGCAAATGATGAATAGTATCTCCAGAAATTTTCTCCTCCTCTACTACTAATGATTTTTATTTACTTCCTCATTCTTTGCTATTAACCAAACAACACTTTCTTGTAAAAGAAGACAAAGACAGTTTGATTGCATAATAAAGTTATAACTTATTTACATGACTGCACCTGAAAGGGAATCTGAATCCTATTTTTCTTCCTAACGAGGATCTGGAAAGTTAAAACGTGGGTTACATGATTGTACCTTGTTGATTAATCCTTTAAAAAAGCAATAACAATTCCATGCTTGGTTATTAAGAAAACTGATATGCCGATAACAAATATTATTCCAGATTTAGTAAACAATACATAATAGCTGTAGAATATATGGTACCGAAATTCTTAGCCGTGGTGTGCATGCATAGTTATAAAAATAGACATGTTAAGTTATTTATAGTAAAATACGAAAATTTCTTTTCTTTCACAAAAAAGCGGGTAATATTATAAATTCCAAACGAATATTTGAAATTTTATTTGAATTTTAATAATGTAAAAGAATATCACATAAAAATGAAAAAGTATTCATGACAGACAAATATCTGAAAGGGCATTGAGAACTACATGTTTCAAAGTGATACCTTTAATAATTTCACATAAAAATTGAAAGTGAGATTATTTTTCATATTTTTAAAAAAGTAGTGATAATTCCAAGCTTCATGGGAGAGAAAAGAAGAGATTCTTGATCCAAATCCAAAGCACAAGCAGCCACAGTTTAAAAAAAATGATACCTGTAAAGTTAGTTTTGATCAATATATTAGATTTACATTTTTGATAATGTGCATACAGTGATCCAACAATTGTGATCTAGTTGTTTCCGCAGGAGAGAGCTACAGAAAATACATGCGATATGTCTGGGGAGAGTCAAACACGTCATACTACAAACCAAAATGATGCCCTAATAGGGAACGAGTGTGGTCAACTATCATGGCTGAAACTCAAAAAGGAGGCCGGAAACAATCAAACACAAAGGGAGAAGATGTATAAAGTTCCAGCAATGCTTCGTCGGAAAGAAGCATACCAAAATTGCTTTGATCCTTTGGTGGTTTCCATTGGTCCTTATCACCATGGGAAACCAGAGCTCAAGTTGATAGAAGAACGCAAGGTTGAAATGGCAAACCAGTATACCATGAGTAATCCTCGTGCGCAGATACACATGTATAACAAGTTAAAGAACGTGGCTGATGAAGCAATAAAGTGCTATATCAAGGGAACAGCAGAAGAGTTTCAACACGAGAAATTTAGCAGGATGATGTTTCTTGATGGCTGCTTCGTTATCCAGTTCATTTACTGCCTCGTATACGAGTCAGAAAAATTGAATATGAATAGCAACACGGTAGATTCTGTTCAGCGAGACTTGTTGTTGCTAGAGAATCAAATTCCCTTTCCAGTTTTGAAAGAATTGATGAGCTTCCGGTTCCAAGAACACGAATGGAAGAAAATGTTCAAGCTTTTCGTTGAATTAATTCGCAGACGGCCTTCCAAATATTCGCTCCAAGAAATGAACCCGAAAAAATTAGATGACGATCAGAAGACCATGCAGTTGGAATTGAATGTGGAACCTCCTCATCTTCTTGAACTTGTTCGAACTCAACTCATCAATAAACCAGCGCCAACTTTTCGACCACAATGCTGCAATAACTTCAGCTGGTGTTCACTTCGTTCTGCCAAGCAGCTTAAGGAGGCCGGAATCGGCTTCGGGATTAGCAAGACTAGTAAATTGACAGACATCAATTTCGCATCCAAAAAAATACTGGAGCTTCCGCTAATAATCATACGCCACACTACCAAATCCCTTTTTCTAAACATGATTGCCTACGAAACTTGTCCCGATGGCAGTAATGATCTCGGTGTTACGTCATACGTTTGCTTCATGGATTCACTTGTTGATGACGCGGAAGATGCAAAGGAGCTTCGATTAAATGGCATCATTTCCAGTTTTGTCCGAAACGATCAAAAAATTGCAGACTTTTTCCATCAGATAGCAACAGATTTGGTGCCGGATCTTCTTGCCTATGCTGAAGTTAAAGATCAAGTTGAGGAACATTACAAGAGCCACATGAAGGTTTATCCGCTTAAATATTTTGCATTGATTGCATTATTTGGAGGAATTTCTGCTCTTGTTTTAGGTGTTGGTCGTACTTACTGCACGGTACAGTAAGCATATGTTAAACAACAACTACTAAGTTTGGTTTATTGTGAGTTGTGGCTTGAATGTGTAATAAAAACAATAATAAAAATAACAATAAATGCTATCTGTAATGGTACAAGTTTGAATAAATTCTCAGAGAATTCGTGTTAACTGCCATTTTTTTTTTTATAATTTTGTCAATGTCATTTTAATTAAATACTATAATAATAATAATAAAAAAAAAATTATTTATTTATTTATTAGAATCACCGTGAGTTAATGGCTTCGTCACCACACACGACACCATGAAGATGAGATGAACTTAAATAATTATTATTTAATTTTTTTTTTTTTTTTTTTTTTTTAAATAAAAATAATATTATTTAAAAAAATTAATTATATATAAAAAAAAAAAAAAAAAAAAAAAAAAAAAATAATTTAAATTATAACTATTCATCTTAATAAAATTAAAATTTATATTAAAAATATTATTATATAAATTCTTAAATAGTATAATAATAATATAAAAATATTCTTAATTTTGTTATTATTATTTATAATAATATTTTTTTTTTTTTTTTTTTTTTTAACATAAATTATTTTTAATAATATGATTACATAAATTAAGAAAAGATAATAAAAATTTTCTATTTTTAATTCTAAAATTTTACGTGGTATCAAAGCAAGTTTGAAGGAGC
>BNST01000106.1:0-199957 GCA_019650275.1 Xylocarpus granatum | reverse complement strand
GGGCGGGAGGAAAAAGAGGGGGGGGGGGGGGAGGGAGGGGGGAAGGAAGGGGGGGAGGAGAGGGGAGGGGGAAAAGAGTGGGGGGAAGGGGGGAAAAGGGAGGGGGAGGAAGGAAAAAAGAACATAAGAGTGGTCGGGGGGGTGGGGCAGAGAGACAAAGAGAAGGAGTAACATGGAAATTCATACTTTAAAAATTATGATGTTCACGATGATCAGTAGTAAGAGGGTTTTCGCAAAAGACACATCAAGTATCCTGAGAAATGACTAGAGAGTTTATTTTATAGAGATATATTTGAGGTTTGGTTTATATGTTACACATTTAGCGCAGACATGTTTTATCATCGCGAGATGACAAATCCATACTTCCAAACCACATATCGAGCGTAAAAAGTATCATCGGACGAGTCGCTGAGAAAAAAAAACGATAAGATATTCGAAGTCGAACTAAAAAACCGCGATTCCTATTAAATATAGGGTGGGTTTCATTTTTTTGAGTTATTCTTCCGACTGACGGACGGTGGTGCAAGACCGTATACGGCGAAATATTAGAATTACATTGACTCAAAAGCCATTGAAGTCTTCAGCGTAAACGTCGCATAAGTTTTGTAGTCATTTTAAAGTTTACACACTCTTGATTGCGATATCTAGCTTACATACTACCGACAACACATATGTGGTGTAGTTCAGAGAACTTACACAACACAAATTCGTATTGTGTGATTGTCAGTGAGAGCGCGGGAAGGAAGAGGACATCTAGCATTAAGATATTGCATTGTAGTCGGTGATAATTGGCACCTGCAGATGGGTATATGTTCTTGTGAAAGATTCCATCTTCGACATTCCAATAGGGGTTTCTAAGATTTGCTCAGAATCTTTGTGGGATGATGGTAATTGGGGAAGCGACCTTGGTGCTCATGGTGAAGGGGAAGGTAAGCTGTGTCAGAAAATTATGGTTTAATGAAACTGGTGTGGGTTTTGTTAATAGAAGAACGCCGTCAATAATACTGATTTGTTGATTAGTTTTTGAGAGGATTTTAGCTTGGTAGTATAGAGGGGAAGTATACCAGAGGTAGATTCTAGCGGTGATACAGGTATTGCCGTACTTTAATGGTGGGGTTGAGTGTATTAAGGAGTAGAGGTTGTGAATACTTGTTCTGCCAGTATTTTGTTGGCATGTAGGTGAGACAGCGACGGTACGATTACGTTGGCCGTAGCAGACCGTGGGAAGATCTGCGGTACGAGCCGGCATCGCAGAGTCTCTGATCGTACTGGCGGTCTCTGCTACGGTAACAGCATATGAACGCAGTGGAGGTAGGTACTGGGTGTCCAGCGTGAGTTATGGCGGTGGAGGAGGGTCTTAATGATGATTGCCGTCAAGTGATCGCATGTAGAACCCACCCCCCATGTTTCTGAAATCCAAATATCATTGCTGATTCTCTTTGCTTATCTAGGTGAGCATCCCCTAACTTGGAATCCCTATTGCAGCGCAACGTCTTCTGGGTTTTTTTTAATAGATCCTCGCCAGCGGGTGTGCCGAATCGATTTCCATCGCGACTCGAGGTATGACAGGTGCCCAATACTGTCGAGCTTGGAGTAGTTAATTATACGTTAGTCAGAGATGAACAGGAACATCCGAATCCGAACGTTATTAAAATACGCAACGTTATTTAACCGATTTTGATCAGGACGAGGAGTTGAAACGGGTCGGATCGTTCGGGTCGGCCCTCCGTATTAAAAAAACCACCAAGTTACAAGTTTTGGGTATCCTGCCCTCTTTTTTTTTTGTTATTCTTTCTTTTTCCTTACCTATTTATCCCTTTTTCCGCGAACAGCGTTTATCACTTAAATTGCTTATTGAAGAAAGCAAATCTAATTAAATCAATTCAATCTCTCGTCACCACATTGAACGCCTCCTGGCTGGCTCACGACTGTCTTCCATTAGTTGTCACAGGAACGGGAGAGAAAGAATTTCCGGGTTTACGACATTTTCCTTCACTTCCACACACCAAATCTAACCTCTGTCTTGTGTACCTATGGAAATGGTTGGTATTTGTGGAAAATTTTTTTGATTAACGTTTGGGTTTTGTGCTATGACCTTATGCTCAAGGATAAAATTGTCAACGAATATAGGTGCAACTCAATGTTGAATCTTTCACCCAATTACTCATACATTTTACTGCCCTGCAGACCCATGGAACATGAGGTAAAGTTTCAAATTCGCTATTCTTCTCTGCTGCCTTGAAAAGTCTTGTTGGACTCGAAATACCACTAAATCACTCGTATTTTCTCAAAGCGTCTTACAGTGCGTTCCCAATAGGTTTTTCATTAATAGTTTCCTGCAAATTTCGTCGAGATTGAAATGCTCAGGAGTCCACAGTGATATATTTATTAGCTACTACTTTGATTTATTTGTGATGCAAATTAGTGCCCAATTTGGAGATGAAGACTGAAACTTTATCGTTATTAATTTATTCATTTTTCGGCTTGTTCATATTGATCAAAGGCTTTACATTAGTCGATGCTTCGTAGAACAAAGTGGTTTTCGTCAACACTGATGATACCTTTTTTCTGTTTCTTTCAATTGGTGCTTCTTGATTTTAGTGTGTTTTAACACTGTGTAATTGGGACACGACTAGTGTTGACAACTTTGTTTGTAATACTTGATAACTAACTTGATGTTCTTTAATTTCTTGTTTTATGCTTCTTTGACGTCTAATAGCTTTATGCATCTGTATGGTTGATGAATTTGGTTCTATTTGCAATTTATTATTACTTTTTACTTACACTCATTCCAGTTTTTAAGCCCTATAATGTGAATAAGAGCTAATAGATTGCTTTCTTGTTTCACAATTCTTTTTCCAGTATTGGGTTAGCCAGGGTAATAAATGGTGTGACTTCTGCAAAATTTACTTATCAAACAATCCTTCCAGCATTAGAAACCATGAGCTGGGTCAACGTCATAGGGATAATGTACAAAAGAAGCTTGCTGACATGAGAAAAGAGAATGCTGCCAAGGAGAAGCAGCAGAAAGAGGCAGTCCGCGCCCTTGAACAGATTGAAGTAGTAAGTGCATTTCAGGAACATTTCTCTTTCAAAGATGGCGTTCCACTAAATAATTGTGGGAACATTTTTGAGTTTCACGTGCAACTTAATACCACAGTGCCTGATCCTCTATTAAACTTGACGATGCATTAAGATCTATCAATTTTGATTGATTCATTTTTTAATTTACCTGATACTTTTTGATAACATATTTGAGGTGGCAAGACAAGAAAAAAGTTCTGGTTGATTTAAAGAGTTTGGCTTATAGAATTGATGTAAACTATATTGGCAAAAAGATTTTTCGAGGATACTATGTCATCCAAAGCAACCTAATTTTCAATATTAGAGGTAAATTGCAATTTTGATAGACGATGTGGAAGAAATTTACATGACTGTGATAAGAACATTTCTTTTCATGTATTCTTCTACACGAGTACCAATGGAATATGTGTATTTACTTTTGTGCTTGATGCTGGTTATTTTCTGTGATTTTTTAATGTGTACCAGAAAGCCAAGCGTAGCTATCAGAAGGATGTGGCAAATTTTCAAGAGGCCAGAAATTCTAATGTCCTTGCTTTGAATGATCAAGAGAGTAAGTATGAAGTGTATCCTGTCATCAAAGATTTTGAAGCATTAGCTTTACTGTGTAAAGTTTTGACTGCTTAGAAATGATGTAATTATGACTCATCCGTATGGCAGGGAATCTTGTTTATGTTATTTAGTTACCTTTTGCTTGAAAAGGTCCAGCCATGATATTGTGCAATCCTTAATATATTTTTGGCCCTCAGAGGGCTATTGATTGAAGTGAGCTTCTAATAAACAGCTTGAGTGTTCAAGCTTTACTTACTCGGTCTTGCACGGGCTCGTGTCCTAATTCCCATGCTTGATTGCTTAATAAGCCAAGATTGGGGTGACAGTTGAATCAGATCTCATGAATTTCTATGGTGTGGTCTCGTAAAGTATTTAATTACAGAAAGCTTCAAAAACAAAAAATGTCATATTATTACTCAGTTAACTTTCATAATATGTTGTGATTGTTTATTATCATTGGTAGGTGTTGGAGCTTAGGATTATAGCATAAATTTAAATGTCAAAAAAAGTTTTATCCATTTAACTGTCTTAGGCTAGTGAACAAGCTTGAGTTTGGCTAAACATTCATGAGTAAGCTTTAGCTACAAGTGTTAATGTAGCTGAGCATGAAAGGCCCGATAATCAGCTGCATTCCTTTTTCTTAGTAATCATAGTTGAAGTAATTGTCTTTCATTCCTTTGGTTGGTTCACCCTGTCTTATTTAACAGCTACCTTGTGTTTCTAGTTTTGATCTTCTATTGCCATATAAAAGGCCACCGAAATTTTGCTGAACTCCGTGTTGTGAGCGGTTGTTATTTGTAAGCCAATGAGTGAGGCAGTCAACCAAATAGATATGACCTAGAGTCTCTATCAGATCTAATATCTGTTTGCTTAAATGGATAGGCTTGTTTTGATTGTTATACCTATAGTAACATGATTATATTATTATTTCTAAATGTGTTTTTGTCTTGATTGTGTTAGTTTCAAACTGATACAGCTCAATGATGACAGAATGGGACTATGACAGCAGTTCGGGCTATTACTACAACCAAAGCAATGGTCTTTACTATGATCCAAAATCGGGCTTTTACTATTCTGATACTATAGGTATAGATTCACTGACCTGAGTATCTATTTTATTCTTTAAGGTGCTTTTTAAGATTATATGTAGCATGTGATATATACTTGAAAAGGAAATGAAACAGGCAAGTGGGTAACACAAGAAGAGGCATTTGCTGCAACTCCAGCATCATCGGATTCCAAACATAAACTCACAATAAAAAATCCATTGCCAGCTTCTGGAGCAGGTTCAACTACGGAAAATAAAGATTCTGCTAAAAGCATAAGTGGGCCTGCACCAGGGCCAGTTGTTTCATCTTCTTTAAACCCAATGAGATCCAGCAAAGGTGCTCCATCATCACTTGCTGTTGGCAAGAGAAAAAGGGAAGACAATAACCCAAAGCGAATGGCAAAACCCGTGTCTGCAGAAGAAGCTGCTGCAATTAAAGCAAGGGACGCTGCAAGGAAAAGAGTTGAAGAGAGAGAGAAATCACTGCTTGGCCTTTACCAGTCTCGCTGATTCATAATTGCTCAAGATAGCTATATTTTTCTTATTACAGTTGGGGGTATGCTTCCGCTTTCTATTTACTGGTTTTCCCCTCTCATGTCTTTATTTGCTTACAGACATGTAAGTTTGATAATTTTTTTTGCTTACTAGAAATAATAATATCTTGTTTAAACTGCTTGAAATCATATTCTCATTATTATTAATGATGAGCCAGACAATGGATAATAGGCCTGAATTAGTAGTTGATGACATTTTTTTCTATTTTCTAAAGGGCATAATTGTATTAATCACTAGATTATATTGAGAAAAATGCACTTTTTATATTGTTTGTTATTGGCTGATGAAATATTACCTTTTTATTTATCAAAACCTTGATGTGGGGGTATGTTACTGGCAAAATTTTGTTGTGAAATCCTAAACCAAATTAACAAATAGATATGTCTGCCCCAAAGTGAAAAGGAAACAGTTGAAACTTGTTAAATCATTTTTTTAAGACATTTAATGTGCTTTGGGACTAAGAAAATTTAGTGAAGGCCATAGCACTGGTTTTGATGAAAATGTCACAGGTTAATAAACCTGAGAAACAAGCAGGACTGTAAACCTGTGTGACGTAGGAAAAGCCGGCTTATGAAACTGAAAGGAGTTTCAAGCTACAGATGAGCATGATCTGAAAGCAATCAAATTGAGGTGCTTTGTTCTAGTAATTATGGAATCAATTGATCTGACGAAGATACAACCTTCACCGAATGCATTAATCACCTGATAGAGCAATGGTTTAGTGTTGAAATTGATGGTGTGTTTATTTGTGCATTAATGCATTCAAAAACCTGAAAGCATTTACAGATTCTACAAGAAAAGAGTGACTTGAACCTAGACACTAGGTAATGTCCTAGTAACTAATGTCAATTGACATAAAACCCAGAGGATGATAGAAAATAAATAATTTCTAAGAAGACTAGTGCAAAAAGTAACAATTTGTTACCTTTGTTTATTGGTTAAGTTGTACTCCTGTTAGTTCCAAAGAGCATATTGAACTTAGATCTGGAAAGTTGCATGGTTATTTTTGAGCTGGCTCTTTAAAAAGCTGATCTCATGTCAACCTTGAATCACTATAGCTTGACTTCAAAGGTTGGGAAACCAAGACAGAAGTTGTACGATGCGTGAGACTGGCTTATTTGGAAATGATCTGAAGAGAAGTATTAAATTAAGTCATGAATGAACTGGCTTGTTGCTTGGTTTTTCTTGCAGCTTTGCTCAATAAATGAACTGGCTGGACAGTAAATGGCTAATAAACTTAAGTCATGGATGAAATTATGGGCGTGTTACTAGGATTGCAAGAAAGCAACATCAAAATTTTGTTGTTAGGTTTGGTGTTAGCCGCAGAGTGATTTGGGACTACATATTTGATAAAATGACATTGTGTTTGTTCATAATTCTTTACCTCACAATGCAGAAAAAGGTTGTTGCCAATCACTGCACTGCTATTAATCTCTTTATTTCACATTTTATGCAGGTATCGAACAAACATTTTCACAGGTTACACTAGAGATGATCTGAAATTTGAGTTACTATCTAGTCTCTCTCGACAGCATTTCCTTTGTTGTGGAGTTATGATTTTTCTTTGGGAAAGATTTGGTAAGTGAACAACTCAGTGCTGCAACCTAATAACTGTTACTGTGATCTGACCTGATTGGCAGCTTTGTCTTAAAAACATTGCAGTTGTTTAATGGGGTGCAGTGTTTCTGCAACATGCAACCTTCTGTACAATTTTAGGGTGAAAGTAACCCCCCACTTACAGCTTGTTTATGACAATTCGAAGAATATTAGATTGTGCCAGCATTCTTGTTTTGATGATTGTGGGCTAGCATTACTTTGATAATCAAAAACATGCACCAGTAATCAATAGAGTAACACCTTCTAATTTCTGAAATCTGAATTTAACCCCAATCTTAGCTTGTAGCACACCCTCAATCATATATATGTGAGCACTTTTGACTAGTCTTTTTAACCTTTTTCAAAGTCCTTTTTCTTTCTGCCAATTAATTCCAATGCTTTCCACACAAGCTCGTTTATAATAAGTGTGTGTTTGCAAGCATGTAATTCAGTTTATTGTTGCTTAAAGAAAGTCTCCCAAGTAATACAACTAGTCAAAAGCTTTGTGTTGGAAGTAAAGGGGAAGAAACTGGATCATGAAGAAGGTCTAGTTGAATGCGTTGAGAAAGAAAGGGAAGGAGCACAATAACAAAGAGCACATTAGGAAAGGAAAAGGGTGTAATCACAAAGTAATTACAATTACTTTATTGAAGTTTTCTAGTGTTTGGTTAGGAAGAAAATTAGATAAGTGGAAGGAAACTTGAGTGAAAATTTGCTGAATAAAATTGCCTCAATTGCACAAATAATGCAGGTATTTTGTAATGATAATACAAAATGATTATACTATTGGCTCTCCTTACAAGTACAATTCAATAAATCATGGGAAACATAAGGATCATTTAAAATATATTGCACATACCTTATAACTTTTATATTAATTATTCAAAAAAAAATTTTGTTCGAATTTTAATTTTTATATTAATAATTTTAATTAAACGATATAAAATACGTTAAATGTATATTAACAAAATTGAATGTCTATTAATAGTTTCTAAAACAAACTCATCTACTTTACACTTGATGAGATCAATTGATCATTCATTGTTGAGCAGTACTGCATCATACAGTGATTTTAATTTTGATACCATACTAGATTATGAAAGTATAGTATACACATCCTATGCGCTCATCACAATCATGAATTTAAAGCTATCATTATCACCAACAACCATGCAAATATCATGGCAATTGGGGCCAATTAATTCTTTCTAAAGAATGTATACAAAATAAAATCTCACCAACACCCCAATTCATCATCATTCATTATTGTCACCATCATTATCACACATGAGACAGGCAAGTTTTTGGCATATATAGAAATGAATATTGTATACAGCAATATGAGAACAACGCGCGCGCAGAGGCTGCATCGAAAACCATGGCCATAACCTTTTCCTCCCTCGACTCTATTTCTTTTTCCTGCTCCAACAACCTCTCTAAGGAATAAAGGGGATGAAAAAGAGATAGATAGCCATGATTGCAGGATTTCCATGTGGGTCAGCTGTATAATCGACATACAGGGTTAGTTAGCCTTTTCTATAAAGTTTGCGATAGTTTTGTCTGCATGGCTCGCCCCTTCTTTTCCCTACAAGAACGAATACATTTGCCTAAAAAAAGTATTACAGCACTGTAGTTAATAGTAATCCATCTGTGATCTGTATATCCTTTTTACTTATTTTTCCTTTTTAGATTTGCTGCAAAGCCATGTTATGCATGTGTGTGTATGCTTATTCTTACTGTGTATGCATGTGTGATCTGTATATCCTTTTTACTTATTTACTTACTTGAAGGATGTTTACGAAGCTTATGAGCATGCACATATGTATGTGTATGTATGCATGCATGCATGCATATTCAGGGTGAAGTTAGAAATGAAAAGTTGTGGACCCAAATGTTAATAAAGCAAAGTTAATAGACCAAATTTGCAAAAATAACAAAGTAAAACACAATCGACTACTAGTCATGCACTGCACTTAACAGCCATCCGCTGGGATTAAGTTGAGCCTGTAGAAATTTGAAACACAAATGTCCTAAAGAAGACAACACATTCCTGTTTTAATTTCTCCCTTTGCTTTTCTCTTTTGACCATGCTTTCTTCTACCCTTCCTGTCGATTTGTTTTCCACCCTGGAAGAAATACAATACATGAATTCAACATCGAATGTCTCTTTCAATTTCATAGATACATGAACTTGTAAAAATGTCAGCCAACTTCTTTGACAAATACACAAATCTAATGACTATATACCTCCATGTACACCTTGTAGTGTATTAGTCAACAAGTATAATATTTCCTGAGATATATAATATGTTTAGTTGATGAAAAGTGAGAAGCAAACAAAAAAAGAGAAAATGTAAAACAATACAATTTTGAAAATCAAAAAATTATGAAAATTTTGGGATGAACATACTAAAATTAATATAACATAAATGACTTTATTTATAATTACATAATGCGTCAATATGTTATAATTAATTTTATTATTTAAATAATTTTTAAGAAATTATTTTAATTTTATTTTTGTTTATTTTTTTAAAAAAAAATAGAAAAAAATGATCTCAAAAATTAATTTCTAAGATAAATTCTCTCAATTTTCATGCAAAAAAACAACGAAAATAATTTTAAATTTTTATGAATTTTTTAAATTTTATACGAACTTTTAAAATATAAATTCTATTGAATCTTATATTAACTAAAATACGAGTTAAATTTTAAAAATTTTAAACTAATTAACCGTTAATTATTAAATTTTTTAATGTACTTTTCTTTCAAAACACACACATACAAAAGCAAAAAGGAAGAATGGCCATGTCTACTTTAGCATGCTTCTTTAATTCAATCTTTTTTAAAAATTCCTTCTCTCTTCTTTACTCTTTACAACTTTTATAAACAAGAAAACAGAAGAGGCATGCAACATGTTATGAGTTAGCAACAATTTTTCAAAAACAAAACACTACACATGCTTGAGCCTACAACACTTTTTAAAAACCAAAAACCCTTATTGGGCAACACTTCATCATCATAATTGCAGGTTGTAGCTAGTGATGGCTAAATCATGTTCACAAGTTGTAGGACAAAGTGCTAAGTTTTTTTTGTCATTAGTTTGGATCACTTGCTTTCTTTGTTTTTGTTTTTGTTTTCTTTATTTCCTTTTGATTCTCACATCACCTTTTGTTTGACTGCTAATATCAATTACTCAACTTTACACTATTTAACAGCATCATTACCATAATTATTCCACTACCCTAATCATTATTGTTTAGAAGCAGACTCTCTCTTTCCCTTCCTCTTTTCCCTTTCACCAAACAAAGTCATGCTGTGGTATCATTCTTCAACATTTAAACTCTGCCACAGGTCTAGCTGGGATTAGTGCTTAAATTGATTAACTAATCCTACTTCATTAATAAACTAAAAGGGGTTTAGGAATTAATCAAAGAATGTCTGTCGGCTTTTCTAATTAATAACAATGTGTCTTTCTTGGAGAAGCCCCCCAAGTTTTCATTTGTAAATACATCCTTGTTAGTTCATTACACAAACAATGCATAGTTTTTGATTTTCAATCTCTTTCTTAAGATCAACATGAAGTTGTTTTAGTTATTAAATAGTTCGGATTTTTGTAATCTCATTAGACTACATCTATTCTCCATTTTATTTGATTGCAGAGATTAATGCTCAAATTTAGGGGATTTGAACCAACTCTGAATAGGGGTGAATACTTTTGAAACTAACTAATTTCAATCGAATTAAAACCGATAGTTTACTGATTTAAAAAATTATTAGTTCAATTTTAATTTTAAAAACTAATAAAATTGAGTTTTAATTTAATTTTTAATTTGAATTTATTTCAAATAAAAAAATCTCAAACCAACCTAAATTTTTATAAATTTTGATATTGTATTTTATTTTTATTATTAAATTAATAAACAATAATTTGTTTAAACTTAATTAAGATAAATTTTTAAAAATAATTTTTATTCTTAAATTTAGAGAAAATAAAATTAAAAATAATTTTTATTTTTAAAATTAATTTAAATTAATAAAGTAAATAAAACAAAACATATATACTTTGATTTGCTTTTATTCCATTTACCCTTTTATCATCATTTTAGATTGATTTGACTTAAATTAAAATCGATAATTTTAATTTAATTTAAAACCTAATCCAACAAAGATGCCTTAACAGTAAAAAGTACTAACATTTAAATTAAGTTAGATGAGAGGAGGCCTTTTAGCTCTTGAACAAAGTAGAGAAGAGTGTGTGAAATGAGTTCACAAGCCGAACAATATCTTGTGTTAAGCTGTGATTCATCTCATGTAAACCGACGAGGTTTTGAGCATCTTCTGTAATCTTCCTTTATATACACATGTGACTGCATGTGATTTCTCACAATTTCATGGATAGAGACACCATGAAAAGAACAGGTATGTCAAGATGATCACAATCATTCATGGCGATGATAAAGAGTTATGTAATATATATATATCGATATATTCATCAAGAGACAGATCGAGAAATCTGAATCATACACGTGTCAAAGACCCAACTCCCCTGGAAATGTCACGGACGCTAGAGGGGTTGAACCCCAGGCATCCCAGTAAACCCTGCTTGTATGGTAAAAATGTCTTCCTCTTCATCTCCTCGGCCACCGCTCGGTTCGCTGTGTAATGTAATTCGTGGGCCGAAATAGGTGTGCGGCGCCTTGAAACTGAACCGGTGCTGTCAGTTGATCGGAAGCTTGAGTTCTTTACATCCTCTACTGTTTCTTTCTTTGACAATACAGCATATTTTCTCAGCGGATCTGGGCTTGTTGCCCTACCTTCTGAAGCGCTTCTGAAGAGCAAGAGATCCTTCAGTTTCCATTTTTTGTAAGCTTTTGAAAATGAAATGGATGACAGAATTGAAGATGTGTAAGATTTTGTATTGCTTGTAGTAGAAGTGATCATTCTTGCTGCCTGGGAATTGTCCTCCTGTTCGTCTACGATATCCGAGACTCTAATAGGAGACAGAGATCGGCTGCCTTTACGAGAACAACTTGAAAACGAAGAAGAACCAGAAATGATTCTGTCTCTGCCACGCTGTTGTTGCATCTGTTCTTGAGCTTGCTCTCTAAATTCTCCTTTTCTGTGCGCACCCTCCATTGCTGCTGACAACTCAGTATCTCTTCTCTGTGATTTATTTCTCGACCTTGACGTTGGCCTCGGAGATGATATAGTACTAGGTGCTGATTCATAACCAGTAGGTGGCTTCAGAGGCCGAATTTTTCCGCCATCAAAGAGCTCTTCAGCCGATAAGGAAGTTCGCTCCAATTGCCCGCTAAAGTTAAACTCGAAATCTTCTTCTTCATCCTCATGCTTCTTGATATTTTCTTCGTCGGCACTGAAAACTTTTGTCGACGAATCACTAGCAGCCATAGAATGATCGTTGAGCTCTCGATAAAAGGCAGAAATACGAGTAGGGCTAGCTGGGGCGCTGAACAAGAAGTTGCCAAATCTCTGAGGACTTGAAGGAGCGGTCATGTACGGAGAAGAACAATTACTGTCAAAATTGAAGTCCATAGCAGCAGCAACTGGGATCACAACTTCCATCTCCATTGCTTTACCGCGTATGCAATATCTTCAAGCTTTCAGAAGCCTTGAGCAGACTGAAAATGGTGAAATAGCAAGGAGAGAGGAAGAAAGGAAAGAAGAAGATTGACCTGAGAGAGATGGGTTATGAGAAAACCTCACCCTTTATAAATCTACCTACTGTGTGATGTGTGCCATAATTATTAATCTTGTAATCTAGATGTTGAAGTTTTGTTGCTTTTTACCATCCCATTTAGCAGTTGCCCTTTTCTTTTAAATATTATATTTGTACAATTTTAATTTCCATTTTTCAATTAAAAAAAAAGTTAATACCCATTCAATTCAATACAACACAACTAGTTGTTTTCTAAATCTACATTGAATTATAAATTAATACCATGCAATTATTAAAATTGAAGTGGACATTTTAATATATAATATATGTATACAATAAATTATAATGAATTACTCATTATTATACCACTACCTTATAAATTATAATTCTTACAAACTTACAAAATAATCGTGTATTGTCAAGACTCTAAGTTAATTCAATTTTACAAGTTTTGTGTCGTGCTCGTGTTCGATTTAATAGATTATATCTATAATTATTATAAAATTTGAAATGGGTATTTGAAAAAATTATATATATATATATATATATATATATATTATAAATTACAATGAATTAATCATAATAACTATGCAACTACATTATAAATTAGGAGACTTATGTTATAATTTATTTTATTTTGTCACACATTGATGATGGGGAGTTAATTAATGAACAACATTGTTCCTCTAGACATTAAGAGAAAAAGGTTGAAAAGTTCAACCCATTGACTAAGAATGGAGATCGTGGAATGAAATTTCCTAAATGTTGACCAAAGCTTAAATGAATTAAAAAATGATTAGATAAAAATAATTATTAATTATCTTACCCAGCTAACTCAATTTGGATTCTTGTTTACGTCTGTCTTTTCTTGTTCTTTCTAATTAATTAATTAAGAAAATAGGATGATCATTGCTTTGATTGAGATGTTATTTTGGAAGTAGTGATGAACAACTACTAGAGGACCACCCCTTTCCTTTGCTTATTCAAATGCTAATTACTTAATTAATTTCGTTAGGGCCAGTGCAGTGTACGTGGCCAAATTATATACGTTGGATTAAAAGAAATTAAAGGGCCTTCTATAAATTAATAAACCTCTTTAGTTCTTGATTAATCTTATCATTTGTTTTCTTCAAGTTCTTTATTTTGACAATTGATAAGTTGGTATTATAGAATTTAGAAGTGGATATTTTTAAATTCATTTCAACCGATAATTTGAATCGATTTTGATTTTAAAAAATAAAATTTAATTCGATTTTTGTTTTGAATTTTGTTCAAATTCAAAAATTAAAACGATTTACTTATTTTAAATTTATGTTTTATTTTAATTAATAAATATATAATTTTTATTTTTAAATTTAAAATTTGTAAAAAAAAATTTGTATTTAATTTAATTAAAATTTATAATTAAATTGACACTTAATACTTTAATTCGATTTAATTTATTTTTTACTATTAATTTAAATCAAATCAAAATTGATAATTTTCAATCGATTTAAAATCTAACACAAATTAAATCGAACCTAACATGCCCATCCTAACCAAAATCATCATCAATAGTCTTCCTCCTCTTCTTCTTCAATGAAGATTGATCACAAGACTTTTGGCAACAACTTCTTGTGAAAATGGATTGAATTATTGTTCATATCTTTCCAACAAAATTCCAAAATACCAACCATTCCATAAACATGGTGGGTGATCCACACGATTTCGATAGATTGAATTATTTAATTATATTTTTCTTCCTCAATAAATTTTATTTGGAAAAAACCCAAATGGGTTGTTGCCATACATTACACTCATCAAAAGTCAATACTTGGTACTATAAAATAACCCAAATCAATTGCAATATTTTAGTCAATTTAGCAGCCTTTGTCTATTTCTTTGAAGATCTTGCTTGTGTGTGTTTTGGGTCATGCAAAATTGTACACTATCCAATACCACCCACATAAAACGGCAATCCATCCTTATAAATAATCTAATTCTCACATTTTGGCTACCACTTTTCATACCATATTTTAACAATTACCTCCCTTTCCTTGATACCTCATCACCCAATTTTATCTACAACATTGATATTAAAATTATATTAATACAATAATTAATGATGCTTTTGAAAACGATTTGGTTGTTAACATTTGAATATTAGTATGAAAGGATAACTTAATATAATATCAAAGACTTATTTTAAAGTTAATCTAATGATTTGCGTGATAAAATTATTGATAAGTTTGATATTATCTTACGATTCGGTCTGTTATTAATGATAAAATTTTAATTTAATATATAAAAAATATTGTTTTATTTGATAATATTTTGCATGTAAATATTTTAAGATGTTTCTCGATCAAACAATCAAAGTATTTTTTTTATATTTTGATTATTTTTTTATTATACAAATTTAATATTAAAAAAACTATTAAATTTAACTTAATACAACAACTAAAGAATACTTTCGAAAATAATTTTATTGTTAATATTTAAATATTATTATAAAAAAAATTAATATAATAATTTTATTGATAATTTGACATCATCCTATGGCGTAATTTATTATTAATGTTGAAATTATAATTTAATATATATATTTTTATTTCATAATATTTTGCATATAAATATTTTCCAAGGTTCTTGATCAAACAATTAAAATATTTTTTATTTCATCATACAATCAACAAGTGATTAAGACAAGTTTTTTTCCCATGTGATTCCTCTCCTCCACCCAATAATCATGCTCATGTTTTGTTTAATTATTTGAATTTTGATATTGGGATTGGTATCAAATTGTTGATTAAGAGCTATTTAGCCTTTGATTTTGGCCTCCCACCCAATACCGATCTTGTCTTTCTTTCTTATGTCATAATGAAAAAATCTTTAACCACCCAACTTTGACCCATAAATTATGCAAATAATTAATTAATTAATATAATTAAAACATGTGAATGTTTCATCCAATATTTATTTGTTTGTTTGTATAATTTCAATTGTCAAATCAGAACTTTTGAAGATCACGATGACAAGTTCCAAAATATTGACAAATTGCCGTCATACACTGTTGCCTTCCATGGAAAGATTTGATTTTTGCTGGGACGTAGAGATTGCATACGGATACCCACCACGTAGAAGAGTCCATCGGGAGCCTCAATGTCACTTGATAACAGCTCTTCACCATCTATCCCCCTTTCTCTAACAATGGCAGGAAAGATGATACTCCTTTGGCGAGGGTGGAAGACTGATACTGAAAATCGCTTTAACATCTTCCTCAGGAAAATGCTGTCGTAAGAGAGATTCGTTCCACCTGTTGTCATTAGTAATTAGCATCTACACGCGAGTACGCTGAAAGTGAAGGGGAAATGGGCTTGAATATTAATGGACTGATTAGCCATATGGATAGGGAAAGAGCATGCCATGTGAACTAACACCAACATCTCGTGCAGAAAGTGCACATCCTGACAAAGCTCATCTCACCTGGGATGGCATTTACGACAGGGATTCACCCAAGTGGTATAAAATAATTCTCGGGTGAACGTTATACCAAAAAGAAAAAAGATAATAATGATCCTCACAATGAGAATAAAGTAGGGTTATCCTCCATCTTTTACTTTGAAAAAATGTCTTAAGAATTACTAAAGAAAGAGAAATACAAGGAAGCCATCTAAAATAAGAATTGGAATCTTCTCCAGATTTTTTCTAACAAGTCTTGAGAGCTTGATACTTGACAATAATATTGCCCAATAATAAATGTCACTTGGCACATGGTTAAAAGGTAAAATAGGTTTATCCTAAGGTGGACCAATAACCTTGCCTTGCCTTGAAGAGGAAACTGGGGAACCATTTGGCCTCGTATATGAACATGTTTTGCTCACATGTGGGTTTATTGTGTTCGTTATTAGCACTTTTCCTGCTCACCCTTTTACTTGTTTTTCCTTTGAAGTGGGATTTCTTTCTATTTTTTGGAGAGAACTTAGTCCCTACAGTCTACAGCTCCTCCTCCTTGCTGATGGACTAGCCGAAAAAGCTCCGGCTACCCTCATTTAACTTGTGTTCCTTGTTGCAAGCGTCTAAAGTGAGTACCGGAGGGAGGAGATAACCGCTTTCGTTGGACACATTCATTTCTACGTTCAAAACACTCGTCTGTTTAGCTCTACGCTTCGTTTGTGATAGCTTGCGTTGAGTTTAGTTCTTTACACATTCTTTATTTACTGCTTGTTTTCATCTGTAACACTTCAACGATTAACTCTTGTTTGCCTTCATTTGTTTCCAAAACAAGGGAATTAAACTCAACTCTGGACTTGGAAATGCCAACTAGACCAGACTAGTGAGTTTGGAAGGAGGTTTTGATTCCAAATTACAGTCATTCAATCTTTTTATCGATTCTCTAGCCTCCTCTTGGGGGTGGAAGCTTTCCATTCATAAAGGATGAAAAGAAGGTAAGTGCCCTTGCAGGTTGCGAACTTGGAACTGTGTGTCCAGCACCTCTTATGGTCACAAATGTCAGGTTCTGGTATCCCACCGCATACCCACCAACCTGAATACAAGAAAAAGAGAATGTTAGCATTACCAAATTTCATCAGAAACTAAGATGCCGCAAAGGCAATGATGAATGAAAACTTTCAGAATTCTACCTCTCCTTGAGTGTACCAGGGATACCAAGGTGCCTTGACTGATGCTCCAATTTTGTTAATGGAGTACCTGGTTGATGTTGTTGGCACTCTGCCATCTGTATCTCCACTGCTCACGCAAAATTCACATATTTAATATTCAAAATAAGAGATATATCTTCTATATGAAATATAGTTTAAGCTCAAGAATTTTCATAGCAAATGAAAAGCTTGATATTGGTGATAAGATTTTGAAGTGACTATGCAGCTAATTCAGCAAATCCAACGGCTTTGGCAGCTTTTAGAGTTATGCTTGATCATATGCTCAGCATTGAGCATGATGGTATTACTTACCTATAGATGTACACACTTATCCCACCATTCATCAGCTCTTGAATGGTGGGCAAGACTGTCGATGGACTGTCCTTCCAATAACCAAAAACAGAATTGCTGGAATAAAGTGAAAAAAAAACAGAATGTAAACAAAAATCTGAAAAAAATGTATGTAACTTTTTCAATGAAGGTTAAAAGTTGAATGATCAAGTAGGGGAAGTAAAGTGTAATACTTGCAAAGCTGCCATGGACCTCGAATCCCGGTGACATTTGCATGAAGTGATTTCTGCACTTGGGGATTGTTCAAGTAAGACTCGGCATATATTTCTGTGCATGGATCAAAGGCTATTCCCTGATTCAACAGCAAACATCAGAAACTCGGGTGATCTAAAGACATTTATGAAGTGATAATCACAAGTCTAGGCTATAGAATTGTACCGATGAGGTGCTCCTAGATGTGATGCACAAGGGAGCATATATGTCATAGATATCGATATTGCCTAGAGACTCATCTGCTTGATCAAGGTAAGAACTACATGCTTCTGAAATACTCTCATACGAAAAGTTGCAATTGTAATTTATTAAACTGTTGATTTCATCCGAAATGAGAGCATGTGTCCAGAAATAGTCATATATTCCCTTGTTCCCCGTTTCATAGTCAATCAATGCATTACCCATCTGGACAAAACGGCAAAAATCTTGAAACATATTGCATATATCCAGGTGAATGTACAAAGTTTAACATGTTAGTGGGAAATCATTTAGCAGCAATACTCACAGCAATTCCTTTCAAGTTGATAAAATTTTGGTTGGAGATCTTGTTGTATTGGTGTATCTTTAGAGCAAGCTGAGGGACATAATGTCCAGCATAGCTCTCTCCTGCTATGAAGAATTCTCTGTTTTTGTATTCAGGAAATCTTTCAAACCAGTTTACTAGAAAGGTGTACGAATCTTCAGCTGCTCGTTTATCACCATTCATATCATAGTCAGATGATGTATTCGAGTAGGAAAATCCAACACCTGCGGGAGATTCCAAGAAGAGCATGTTTGCCACTTCATAGACATGGAAATGAAAGAATATTGCAGTTCCCATGAGTTGTCTCCCTGAAGACAAAATTAAAAGTTTAACTTAAATCCTGCAAGACTTACAATTGCTCCAGGCATATTCGTTCTGCGATAGAGATGTTCTGTCACTGTTTACTCGAAATGGACCTAGCTCCAGCATTGCTCCATATCCGAAAGAAGAGCAACCAGGCCCTGCTCATTTAAATGATGCAATTATGAATCACAGCAATTATTATGTCAACATGTATGATAATGCCGATGTTTGTAACAACATTTACTGTGATTGAGAATGGAAATTATTTAAGTTAATGACCTCCATTAAGCCACAAAACAACTGGCTTGATAGAAGAATTCTGAGACTCAACAAAGTAGTAGTAGAGTGCTCTGCCAGCATTTGGATCAACAGTCACATATCCTGAGTATTGATCAATATTAACTCCATTTGGCTGTCCTGGAAGTGTTTCAATTTTGTCAGCTTCCTTCAAACCAACTTCAGGTCCAATGTAAACTGCTGAATCTTCTGCTTCCAGGGAAGCAATGTGATACTCAACATACCTCCCTTCTCGTTGAGCTTTTATAAACTTTCCAAGCAGATCATAGTTCATCCTCCTTTGACATTGAACGAAGGCTTCGAGGCTTGAAAGCAGCAGCAATAATGCAAATGCTACTATCTTCATGATTGCAGCAAACTTGTAAATCAAATTCTACTGATTTTTCTTAATCAATGGAGGTGGGCAAGTAAATTGCTACACAAGGCTGATGTTGACCAATCAAATTATCATTCCATTAATATCCAGGTTCACACCTAAACATGTTAGTGCTGATTTCCGCCTGTTCTTTTCAGATTTGAATTGGGAAATGTCTCTTATTATTTTTACTTTATTTAGTGCGAATTCATTGGTGATCTTTATTGTATTATTGATCTTATCAAAGCTTTGGTCAATACAAACAAGTGACTGCCGTCCCTCGGGCCAGAAAGAAGATAATGAGGACAGAGAAGCTGAGGTATCTGACAAAGACTAGCTACAAGTTGTGCCTTTAACATTGTGTTTGCCAACTATATACTTCGGCTTAATTCTGAAAATATAGTTACTGAGATTTCGATTAAATGTCTATTTTTACTTGATAGCTAATGCTTATCTACAACTCACTTGTATTTAACATTGCATATTTGTATTGTAGTTGATTAAACATTTGGGTGCCTCAATTTCAAAAGCACTTTTCCTCCATTTCAAAAGCACTTTCAAACTTTTGAATTAACAACTTGTGAAATGGAGTCTTTCTCCTTCTGATGTTCTGTGTCTTGTTGGAATTTAGTGCTTGTTGCTTTCCATGTTCTTTGACTCTTGATTGAATATTACAAATCCAGCTACCCCACCGCTAAAATTATAGACATTTCAATTGTATGATTATCATACAGGACAGTGCCACAGGATTTCACATTCTTGCATGATGAACATTAGAGAGCAAAGCTGCTGCTATAACACCGAAAACTTTCTCAGCTACAAGAAAACTGCAGCTATGAGGGAAGAGTCTTCTGTATGTAGCAAATCATTTCAGGGAATGGTCATTGGTCAGACTGAAAATAATGTCAGGAGAGACGCTCATTCAAGCAGAGGATCCTATTTTCTTATTTGAATAGCCTCCTCTTTTAAGGGATTGTCCACATTCGTTTATATTTTATATATTACTTACAATATATTTTAAATTTTTTATTTATATTTTTACTGTTATTTATTATTTATTTTATATATTTTAATTTTTTTTATTACAAATTTTATAAAAATTATTATAAATTACAAAATTGAAAAAAATTTCTTAATCTCCACGTTCAGATATTACAGCAGAGATGGGATGATTGACTGACAAACAGAGGATCCTATTTTCTTCTTTGAATGGCCTTTATGGGGTGACCTTCTAGTCCAGGTGATGCACTTTTTGACCGACAGGCTTCTCAATAATTCTCTATGGTAAATCTTCCCTGTGTCACCTTTATGCAAAAATGGCTTCCCATTTCAATCATACACTACAAACGAATTTCAGAGTCTTTTAACAATCTTCAATTACCTGATGATGTTTCTGATTTTCAAACCAATTCATGAAGCACGACATAGTTTCTACAACAAGCAATTCCTTCAGCAGAATCCTACAGCAATCCATCCAAAAGAGTGCAATATGAAGCAGCAAGACAAAAAGCCAGATTTGTCTCATAGCTTCTTCAGGTGATTTCAAGACTGAAAAAAGAAAACAGCAATTAAGAGCCTTGTTCTCAGCAATCTCCACTGTGAGTTTAGTTTAGAAGTCAAAAATTAATAATCCCTCTCAAGCAGACTCCCCAAAAATACAAAGATAATAATACAAGCCTCGCACATCTCCAACCGTGATTAAATATATTCCAACTACAAAATTCTGCAAACTGTAGATGTAGCTACATATGCCACAGAAAAATCCATCCTACTTTAATCATGGTTTCATCGACTAAATTATAAGCCAGTATTTCAATTTCAGATTACACAGTGTTGGTAATTTTAATGTCACTCTTAAGAGGCCCCAGGAACCACAGTTGCAGCATACATGCTTGGATCTTGATTTGATGGGAAAGTATATCTATTCCCACCATAGCCCTGACCTCCGTAATGTGCCCCATTCCAGTGGTTACCATGGTCTCCTCTCCACTGCCAAAAGCCACATATTTCCAAAGAGAAAACACAATAAAATAACAAAATAAACCAAAAAGTGCAAATATGCAGAAGGATTGAATGGAAAACCTGAGAACTTTAATTGTTTTCTCATAATATTGACAAGTCAATTCAACATAAACATTTAAGACTTGGGAAAATATGGGAACAATGTGATTAATGATCTTGAAATGGTGAAAGAATATCATCCACTTGACGAATGCCCTGTCATTTGATACGAAATTTGGATATGCAACATTACTCTCTACATATTTGACAACGAAAAACAAGAGCAAACCACATATTTCTAAAAAACATTGACATGGTAACGACCAAAAGAAAGTAATAAACTATAAACATGCACTTAGTTTGAGCAACTTACCCGTTTGTTTCCAGGATTGCGACCCCAAGAAAGACGAACTGTTTGCTTGCCTATAACAGCTCCCTGTAACTTCTGCAATGCAACCTCAGCATCGTTTCTGTTAACAGAGATCAATGCAGTGTAGTCATGAAATGGCTGCTGAGAGCCGGATTAAATATTCATGAAATTTCTTTAACCTTCATTCACAGACATATCAATCCTCATGACTGAGACACATCACATATAAATGTCTCCATTGAAGGCACAGTAATTAATCAACAGTAATGACAATAAACTCCATAACACTTTTATCTCTACAATATGTAACTTCAATGTAGTGAATCAAGGAGGTACCTGTTTGCAAATTGCACAAATCCACATCCTTTACCAACAGGTATTTTCACAGAGACAATCTCACCAAACTGAGAAAAGGGCTCTCTGAGATCCTCATCACTGACATCAGAGTCAAGTGCCCCCACAAATATCTGCAACAGAAATGAGTTAACAGTAAATGAGATACACAGGCTTGGGAAGGACTAGCAGAGGAGGAAAAAGACAGGACTCACAGTTGCATTATGTGACTCGCCATCAGCTTGAGAACCCTGGACCCAAGCACCATTTGATGCAGGTCCAAAAGCTAATAAAAGGAAATAAAGCAGAATTATCAAATCAATAACCAAACAGAAAAAGCATAACCATACAGTACAAAGCACTGCATTCAATGATAATTTAGCACATTAGGAAAAACAATCGTAAGTCATTCATTAAGTTATAAGCATTATAGCTTGATGCTAATTACACGTTCCCCTAACGAAAAATCAGAGATAATTATTCATAAAGAGGTTAAATGAACAGACAAGAACAGTAGCATCAATCATTTGCAAAATAATAACATACCATCTAAATGTGTTGAGACAAACTTGAGATTAAGGGTTCTAATAGAAAAGCACAATGCAAAGAACAATTAAAACAGAATATACATAATTCAGATCAAAGAAAAAGAAAACACAAATAATTCAGTTCAAGATGACAAGTGGAGGGTCACTCAAAGGCTAGGTCAAAGAACAATCAAGAATAGCCCAAAATAGAACGGGCTTTAGATGAAAGTTAAAATTTAGGACTGCAACACCACTTATGTTACCAAAAAATAAAACCACTAAGAAATAATCAACAAGGAGAAAGATAACAATTAAAGAACCATATCTTAGCTACAAGCATAAATTCAGCCTGTTGAATATCTGAGCATAAATTTCATCCCTTCAGCCTCGGGATTTGGCCCTGTTACAAGCAGACCCCTTAGTTTGAAAACTGCAGAGAAGGCTTCTAACAGATCTTTTACAACCTCAATGAAGGTCTCAGAAACTCTAGAGGAGGCTTATGGTGATTCTCAAAATCTAAAGAGAGTTTTCTGGTGAGTTTAGAAAGAAGTTTTTATGTGGTTTAATCCAACCCTCAGCAACACCAATGAACCATATAGAGTAATTAGATTAAAATGAATATAACGACAACGAAAATAAAGAGCAAAAAATGGATGCACACACAAAGGGATTAAGGAAAAAATGTACTAAACAGGCATCGTTGGCTGTTTTTTTTACCCTTTTGAGATTAATGATAATTACACAGATAACCAATCACAACAAAGTATGCTATTTGAAAAGTTTGACCTCTTGTTATCATAAAGATCTGGATTTGTACAAAAGTACTGAAAGTAAAAACAACCAGACTAAATGGTAACAATTAAAATGCAAAACAGAAGCTACCCAATCAACACCATGGCATGACCTTATAAGAATTGAAAGCTACCACGTTCAGATCTCCTAGGTTCAACGGGAATTTATAAAGTTAACAGCATTATAGCATACCTTGTGGGGAATACTGTTGTTGATATCCAGAAGCCTTTTTGGGGGTTGCAATGTCTATGCGCATTGGTCTACTTGAACAACACATGCCATTCATTTCAGTCATGGCCCTTGACCTCTCATTTTCATCACCAAATCTCACAAAACCATAGCCTTTTGAACGTCCAGTATTTGAGTCAATGATAACTTTTGCTCCTTTTACAGATGGATATTTACTAGAAAAGGTCTCCTGCAACATGCTATCAGTTACATCTGGAGCCAAATCTCCTACAAATATAGATAGATCAGAACTTGCTTCTGCTCGCCTATCACTCGCACTAAAGGTTGCCCAATTAAGTCGAAAAGGCTGCTCTGCACTTGGCATCATAGAACCATTATAGTTGTGCAAAACTTTCTCAGCTGCTGTACGTGAATAGAACTCAATAAATCCATAACCTTCTGAATGACCAGTTTGTTTGTTGCGTATGACTTTAACATTTAAAACCTGCATATTTTGCAAAATCATAATGAGAAAGCTGGTAACACAATTGATTTTACACTGATGCAAGACGAAATGACAAATGGAAAATTAAATGCTTTTTATAAATTACTAGTAATTAATAAATGAAATATGATGACAAGAAAGAACAGTTATCACAGCACACATTAGGACTGAAGACTTTTGAACTCATAATTTAAGATCGTATTGTTGGTGAACTGTCTTAAAGCAAATGAAATAAACAACTTTAAATGATTTAATATTCCAGTCAGTTTGAAATTTGTTGCCCCATTTTCCACTACAGATGGAATCATCATTTTGTGATTCTTGGGTGAACCATTGGGCCTAGTGTTAAACTAGGAAATGGGAGGTAACCCACTTTCATACCATAAACAACCTTCTAATACCTAATTCGCATTCGGTCTCAGCTCAGTCACTATGACAAATGACTTTTATCAACTAAGGTAGCTGACACCCACAGGTCATTTCCATTTCTAGAGCTTACAATAAGAAAAACAAAACAGTAAAAGGCTTGTTCACCCCAAAAGGAGTTTTTATCTGTTTATAATGTGCAAAAAAACAGTCAATCTATCAGTTCCTTTTATTAGTGAGACTACAATGATAAGACAATTGATCGATCTACCAATTCATTAATTGGGATTACAATTACCAATCAATCAATTCACCTGATTCAACTAGTAAAAGCATTTTAACCATCAATTACAATCAATAAAAAGATCACGCAGACAACTAAAATATCTATAATATGCTAATTCTTGGTACCAGACAATAAAGTATTATATTCCTCAGAATTACCCAAACTACAACACAGATATCATTGGCATAGCTCAAACTAGCAACCAGCAACCTTTTAATGAAATATGAAAAGGCAAGCATTTTCCTCCATTCCAAAATACATGAGCAATGTAATCATTCACAGAAGCATTTAATGACAACTATCAGAAAAGGTTACCATTACATTGAGAAACAATGTACCACATAAATTAGCATTAAAACCTGTAGATGAACTAAAGATCCAACTAGGTTCAACCCCACGTGATCTAGAACATAATTAAATGACAAATCATTTATAACAATACATCCACAAAACAATTACAATTATCTCAATCAGTATAATCCGCAACACCAATGTAATCTAAGAGTTGCGTCAATCACTATCAAACCACAAACAATATTCATTCATAGGATTTGAGCCACCAAAACAATGCAAGATTCTTAAAACAAACAGGAAATATCGATTCCTCACCTGGCCAGTGTGGGAGAAACAGTTATGAAGATAAGTCTCATCCATCCAATGAAACAAGTCACCAATCCATATGGTCTTAGCCTCGTCATCATTGTTATTATTATCAGATCCGTTCTGTTTTCCGTTATTCATTCCATGTTGCTGCTGCTTCGCACTTTGATTCTGATAATACGGGTGACCATACAGCATGTAATGATGCGGATACATCATCATCTGCTGCTGTTGCATCATGGCCATCGCCGCCGCCGGGTACTGCATCATAGCCATCCATTGTTGCTGATGCGGCGGAACCCACTGGTAAGGTTGTGGAGGCCCAGACGGTCCTGATGCTACCCCAGCAGCCGATGCCGCCATCGCCAGGTTCACATCGTCGCCATTGGTTTTGGCCGCCTGCTGCTGCTGTTGCATCCTCTCCGATCTGATAGGTAGATTTGATTTCACACTCTCTCTCCCTCTATATCTAAAAAGTTCGTTCTTTTATTTCTCCAGGTGCACAGCGCGAGCGAGAGAGAGAGATGGATGGAAGAGAGAAGGACAATTAAGATGTTGAGGATTTTTAGGGAGACTGCCGTTTTCTGTGTCCTGGGATCTGAGGAGGAAGAGTATGGGTTTGGGGTTTAAGGCAGCGATCATCAGTCGTCCATGACTTGCGGGTTGCACAATTGGTACTGACGTGGACGGTCCAGATGCAAACGAAGGTCTTAGTTACAGTAGACGAAATTATAAAGCACCAAGTTGTTTTTCCAATCCATTTCCGAGATTTTGAATATGAGTTTGACTTCGACATTTTTAATTTTTTATTAATTAAAATAAAAATATCTTATTATTAATTATTTTTAAAAAATTTGAATACATAAAGTGAGATGCATGTAATATTACGGTGACAATGTGGGCCCTCCAATCAACGGTGAAAGAGTGTAGCCTGGTTTCCCTCTGCAATCAATCTGAACCGTCCGTTTTAAGCTAACGATCATCGTACGGCTAATGTTATTTGTAAGAGTGGGTAACTTTCGTAGATTGGAAAATTTTGACTAGTTGATGGAGCGGTCCGGTCAAAATCCAGTGCCGTGTGGGACCCGCGTGTTTTGGTTGTGTGTCCCCTGGTAGTCCACGTTGCCGTTTTGAACTCCGAACGAGGCATCTACGTCAGTCGGCAAGTCGGTGAGCCTGCCGCGTACACGCCAACTCAACAAACTCACAAAGACCAGAAGAGGGGAAAAAGACTTTTAACCCTGAAAGACTACGAGCCCCCTACAGCATACTTGACCTGATGGTGCCAAAAACTACCTTCCCTTTAATCCAGGGAGCATCATCAAGCAATCTGCTTAGTGATTTGGAACAATTTGCCTCGAAGAAGTGGAGCATTAATGCAGAACATACAGTTATAGCATGCGTTAAATCAATAATGGAGACATTCCTATAACCTATTTATATGGAGAAATTATAAGCTCAGATACTGCTTGAATGTTCTTCAAAGATTTGTGCAACTTGTACCAACTCCTATGCTAGAAACAACTGAGACTAACTAGCAAGGTGACAAGAAATTTATTAAACTTTGATTGCAAATTCTACAGTTGTATGATCCTTGATATGTTCTTTTCTCCTATTTTTAAATCTATGCAACAGAAAGAGAATCATAGATGGGCAAAATATACAGGAGGAACAACATTGATTAGCTTAAAAACTGACAGTTTCTATGGGAACAAGGAAAGCGGAAAAAAAAATGAATAGAATTTTGAAAGGGGGCAAACAGAGGGTTAAAAAAAGCATGTGCTGCATCCAAAATTTCAACAGGGTGGTTTCCTGTTGGCTCCTGCAATGAAAGAATAGGAGGGAAAAAAATGGAAAAAGTATGTACTTCAAATGCTTCATTTTCAATTCTCTCCATGTAGGAAGTTTTCATACTGAGTTCCATTGAGTGCCTTCCGGACATCATCCCAGTTTGCAACATAATTGGATAGTGCTCCTTTGTGTATCTTAACCTGACGGCTCTTTAAATCCCTCATTGGTACCTTCAGGAATTCTTGAAGGTCTGCTAATTTCTGCAACAACAGTATAAATTGATATCTTGTGCTAACCACTTTAAAATAATAATAATAATAATAATATAAAAAGGAGAGATTAAACTAAGAGAAAAATATCATCTTTCCTTAACAATAATAAGTCTTACAGTGCGGTTTTTTAGTATATCCTCATAGTAAAGGATCATATGTCGAGTACTCTTGAAGTACTCCAAAGCTTTGGCTTGTGTCTCTTCTATTTGCTTCATGTCTCGTATGAGCAATGTTGCATTGATTAAAGGGTTGTACCTTGCAAGTATCTCTGCCTGAAACCATTACTCATGATATCACACATTTGAGGAAAGAAAGAGGTAGGTAGGGAGGAGGAGAGAGAGAGAGAGAGAGAAACCTCATGCGGTGAATGAACATGTGATTTGTGGGTCCCATTTAATAGCTTAGCATTTCGATCGTATGAGTTTGCAAGTACTGAAATCATCCTGCGCAAAAGATTTCTTCGGAAGAGAAATATAGCTGAAACACCTCGGGTTCTGAAGTACTCTGATATTTCTTCATGATGCCGCAGCAAACCCTGCATAAATAAGTTACTATTTGTCACAACATTTACTCACCATTACCACATATAATAAAATATATATATATATATATAAGGGGTGAGTTCAAACTACAAATCATAAAATCAGAACTGGTATAAATTGATACAGTGAACCACTGCAAACTTCATGACCACAATGAATTTCACTTGGAAGAAGCTACTAATCTATAGTCTTTTCTCAAAGGAAGGCAAAAAAGAATGGTTCATATTAAATCACATCAAACTCATCACCCCTGAAGAATTTTGGGAGGATGGGTATGAAAAGAATTTTGTGCTGAACATCTTTGCGGTGGACTCAAGCTTGGTTCATATTGAGTCTACTTTCAACAATGAGTTAATTTAAAATTTAAAACCTATATTTTAAGAGAGATTGATAATATATATTCCCTCAGTTTTGTCAATTGTATCCAAGAAGCTCTAGTTCTCCATTCTGTTATTAGTTCCCCAACAACACCAATCCTTCACCCCCTTTAAAATATAAATCCAAGGTATTGTTGACCACTGCCAGTGGTCCACTGGGGGACGTTCATGTCCTACTCCTCCTTTCAGAAGATGGTCAGGGAAGTACCAAGTTTCTGAGTAGATCTCGATCAAAAACTTTTTAGACCAAGAAAGTATCAGCTCATTTTGTCTCAAGCACAGCGTCAGACTTCCCTTGCATAAATCATGTAAAAGATGTCCAGATTTACAAGTCCAATAAAGTCTCGCAGCCATCATGTTTCACATTCATGTTGCAATAAGACCAAAACAAAGTTCCTACCATGCTGCTTTTGTGAAATAGGTTAGCTGCCAACATGAACATTTCACTATAACAGTCAGAAATTACAACAGTATCAGCCAACATGTAGCATGTTGAAGTGACATTTTTTTTGCACATTAGACGTTCTATCAAAAAACATGAAACCCAAAGAGACCCACATCTAAACATAATAGTGTTAGTCTCTTAACATTGACATTCATTTTCTTCATTCCACTCTTTCTCACCTTTTTTTCAAATATGGCTTGCACAAAACTAGCATCAACGCCCTTTGACAGAGATAGCTATATGCATTCTTAAGTGCTTTACTGAAGAGGGCTAGAAGCCTAGAAAGAAGCCAACTCATTTATCAAATGGCCCCCACTACACCCAACAAAACAACCGCCAAAAGAAGAAAAATAGAACCTAATAAAGCAGCTTCCCTTGAAAATGCATCCGGCTATTCCAACTGAAAAGCCCATCTTAGAATTATTGACCAATTTACTGACAGCAATGGACTAAAGGTCCACCTCAAAACTTGATTAGCATTATTATCTTTTATACGAAGAGGCAAGCTGGATAATTTGTAATTTGAGTCAGGATATAATTATACATACAAAAGTAGGAGATTATAACAAAACTGACTGATAAAAAGTGATTTCTGGAATCTTGGGGAGAGAGAATTGAATGTCATGAAAAATTTATATGATTTTATGCGAAAGTAAACTGAAATATTCAAGAATGTGATTCTATTCAATATACAAATCAATATGAAAGTATAAACTTAGGCAACTCATGACTTTGCATTAACATCTGATAACCATTTCACCCTCTATAATCTTACCAGAAAGCAGGGTAGCAGGTTTAGTCTTTTGACTAATGGTTCAATTATAATTCCTTGATAAAAATTCTAAATAAATTACCTCATAAAGAGTGAAAACAATTAATTTTGTATACGGAATCTGAAGAAATGCATGAATTAGGACACATTTTTTGAAACTCTGAAGTCATGAGAATGCTATTGCTAGGTCATATTCAGTATTCACAAAATTAATATAGCTAGTCATACTTTATCTGAAGCTAAACACTACTTAACAGAAGACCACATTGGCAACTTCAAACTTTCAAAGATTCAGTATTTTTTTCTCCACTTGATTTTGTTGTGGGAACCTTGTTACCATCCTTAGGAGTTACTAATCATGCCCAGCCACTGTATCCTTGCAAAAGAATTTATGATATTACAGAGTTTACAGAGGACAGCCCCCAGAAATGTAACACAAATCATGTTTTTATTCTGGTCAAATAGAAGTAATGAGATGTTAGCAAGATATAAATAACTTCTACAAAGATGAACCATGGATAAAATGGCTGCTAGGAACAATGTTAAGGACTAAAACTCATTAATCAATGAGAATTTCCAGTACAGCATTCTCACCTGATTAAGCATCCACTTCAACCCAACTGCAGCTGTGCATTCATTCTTGGAAGCACTGCTGAACCAATCTAGATTGTAAATTTTGTCCAAAGTCTCAACAATTGTTGAACTGTTACTTCTCCTTACTTTCACAGAGAAAATCTCTCCATTTGAGCTTATGTTGGTATGATTATTTAATAATGTCTCAAACCATCCACTGCCTGATCGCTGCATTGACAGAATGGCAAAATAGCGCACAGGATTGCATGCACATTCAGCCCTAAAAATACACCAAAGAACCATATTAAAAGCATTTACATGAAAAGCAAACAAAGGATCAATATAGAAAAATGTTTTACCTACTGTAAGTTTTGGGTTGAGGGTAATGCACATAAGGTATCTCCCATGGTCCAATATTAGGCACCGGGCAAGGCCTTTGAATCACTTGGACGTTCAGAAATTCAGACTTCGTGCTGGTACTAATTTGCTTTAGACAAACTGAGCATATATACACACCACACACCATAACAAACACCAAAACAATCATTCTCAACACCAGTGGAGACTTCTTTGGAGACTTTAATACTAAAGCATCCTGTAGATTACAAGTTGCCCAGATGTCAATTATAGTAATACACCCCACATAAACAAGTAACATGGCTATTCAGAAATTTGTCCAAACAAAGTCCTGAAACTGGTGATCGCATGTCATTAAGCTCCATAACACACACTCAGATGCGTGAAACTGTATATACCGCAAGACAAATTAATATAAGCATTAATGAACAAGTCAAGATTAAAAGGAAATCTGGGTTTGCTTCTGTTTGACAAAAGAAACCCGGAATCACGGGAAATAAGGTGTTTTATTTTTCAAAACCCAGATCACAACAGTCACACGACACCCCAGAAATTAAAACCAAAAAACATACAAAACATGAGCAGAATCTAAGCAAAATAATGAGAGCCAAATTCAGCTATATAAACAGCAACAGACCTTAGCGAAGGAACAGAGATCGTCAGCCATGGCTTCCAAAAGCTCAAAAAGGCATTTGTCAGCTCAGTCTCCTCGCCAGCTCCCTCCTTAACTTTTCACTCGCTGACTTTTTAGCTCTTGTATTCGTCCATAAATGGAACTAAAGACAAGTAAAAGTAAAAGAATAAAATCAATTCTTAGAACACGACTTCAATCCACAGATGCTTAAGTTGTGTTAAGACCGTTGCACGCTGACCAGCGTTTTCGTGTTGTAAAGTTTCTGCTTCCGATTCATGGAACTCTGTAACACACACACTGCCGCTGTCCGGAATCAAATCCGACAGATTATGCAATTTAATTTAATTACTTAATAATAATAATTAATGAGTGATGGCATTGCTTATGCTTTAAGGTACAGCACGACGTCGTGTAACGTGAAAACTGTGACCAAGTCTCCAATCATTATTCCCTATTTAAATCTGTACTGCATCCTTTTCCGTTTCAAGCTTTGTTAACGGCACTTCGCTTTTCCTTAATTAACGAAATAACACTAATTTTATTAAATAAATGAATTATTACGTCATAATTAATATATTATTTTTTAAAACTAATTTCATTTGTGTATTTGCTTTAAAATTAACCAATCATGTAATTGAAAATTTTATTGGACTTAATTAATTAAATTTAAAATTAGAGTTTATTAAAATAATGTTATTAAATAAATATTATTTATTTAAGTATGATTTTTTTGTTGGAAACCTGAAGCAGCATGCAATCACGGCTCAAGAGAGAAGACTTGCGATCAATCCGCTGTTCTGTTCATCTACCATTCCAACTTTATAGTAGACTACCTTTATTTTGTCTGTGAATTTGAGCTTCTGTCTTTAATTTAGGCCAGAATCTCTGTGGAAAGCATACCCAATTCTGCAATGGATTCAAGCAAGAACGAGAATGAGGAGATATCCCACGATTTTCCTCCCTTCTTCAAAGTTCACAAAGATGGACGTGTTGAGAGATATGGATTCCTTGATAGTCTTTCCAAGTATGCTCCTGCAGGCCTTGATCCAAAAACTGGGGTCCAATCCAAGGACGTCGTTGTCTCGTCGGAGTCCGGCGTGAAAGCCCGGATCTTTCACCCAAAACTCGACGACCCAGTTCAAAAGCTACCACTTCTGGTCCACTACCACGGCGGTGGCTTCTGTTTCGGCTCACCCTTTGACACAATAACTCGGGATTTTCTTACACATCTTGTAACCCAAGCCGGCGTCATGGCCATTTCTGTCGAGTATAGGCTAGCCCCTGAGAACCTCTTACCAGTTGCATGCGATGACTCATGGGCTGGGCTCCAGTGGATTGCCTCTCACTCTAACGGGTCGGGACTCGAACCATGGTTAAACGAGTACGCGGATTTTGGGCGGGTTTTTTTGGTGGGGGAAAGTGCCGGAGCCAACATAGCTCACTACGTGGCGGTCCAAGCAGGCGCTAGCCAATTGGGAAGATTGAAAATTGCCGGCTTACTCACAGTGCACCCATACTTCGGAAGTAAAAAGCCGGACAAAATGTACAAATACATGTGTCCGACTAGCAGCGGGTGTGACGATAACCCGAAACTGAACCCGGGAGTGGATCCGAACTTGAAGAGCATGGGATGCGGCAGAGTACTGGTGTGTGTTGCAGAGAAAGACTGGCTTAAGAAGAGCGGGGTAACCTATTACGAGACGCTGGGCAGGAGCGAGTGGGATGGAAAAGTGGAATTGTACGAGAGTTTAGGGGAAGATCATTGCTTTCATCTGTTCGACACCGACGGTGACAAGGCAGCGCCATTGATGAACAAGATGGTTGATTTCATAAAGCAGGACTAGGGTAAGTTTGATTTTGGTACCGTCTGATTGGAAGAGAAATATAATGCTCCAACGTCATTGGACAAAGGAAATAGCAGATTAATAATTTACGTTTCTGCCACGCAATGTATAATTAACGACAAACTCTCAGGAGGTGGAAGTTTAAATTTTGCGTGAAAAATATCTTAATTTTATATTAACAGTAATAAACTTGTAGTCAGTTCTATTTTGAAGAAGTAGCATTTTCCACGTGCTACACGTGTTAGGTCAACTAACTGTCCGGCAAGGACAGTAGATTCCCGATGACTTGTAGTTCATTGTTCTCTTTTACTTTAAGCCCTGTTTATTTCACCGACAGAGACCGACAGCACACAGCCCCTTCGACATCACTCACTCTCCGTCTCCATTTCTGCAATGAATTCAGACACTTTAAAGAGATAACCCACGATTTTCCCACCATTCTTCAAAGTTTACAACGATGGCAGCATAGGAAGGCATATCATTGCCCACCATGTTCCTGCCGGCCTAGACCCAACAACCGGACTCCTAACCAATGATGCTGTCATCTCCTCGGAAACCGGATTCATTGCCCGAGTTTTTGTCCCAGAACTGGACTGCCCATGTCGAAAGCTGCCCGTTCTCGTTCACGGCCATGGTGGAGGTTTTAGCATTTGGCGTACTTTGATCCGCCGTCAAATAATTTTCTCCAATCTCTAGTCTCTCAAAGACAATATCGGATCCGTTTTCATTGACTACAGGCTTGCCCCAGAGTCCCAAACCATGCTCTGATGATCCGTAACTGAACCCGGAGTGATCCGAAATTGAAGATGGTGGGTTGTGGTAGCCTGATGAAATGAGTAGTGTGTTATTATTTTAATCCTACTTTCATACCATTTGATATCGGATTCCGATCTGATCCGATCCTCATTAAGATTCAACATTTTTCTAGTTTTATCTCTCTATAAATCTCTGCAAGCCCTGCATCCCATCTGGATCTCACTCCATTCTTCAATGGCATCGTCAAGCGATAACGAAATCGTAAAAGAGTTCCTATTTTTCCGGGTATTCAAAGATGGCCGCGTCGAGCTGTTGCACCCCCACTGCAACAAAGTTCCGCCGTCCGACGATCCCGCCACCGGTGCAGTCCGATCCAAAGATGTTGTTATTTCATCTGAACCACTCGTATCTGCCCGTATTTTCATACCTATACTCGCAAACCGTGGCCAAAAGTTCAGTCTCTTATTGTACGTGCACGGTGGTGGATTCTGCACGCTATCCGCCTTTTCTAGGAGCTACCATAATTTTTGTAGTACCGTTTCAGCCCAAGCTAACGCCATAGTAGTATCCGTGGAGTACGGACTCTTCCCAGATCGACCCATACCCGCTTGTTACGAAGACTCGTGGGCTGCACTCAAGTGGGTGGCGTCCCATGTTAGTGGAAATGGACCGGATCCGTGGTTGAATGATCATGCCGATTTCGGGAGGGTTTTCTTCGGTGGTGATAGCGCTGGAGGGAATATTTCACATACTTTGGCACTTCGGGTCGGGTCAATTGGGCTACTTGGTGTCAAGGTTGTTGGGTTGATAATGGTACATCCATTTTTCGGCGGTACCGAAGATGATCAGATGTGGTTGTACATGTGTCCAAACAATGGCGGATTGCAGGATCCTCGGCTGAAACCTCCCGCGGAGGATCTGGCTAGGCTTGGTTGTGAGAGGGTTTTGATATTCGTAGCCGAGAACGACTACCTCTGTCCCGTGGGTAAAAATTACTGCGAGGAGTTGAAGAAGAGCGGATGGAAAGGAAGAGTAGAGCTTGTTGAGAATCATGGCAAACAACATGTCTTTCATTTGCGGAACCTTGCAGATGAAAAGGCTGTGGAGTTGACCAATGAGTTCGTCTCTTTCATCAAACAGGATTAAAGTTTCTCTACCGATAATGTCAATGTCTCAGGTCTTACAGCGGTGATTCCGTGTTATAGCTCTTGCCAATCCATGGAGTCTGCGTAAAAAAGAATTAGCTCCTGACAAATGTAGACAAAAACACAACTCAGCAAAAGTGAGAACTGTCCTTTGTGTATTATTCAACTCTTGTCCTCATTAGGACCAAAACCCCATTAATATAACTAGTATTCTGTTCTGTTTCTCTTCAATCCATTCCGGAGAGGGATTCAACTACAAGCAATAATGAAACACTACGTGAATTTCCACCCTGTTTTCAAAGACAGTACAGTCCAGACTTGATCCATTAGGGGCACAGGTCGAGCATGAGCACTCTCGCTCGCACTGTATCCCTTTAATTTGTAATTCTGTAATTGCCAAATATTGTACATTTTTTTTAATACTGTCCATTCCCCTTACACACGGGGACAAGTTTCTGTGTCCAAGTAGCACCGGGTGTGATGATGACCCGACCCGGCAGAAACTCTGCGAGACAGGGAGAAGATCGCTGCAGCAGTCAACGACAAAAAGATTATGAAGTGTGCAAAAGGCAAAGACATCATAAGATATGCTTTAAAATACATTGGCTCCTCAACATTAAAAAGTCAATGTTTTGTCTTTTAATTTTTATTTTTTTTTACAATTTAATCTCTTTATTTTTTTGACATTTTTTTTATTATCCCTGTGTCTTAATTTATAAATAATATTTATGTAATTTAAAAAAAGAAACAAGTATACATTTTCTTAACGTGGATTCATGGATTTCTGTGCTCAACTGGTGCAGAATACAATCTGCTGGTGAAAGAAGGTCCACCCCGGTCAGCCAAAATGAAAATACTGGTGTCCAAACAATGGTGGATTGCTAGATCCAAGTATAAGACCTCCGCTTGAGGATATGGGCTAGGGCTTGCTATAAGAGAGTGGTGGGGATTTTGGTTGAGAAAGATGTTTTCAAAGGAGGGGGAATTTGTTCTTTGTAAGTATAGAAGCAAGCGTGGATTCATTCCTGTTAATAATCAAACTATGAACAGGGTTGGGGTTAAATGAGTTATCGATGAACGGTGTTGAAAGTTAGGTGATGATGATATTTCAATGGCATTCAAATGGTTCCGATCCTCAATAAATATTATGTTCCCTTTCATCACTTAAAAAAGTTTATCTTCTCCTCCTTTTTCTTCTAGCTACTAGTACTCTTATTCTTCAATGGCATCAGACGACTCTGAAGTCCACAAAGAATTCCGATTCTTCCCGGTTTACAAAGACGCCGGCGTCGAGTTATTCTACTCGTCCTATGACAAAGTTTCCCCGTCCCATGATCCCACCACCGGCGTCCGATCCAAAGATGTCGTTATTTCCTCTTAACCTCCCGTATCCGCCCGTGTTTTCACACCTAAATTCACAACCCCTACCAAGAAGTTCCCTCTCTTTTTCTACGTGCATGGCGGTGGATTCTCCATGTAATCCGCTCTTACTACACCGTATCATAATTTCTGAAGCACCGTTTCCGTCCAAGCTAAAGCTACGGTTCTGTCCCTACAGTACGGACTCTTCCCGGATCGACCCTTGCCCGCTTGTTACGAAGACTGATGGGTTGCACTCAAGTGGTTGAATGCTCAACTTACCTATTTAAGGATCAAATTAAACCAAAAAAATAAGAATTTGTGATGAGTTTATCTCACCGACAAGCCTATTTACATACAAAGAGAGTTTCACCTATCATGTTAATTATGTTGATGTAACGAAGACATTGAATTAAGGAAGAAAAAAAATCGGTGATTTGTTGTAAATAAAGAATTCAAGGAGGGTTTCAACCATCCAATTAACTTCTTCCTCGACGGTAACAGCATGCATGTTATGACCACTAATGGGTTGAGATTTTCAATGGGTAAGTAGGTCATGTTATTAATGGAACTGGACCCGAAGTATGCTCAAATGGTCATGCAGGTTTTACATAATTTGATGGTTCGATTGGGATCAAAAAGCTAACGACGTTCGCATTTGATCAGGCTAAAGTTTGGGCCACTCGTTGACAAACTAACGTGATATTACCATGTCTTTTCTAATTAATGTTGTCCAATGACAAAAGCTCCACGTGCCATGGAAATGAACAACGAGAGGAGGGGAAGACTTTTATGGTTTTGGGTGGCAATTTTGGTGATATAAAGCCAGAAAGATAGGTGATAGTCAGATGGAACGTACAATTTCTTTGGATTCAACGTTGGTTTTGGAATCATTTGATGGGGGCTCGGAATCGGACTTCCAGATCCTCTCCAAGGTGCCATTGGAGTGTACAATACAGGCGTTACCAGTGCTTCTGGTATTAGTTTTCAAGTTATGGAAAATCAAGATCTGTGCCATAGCTAGCTTCCCGAATTTGCTAATTGGAGGTAGGAAAGGAACACCTCCATTACAAAACAACTGATTCTGCAGCCAATAATTTTTCTCTATTTGGAAAAACATGTCCTTAGAAGGAGATACTTTAAATAATATCGGCATGGTAATAGAATGGACCAAAAAGGGTTATCAATGGCCGTTTATCACACACCACCTGTAGGAGAATGCACCAGTAAAACAAGACAGAAGTATTATAAACCACTACCAATGCATCCCAATGTTTCAAATGCTTTATTACAAGAAGCTAAGCATTTCAGACACTAGCAAGAAGAGAAACTGGTAAGTAAGAACGAGCCCAAATGCACTCAGGCCTTGCCCTCATTGAAGAAAGAAGCAATTCTCTTGAGCATAGCCACAGCGTTTTCACAATTTGTATTAAACAAATGGAACACGTGTGGCTCTCCTTCAGCCTCTACAATCTCCACATCCCCTCCCCACCCACTTTCCTTCAACTTCTCGCAATAAAACCATCCTCTGGCTTTAAGAAGATCCTGCCCCGCAACAAAAACCAGCACCCTGGTGCACGCCAAGCTCGCTAGGTTCGAACCAATGATCGGATTTAACAACGGATCGTCGCAGCCAGTCGTGCTAGGACAGGTAAATCGCCACAATCCATCGAACCAAGCTCTTGTGTGAATATCAGTTGTTTCATTAGCAACAGGCTCTTTGCCCCAAAAATACGGATGAGTTAGAATAATACCGGCAACATTGACACCGTCGAGAATTTCTCGGCCGTGTCTCATGCACATGTGATGAGCGAGATTAGCACCCGCACTGTCACCGGAAAAATACACTCGCTGAAAATTAGCATGGTGGTTTAGCCAATCTTCTGGGCCTTCTCCGTTAACATGGGAAGCAACCCATTTGAGAGCATCCCATGAATCTTCGTAAGCACAAGGGACAGGATTCTCCGGGGCCAGACGATAATCAACCGAGACAGCGACGACGTTGGCTTCAGAGACTAAGGCGTTGAGGTAATTGTGGTAAACAGGAGAAAAGGCAGACTCTATGCAGAAAGCTCCGCCGTGAAAATAAACCAGTAGGGGAAGTTTTTGGTTTTGATTTGTGTTTCTTGGGATGTAAAGGCGAACAGAGAGACCATTCTCAGGCGAATAGACGGCGTCTTTGGAGTCGACGTTTGTTTTGGGATCAAGAGAAGTAGGAACGATTTCGGTGCCCTTTAGCCTCTCTAATCGGCCGTCTTTGTATACTTTTATCATGGGAGAGAAATCATAGGCTATTTCTGATGCTGGATTGGTGGACGCCATTGGAAACACGAAGAGCAGAAAAATAAGGCTGGCGTTTATACAGACAAATAGAAGGATAATGCACCCTTTGTAATAAATACAGGAGGACGAAGATGTCGAGGGTTTGGTCCACCTTCAATGCAAGCTTGATTTTTAATATTAAACTAATTTTATTTAAATATAATTAAATATTTTTTAAAATATAATAAACATAATTTAAATAAAAATAAATAAAATTAAAAATTAAAAAAATCAACAAAATTTTATCAAAATACATTATATAATAATCATACTAATTTATTCTTACTAATTACACCTTTTCATATTATTAGATTTATTTATATCATATTATATATAAAATTTAATAAAAAAAATAAAAATTTAAGTTAAATTTTAATTTAAAATTTAAATTTTTGTATAAAATATTTTAAATTGTGTATAATTAAAACACAAATGAAAATTAGGTTTAATGTTGCATGACCAATTAATGTATTGTGGATTGATTGGTGGACAGAACATGGAAGAGAAGAGTGGGGATTTGTATTGATTGTGCATTTAACCAATTGTCTTTATTGATCACCAACCTCTTCACCTGTTTTCCATTATGAATTAGACTTTGCTTTTGTCATCACTGCCCCACTTGGCTTGGAGTTTGTGTTGTTCTGTTTGAGTAGACTTTCTGTGGTGGGTGTGAGAGCGAGTTTTTGATAAAAATAATTTTATTATATTAATAAAAAAATAATATATTAATAATTTTTTATAATATTAATTAAATAGTATTATTTTTTTATAAATATTATTTTAATTATATTAATAATTTTTTTTTGAATTTTTTTAAATTTTTTTAAGAAATGCAAATGTTTAGGATCAACATTGTGATACATTAATTGTCTTGATTCATGAATGAAGCCAAGTTATCCATCAAGACGACAGCGTTTTCAGAGTTTGGGTTGAACAAATGAAACACGTGGTCCTCTCCTTGTGTCTCCACCATGTCCACTTCTCCAGCCCACTCACAGCTTTTCAGTGTCTCGTAATAGGACAATCCCCTCTCTCTCAAATTGTCCTTCTCAGCGACACAAACTAGCACCCTGGTGCACCCCAGGTTCGACAGCCTCGAGTCAGCAGCGGGGTTTATTCGAACATCGTCGAACCCACTTGTGTCTGGACAAACGAATAGCCAGCACTTGTCAACTTTTTTATCTTTCCTCCCGAAATAGGGTTGAACCAAGCAAATTCCTGACAGTTTCACTCCGTTTAAGTCTTCAATACTGGCTTGGATTGCCATGTTGTGCACAATATTGCCGCCGGAACTATCTCCGGCGAGAAAAACTCGACGGAAATCTGCATGATTCTTCAGCCAAGCTTCAGGGCCGTCTCGACCATTGAAATGAGAAGTTGCCCATTTGAGGGCAGCCCACGAGTCCTCGTAAGCTGCAGGGACGTAGTTTTCTGGGGCTAATCTGTAATCAACAGAGACTGCAACCACGCTGGCTTTGGCTGTAAGAGAGCTGACATAGTCATGGTATGTGGAACAAAATGGTGAACCCATGAATAAACCTCCGCCGTGATAGTAAACAAGGAGAGGGAGCTTCTGGTTTGCTTTAATGGCGTCTGCAGGGATGAAAATTCTTCCTGATACGCCGCTTTCTGGAACAATTACAACATCCTTGGATAAAACACCGTTCGGAGAATCCATTGACGCTGGAACTTTATCACTGCCAAAGAATCTCTCGATACGTCCTTTTTTATATGCACGAAAATATGGAAGATACTCATGTGCTATTGCGTCTGTGCTTGAATCCATTGTTGCAGCAATTGGAAGTGATTTAAGATATAATTCTCTTGAAGATTAGTAGATAAAGATGAATGTATATAAAGGCATGAGATGATGAATGATCTTGTCAATACTTAAAATTCTGTCAAAGTGCTGCCTTCTCACCCACGTTTTTTGCAGAATTGTGGCTGTATTTGGAAATAGGCCGAGCACTGTGTCTAGTGGTGGGTGAGTTTCGTGGCATATTCCCAGCTGCTTAATGCATAAAACAGAAACTTTTGGCAGTAGAACCCCCGATTGTCAAAATTTTTCCAAAGGAAACTGCACGGAAATGGTAGTGCTGGGTCATCCTGAGGCGAAAGCTCCGCGTGGAAATCATGCATTGAAGAAACAAGAATGTGAAACGTGTGGTGAAGCCAGATCCTGAGGGTTGGTGCTTGCTTGCTTCTGGGTGACCACAATGAAAAGTAAATTCTGTAGGCCCAGAGTGAAGTCACTGAAGATTACGCCCATACGTTTACTTTTCGGAACAGAAGGGTCTTCAGGGTGCGTTTTGTCGTCTCTCCTGGACAGTACTAGTGCGTGGGTGGAGTTCAGGTTTAAGATTCTGGACTGTTTTGCTATGGCCCAAGTGACAAAGCAATTGGGCTAAAATGTTGTATGGATTTCAATTCTTGAGGCACACGATAGAACTTGAATCTCGCACGAACTCAACTTCAGTTGATTGTTTGATAGGTATTTCCCCTCACAATCCCATGCTTCGCGCTCTATCAAAAACCCCCAAACCCTGACAATGAAAAAAAAACTGAATTTACAGAAACCACTCAGTATTTCATACTGTTCATCTCAAAATGTTGCCATCTGATGGTTTAGCTGAATGATAAGAGCTTAATTCATACTGATCTATAGAGTGGCATCTTACTCGTACTATCTGACGCAAGTTCAGCCCAGTGAATCAATAGTCGGAACACAAAAACTGTTTTCAGAGCCAGTCAGGATTGTTGAGAAATATCCTGCTAGTGAAGGCGATGATCTTAAGAAGAAGCACATGGTATGCCTGAATTGGTTGCTCTCCGACAAGCTGCCATTGGATTTCTAGATCATAATATGCTTGGAGCTCCTGCTTCTTCCATGAGGATAACTCTAATACAAAGTGATCTTGAAGCTGCCATTGTTGGTGATGGGATTGAAGATGAACTCCTTCGGTCTCAATATAGTGTTGGACTGAGGAATGTTTCTGTAGATGACATTAAAAGAAAAAATAGAAGAATTAATCATGAGTACACTGAAAGAATTAGCAGAGGAAGGTTTCGATAGCTGTGCTGTTGAGGCATCCATGAATACAATTGAGTTATCCCTCGGGGAAAATAACACAGGGTCATTTCCTAGTGGCTTGTCACTGATGCTTCGATCCATTCTAAGATGTATTTTCTTTTATGATTTGTTTTATGTGTGTGTGTATATATATCAGCCATCATTTCTCTTTCAATTTTTCTATGCGAATTCTTGTAATGAAGCAGCTGAGAGAGAAATTTTTGCAAAGGTTAATATGACAGAGGAAGATTTGGCTACGCAAAGGAGCTAAGAATGAAGCAAGAAAGTCCAGATCCTCCATAACCGTTTGACAGTGTTCCAAGACTATCTTTACGTGAAATTCCCAAAGAACTTACACGTGTGCCCACAGATGGGATGGGATTTGGTCATCAACTGAGGAGATTGGCAAAATCGTTACTTTCCAGGGAAGGTAGCCTTGTTAATATGACTGCTTATGGGAAAACTCGGAAATGGACTGATGCAATTATTGGGACCATTGGAAAAGGTGGATGCATACCAGCTGGCTGGTGCTAAAGGTTATTAGACCTTACATAAGCCTCAATTCTTTCTTTGACCACAAAGTTTGAAGGACTTCAAGGAGTTGGCTGATGCAGTGGATGCCATTGAACATAGAGCGCTCCAACTTGTTGAATGGTTATAAACAGTTGATTGTAGGTGTTTATTGAAGCAGTGGACGGTTACATAAGAGAATGTGATTTTCAACCGTTGTCTGTCTAGTGTCTGAGTTACAGGCATATCGACATATGAATTGCTGTTATGCTCGGTGGCAGGCTACCGGTGAGCTATGCCGATTCTCGGCGGTTTACAGGCATAACAAGAGTACAAGAATTTACAACATGAGATTTGTGCCATTTCAGGGATGTTAAAGACACACCCCCTCCCCCATTTCTTCAACTCTTACTCGAAATTCTGCTAAAAATTGTACGATTTGTCACTCATCAGCAAGCAATCCTTGTGAAACTCATCAATTACCATCACAATTACAATTACAAGCAGGACCACTACTAAGGTCGAGGTCCATGCTGTGATCATCTTGTAGATTGTAACTTGACCAGAGAGTACTTAGGACTAACCTTATTGTTTACCTGAAAATAAATAAATAACAATAGTACAATTGGCCAATGAATTCACTGGTTAAATTGCTTGCATCTGTGCCTCTGTTCCAGTATTAGCAAAAACAGCAGTAAGATCATGGATTCTGCAAGGAAAAAGATTCATGGTCACATTTTTTGCAATTCCACTGAAGGGTCAGCATTTCTAGCCATTGAACTCCTAATACAGCATCAAGACCCTTCAGTGGAATTGCAAAAAATGTGGCCATGAGATTCATCATCACACATGCAGTTTTTAATTTGCTCATTAAAAATATATGCATTTATAGTTCATCTACTCTCATTACAGTACCCATCTTTGTACTGTTCGTGAAGCTAACTTCATCTTCATACGTTTAATTCACAGTTTATTGAGTTTACCTGCCGAGTATCTCATGAATCATGCTGCTGCTGTATATATACTTACATGGAACAACCCCATGATTTAATATTTAGCTCTAACAGGGGCAGATAACCTACTCGAAATAATTTCCCAATCAAATTCCCCATTCACACCCCCCACCTGCTGCTGGGTAAACTCATTCATTATTCTTTTACTTCCCTAACAAAATAACCCAGAAGTAATTACCAGTGAGTGCAGTAGTTACACTCTACAACAATTCAGTAATTATTTCCATTTATTTTCCGACCAGTATACGTCGTAAATACCTGCATCTGTTCCTAAGAACGTATGTCTACGCGTACACAACTCCCAAGGTAACTAACTCCAACGACTTGGTATTCTAGGTACAATTTTGCGAACCCATTTATGAACCCCACTCGCTTATCTATCTATCTAATACTGTGCCGTTTTCTTTAGGCATTCACTCCCGTTATTATTACCAAGAATCCAATTCAACCACCTCGCTCATCCCCTCTTTTATTAGTATTTTTATTTTCATCTTTTTTTTTGTTTACCATTTATTGTTAGTGCAATCCCTGTATTATTAATATAAAATTATATAATTATTTAAATAATTATAATATATTAATTTATTTATAATTCAATAATTTTATTAAAATAATTTAATTATATTTAAAATAAAATTAATTAATATTTATATATAATATTATAAAATATATTGTAATATACGGAAAAAAAATAAACAAATAATCTGGGTTAAAATTTTTAATTTTTAATATAATTATTTAAAAAAAATTAAAAATAAAATACGAATACAGTACAATAATTCTAATTGTAACCGCTTCCTGCTATTCACTAGGCATGAGTCAATGAAGGGAATTGCATGCCAAGTAACCACATGGTTCACGGTTTACGGAACCGATACGACGTAACAGTAACAAAATAACAAACACTTCCTGCTGAAAACAAATCTCTACCGTTCACTAAATCAACGGGTATTATCCCATCACCATCCTCCAATCCCCTATTTTTAACCCCTTCCTCTCTCGCTCGCTAAAACCAAGAACTTAACCAACCAACAGAAAAATTAAAAAAAAATAAAGGCTCGCAGTGATGGAAGAGGGAGACTGTACGAAGAGTAGTAAGCGAATTGCAGGAAATGTAGTGGAGATGGAAGAAGAAGCTTCAAGCCAAGGCTTAAGCTTATTATCGAAGCGAACGAAAGTTACTTTTCAAGAACTGAAGAAACTGAAGTTACCTTCGACAACTACTCTGCTGGAAAATGATCACTTTTTCGTCGTTTCTCCGGAGAAAATGTCGACGTCCAATGATTTCTTCTCCATCTCCGACGAGTTCTCAAGTTTTGGCTGCTCCAGCAATGACTCGCACGGAATTGTAAACAACATCCTCAAATCTGCAGATCTGGTGGTCAGTGTTTAAACTTCATACTTCAAGTTACAGTTTTTCAAAAATCTTATGAAAAATATATTTAAAACAAAGAGACTGTTTTCAAAACAACTAACAGCAAGCTGTTATTTGAATTACAGAAGTTTCCGTTCCTCATGCTTTTATTATTTTCTGCATAGATTTAACGTTTATCTAGAGGTCTTAATATATGGATGTTTCAGGCGACGAGCTTTGAAACTGAAGTCTCAACGTGCAACAATAAATCCAGGTTTGTAATTATTTCCATTTAAGACCGAAAAATCTTGTTTAATCGTCGTTTTTTTCAATTCAGTTCTTTTTTTCTTGTACGTTTCTGTAAAAATTCTTGTATAAACCAAATTTCTAGGTTCGCTAGCAGGGAAACAAGTCCGTTGTGCGACATTTGCGGAGACTCAGGGGAAAACTCAATGGACTCGCAGTCGAAGAAGAAGCCAGAGACTCACCGGAGAAAGCCAACTGTGGAAGTGGAGAAGATGCCTTCCATGGCGGAGATCGACGAGTTCTTCTCCGTAGCTGAAAAGCACGAGCAAAAACGTTTCGCGGAGAGGTAAGTCCGGCTTTGTTATTTTAGGGTGTGCACAGGATAATGAACGACACTTATCCTGCGCATTTTAGCAGTTTAGAGAATCGAATATGTAACTAACTGACAATCTTCTTCCTTTTATCTCCTTTTCAGGTACAACTACGATATTGTCAAGGATGTGCCGCTGGAAGGGCGCTACCAGTGGGTTCGTTTGACATGAAATGAAGAGGAGAATACTCTTTTAGTAGAGAAAGAGAGAAGGGCTAACCTCACACAAGGTAGGATAGAAACCATGTGAAAAACTGACAAATGTTGGGTTGTTCGTCTGTTTGTTCGTTCGTTTGTTAGGTTGTTATTTTGTACAGCTTAGGCTTTTAATTTTCCGTCATCTAAAACGAATGAAGATGGAGTTCTCGCTGGTCTGTTTTCAGTACAAAAACATTCAAAGAAGTTTCTTCTTCTTCTTCTTCTTCAATTTTACTCGGTTTTAGCCCGAAATTCCCGCCATGTCTTATTCTGTGGCAGTTTTGGGTACAGTATTTTTATGCGGAGAAGAACAAGAACAGAATGTGGCATTAATTGAAGATGATGATGATGATGAATTTGTGTTGTTTATATTAAAAAGCGTTTTTTGTTTGATCTTATTTTGGCTGCTTGTGTGATTGCTTTCCTATTCATTCATTCCGTTTTGCTTTGCTTTGAGGTTAATTTAAGAAAATTTGATGGAATATCAGGATAAGATTCCCCCGTAGGCAAAATCATTGCCATTATGGAGTCCAGTCTTGTGTGGGTCCGTTTCAAAAAAGCATCAAACCGTGGAGAAAAGGCTGGAAATTTTGAAATTTTTGTTGTTTAAATCTGCACCAAATTTCATGGCAATTTGAAATTTTGAACTCTGTAAAATCCCTTAAACTGCTTAATGAATTAATTTCATTAATTAAAATTTTTATTGATTATTTCAGATTTAAAATTACAAAACTAAGCTTGTATAGTAGAATAAAATTATTTAATTATAAAATTTTATTTATATTAATTAATAATTAAAATTTATATATTATTATTATTATTATTATTTATTCTTTCAATTAATTTTTTTTAAACGTAATTTTTTTAATTAATATATAATAAGATAATTAATGTCCTGACCAAGATTCTTTCTGGACAGCACGTAGGAAACAAATAAGAATTAGTCTTTCATTCAGTGCATTGCCGTGTCCGCAAAACCTGACAGGATTTGCTGTATTGTTGTCTCCATAACAAAAGTCATGCTCTGAGGGAGCCAACTTTCCAGGATAAAGCCATCACCGTCGATATGAGTAACACTTACCAAACGTATTAGCGGAAACAGAACGTACAATTGCCTAGTTAGTTGCATTAACAATTCACAATAACAACACACGTGTCAAAATCCCACCAGACTATGTGAGTCCACTTTTCTTTAGATCTGGTGAGCCTCATCTGTACGTATGTGTATATTTTCAGAGTGCGGTGGGAAATGGGAATCACAGAATGTTGCTGAAATACCGTGCAGTGGGAATACGTCCATTTACAACCAGGCAAATTATTTTTTATATGGGCCGACAAAACTGGGCTCAAGGCCCGCATTATAATTTTTATAGTTTGGGCCCAACATCTTACATTACACAACAAACCAAACAAAAGAAATTTCTTCCAAATAACCTTATTCTACTTCAGTTTCCTATCATAATTTTTATCTGACCAAAATAATTGTATTTGGACAAAATTGTCCTCGAAAAAATTAAATATTTCAAAAACTTGCATATTCAATACTCACAAAATTGGTTCGTTGGGTATCAATATGATAGAAATTGAATTAGTTTGTAATTTTTTGTTAATAACAAATATTTGGTGGTTCTATTCAAAAATTTTGTTTTCCAGTCAGTTTCTAAATTTTGAATGGACCAAAAGTTTGAAAATATTGAATGGATATTTAAACATTTGAATTAACAAATAATAGATAAAATTTTTAAAATTGTACATATTAATCCCCAATTAAAGATTGTTTCAAAACTAATTATCGTACGAATATGCAATATTTTTGAAATTAATTATCGTTCAAATATGCAAGACTTTAAGATATTTTATTATACGATAAAATTAATAATTTTTTTAAATTATATAAATTTTTACGTCAATTTTTAATCCTATTTACATGCCTGATTTTGTTATAAAAATTATGCAAATTTGGGTAACGTAGCCAAAAGTTGATGGTCTCCAAATAAAAACAAAATCCAACCGTTGAAAGGTCAATCATGATTAGAGAATCACGAAATTCAACCCCGGTCCCATTGAAGCAATCCCAATCCGACGTCGTAATCCATTCAGTACAAGATAGTGTATTTGTCCTAAAATGCGCGTGGTGCGTATCATTGGACGTGACCCCTCCTCACTCACCCCGCTCATTCATATTCACCACCAGCAACCGGTTCCCAAAGCCCGAGCTGAAACTAAAATAATTCATTTATCTAAAGATACAACCCAAAAAACAAGAAAAATGTACGGTCAGGGCAGTAACGGCGATGGCTGTAGCGTGTTTTGGGGCCGGAGAGAGGCGGATTTTCGCGGGATTGTGGTGGTTTTTTCTTGGGTTTCTGTTCACGAAGAGCAGCTCAGGAGCTTCGTCGATTTGTACTCGTCTCTTGGATGGAATTCGCTGGTTTCTCGTGCCCATTTTCTTGACGCGTAACGTTTCTTTCTGTTTTCTTCCTGGGAAAATTGGGTTTAATTTGGTTGTGTGTCAAACTTTGTTTGTTGTGCTAAGCAGAGACGTAAAGTTTGAGATTGCTCTATAATTCAGGGTGTATCGTTTTCTAAATTGCTTCTCTGATTTGCAATTCGTTAAAACTACTTTTTTTTCCTGCAGTAAAAGCTACGAAATGATATTGAACAGGCCACCCATTAAATTTCCAGATTTGTTGGTTTATTTGATTTGCTTCATCGACAGTGTCTCAGTAGTTGAGAGGATTTATGCAATTGTATTTAATGAGTTGCTCTTGTTATTTGTGGGGTTCGGGTGGGTTGTTGAGTAGTAATTTCTGACATGAAATCTTTGTGTGGAATTCTTCATTGGAATCATGCGCATGAGATTTAAAAGTTATTTTGTGGAAACTTTTTGCAGATTCTATCCTGAGAGAGCTACTTCACTAGCATTTCTTCTGGTCAATGAGCTTATTGAGGTCAGTTTCATTTTAGTCTTCCAAATTTAAAAATTTCACTGATGCGTAACCCTGATTGAATGTGTTGGGGTTTGCCATTTCCTTAGATTTTAAATTATAATAAAATCTATTCTCACTTAACAATCTCTTGTTTCATTGCGATTAATAGAACATGTATTGGGCATTTGTGCTATGTGGTTTTTAATGTTGGCAATTTGATCTACAGATTAAAATCCTTTTCCATTTCGGTTATGCAGGAGCTAAGTATTAAACCGTGTCCTGTGGTATTTGCGGCTTTTTCTGGTGGTCCAAAAGCTTGCATGCACAAGTTATTTCAGGTAAATAGTGAAATCTTGATGCACAACCCATATAGCAGGAGGACAAGTTATAGTGATTTTTTTTTAATTGGTTATAACTTTTAATGTTTTGGATGCTGCTGATATTCGTTCAAATGAAGTAGGAGAAATAATTTTAGTACATTTTTCCATGCAGATTATTCAGGGAACGGGGGAAGGTCAGCTGAGTGTGGTATGCATTGTTTCACTTCTAGTTACAATTAAACTGCAAGTCACATTCAAGTTTTGTCAGCTTGTCAAATTCAAGAGCTTGGTTCTCATCCGTGCCCCTGTTTTTTATGTTTTAATTAGGATGAAAGTCAATTGCTTAGAATTTGTGTTGCTGGACAAATCTATGATTCCAGTCCTGTAGATTTTACAAGCGATTTCTGTGCCCGAGTCGGTCTCCACTCCACCATTCAAAAGATTCCTGGATTATCAAAACTTGTATGTTGTGTTGCAAAAGGTGTTGCTTCTGGATTGGATGGTTTATGTCTAATAAGGTTTGAATCGCAACGTGCTGAGTATTGGCAAGCTTTATACTCCTCCATTGTAAGTCTCTGTCTTCCTTATAGCCGCTTGAAAGCATCTTTTACTCTTTCTTGTCCAGATATCTAACTTTGTTTGCCACTGATTCAGGACCTGGGGACCCCATTTCTAATTTTGTGCTCAGACAATGATGAACTTGCGCCACAACCAGTTATCTGGAATTTTGCTCAACATTTACAAACGCTTGGGGGAGATGTTGAGCTTGTGAAGTTGAACGGCTCTCCTCACATAGGTATGTCCCAAACACAATTTTCTGTTTATTATTCCACTATGTGGTGTAATTTAATATTTTAAGTATTGTTATCATGTTAGATTATATTTTGTATAACAGGCGTTCATGTTTTTGACTGCTCTCTGATATGGCCATTTTGTGGGATATATAGTTGGTAGAACATCAAAGGTTAAACCAAATGTGTAAGCAAGCCAAAATGCTGAATGGTTTGACATGCAATTTTCTTAATTATTTCATATTTCACTAATTGATTCAAAGGGATAATAACACATACTCATGAACTTGTACGAGTAATCAGTAAATTTGAAAGTCCTTTTTAGGTAAACCTCACGTCAAGGGCATTGATGTTAGGTGAAGTTGTTACTTATGTTGTGTGACTTAGATATAGGTCCTTGCAAAAAGGTAATGGGACTAAAATGGGTGATGATTTTTGTCAAATTGAACAATAAAGGGATCTTGTATTTTTGTAGAATGACTTCTCTTGGCACCTTTATTCTCCTAAGAAATATGGCTTATAACCATTGGCAACTGAATCTTTGGAAAATGTGATTTACACACAAGCGATTAAATTGGTAAAACCTGGTGTTGTCAAATGACCTACATCTCTTAAAAAATCATCTTGTTTTGAAAATGTGAATTCATCAATAATTAGAATTTGTAGTGCTTCTCAAAACGCATCATTTGATGGATTGTGGACCCTCAACAATGTGACAGATGTACTGCCTAGTCCTTGTACACTGTTGGATTTTTCTTGTTAAATTAATTTTCTTATTTTGGTGTCTCTCGTCTTCTTCTCTTAGATGATATGCTTAGCAACATAAATAAAACTCCTTATTTTAACAGTTAACATTAATGGGAACAATTTCAATGATACACATGGTATCGCATGTATATAGCAAGATAACTTGTACCTCAATTTGTTTACACAAAGGGACAGCCCTCCTAGTTAAACTTGGTTACTCTCCACTTTGGGGGATTTGGCTAGATTCTGCTTATTGGTCATTTCCCTAGATTACTGGAAGAGCATGGTCAGTTTTGTTCTATTTTATTTTATTTTTATCTCTAATGATGCACTGTGCCTTTCTCATTTCTATGCCTTGTTAGTGACATGTTGTTATGTGCTAAAGTTGAATTGACATCATTCTTGCTGGTTCAGGTCATTACAAGTATTACCCTATTCAATATAGGGCTGCTGTAACCAGTTTGCTTGAGAAGGCTGCTTTAGTGTATTCCCAAAGAATCGGACGACTTGGGGAAAGATCTGGCATGGAGGGTATGCGTGATGAGATATCTGAGTTAATTTGTGACCTTCAAAATGTAGCAGTTAATTCAAACCAAAGCCTAAGAAGAGTTGCAGTTGGGCCAAGTGACCATTTCTTCTTGCCAAGTTCAACAGAGCATCACAATGGTCAAGAGGTTGGATCTTTACAAGATGAGCGGAATGCAAGATCTGTTTACTTGCCTACCCCAAGCATCAGTGCTCATAGTGTTCTTGGCCAATTCCTCTTTGATGTTTGTGTTCCGAAGAATGTCGAAGGCTGGGATATTAGATTTTCCAGCTCTGTAAATGGGCAGCCACTTGCTTCTGCTCGTAGGCATTCACCTTTCCATAAAATCAGATGCAATCTTTGGTCAAGATTATAATGTCCTACAAAATTAGAGGGTAATGGTGTGCAGGATGTCTTTCGAAGCTTTTGAAATTTTGCTGTAAAGCTAATCAAATCCCCACAAGATACTCACAAGAGCAGAGTGGGTTGGTGAGGAGTGTGGGACAGGCTATCCTTCTTTAGGTTGTGCATTCGCGGCATGAAGTTTACAGGAAGAGCAGGGAGTATCGGATGTGTATAGAATAAAGTAGATGTTTACGACAAATCCACATTTGTATCTCTGGTGGACTATGAAGTTATAAGGGGAAGATTCATTGATAATCCTGGAATACCATGTATAAATCACGCAGAAGAGGAGCTTACCGATCACCAAATCAGCGCTGTATGGTTTGCCAATGGTGTTAGAAGTTGGGGTGCTTAAAATGTAAATAGCGTAATCTGTACAGAGATCTTTTTTGTAATCACTGATCGAACTAATATGTAATAATCTGTATATGGCTATCAATGTTTGTACATGAGACTGGAGTTTGAAGTTACTTTTAAGTTTCAGCTGAAAGAGAATTTTTGTATTTTTGTTAATTTTCTCTAATATGTCTGGAAAAGCTCTTAGCTCAATATATAGTATCGTAGAGGTTAAGCATATGGCTTTCTGTTCTATTATGCTGAATAGATTATAGATTTTCACTTACAGATGCCCTTGGAATATTGTTGGAACTATAAAATTTTGTATTCGTCCAATTTCAACAGTTACCCTGCTGAAAAGATGGTAATTCTCTAAATTATTTGTAGTCAAGCTTACTTGAGAGATTTCAAAAATTCACCAGGTAACTTCCTTTAATGCCTTGTTCTCGGTAAGTTCATCATCCAGTTCAGGTTTTAGAACATTTTGTATAGATTTCCCGAATTTGGGACACGACTTCATGCACTTTCTCATTGAGTGGAGCTCTTACGTAAATCTACTCAGTTCTCTTCAGTCTCAGGATGTCATAATTCTTGTAGCCACAAAATTAGAACCTTACTAATAGCCCAAGTACCTATTCTGTCTGTATTCAAAATGCAAAATTCTTGTAGTTTAGGTCGAAGAATTTGGACTCATTATTAATATTTGTGTCGATTGCTTGTTTCTGGTTTCAAATGATGTTAGCCCCCGCGCTTAGAAATACATACACAAACACCATTTTGGTCCGGAACATAAAGTAATCAACTGACCATGAACAAGTTGGTCAGCTCTGCTGTCTGCTGGGTTGGCTTTTACTGGGACCATGACTGTGAAACTCGACCAACCTTTTTATCCTGATGATTTTTTGTATCCGAATGGATTGAGATCTCAATAGTCAAAAGTAAATTCTCATAATATGTGTCTCATTGAATTTTGACCAAGTCTTGGTATCAGAGGAGTCCCCCGTCAGCTAAATTATTGACCAGGTGTGATTTGCCGAGTAAGTTTTGGGTGACTAGTATCACTTAGTTGATTGGTGGATCCACCAAATCTACTAAGTTTCCAAAAATTATGTGGGATTTAGAACCAATCATATTTAACCGGGGAAACCCTTTGGTAATGGCAACTAAAATTACTAATAAGATCAAGATTCAAGAGCGTGTGAGACCTTTCTATTCTTACTTTTCCGAATATCTGAAGACCATGTTATGTTCAGTAAGCCATATCCTGTTAGCATTACAACTTCTTTTAGAATCACTTTGACAGTTGAGGAAAAGGAACCAGTGGAGACCAAAAAGACATCAGTTTGGGACAACTGCATGGAAGAAAAAGGGACATTTGATATAATCCGATAAGACTAAAAGTGGGAAGAAGATCATTGTTTTATAACCTGTTATATACCTGAAAATCGGGATCCAAGTCCAAACAGTCAATCAATCAGTGGACACAGTAGTAGTTTGAGTAGACAGTTTAGGTGCTTATTGTTTTCCTGCAAGTTTCTCTCCCTTATGATGGTTTTGTTAAGGATTCCAATTTACGACGGCTGAAATATGAGACCAGCGTCGTGCTGCCCCCTTCCAGGAACTGCCACTACTGCTTATGCATATTTTGGCCATCCCGTGGCCAGATTCATGTATGAATCGGGTAGCTGGATGGTGCTTTCTTCTGATTTTATTGACGAACAGGCCTTGTTTTTCTCTCATTACATGTGGTGAGAGCAACATTCGACGGTGCTAAGCCCAAGCTCCTTCTTTTCCTCTTGTTTATATATCTATATGCTTACACATTTGACCTTTATCTTTTACGAGTGGCCTGTAAAGCTGTTCTCCTTAATCTCTTCAACATTTTGAACCTGACAGACATAAAGATCATTAAACTGAGAAAATTGATATATGAATTATTTGACTGTGGATTCCAAGCTCTCGAGCAGTTTGAGACTATACGATGAGCTGTGCTAGCTGCCAGTACCATTTCTCAGACTGAGACCATACTAACACTACAGATGTCGCACTGTAGCTTGTCTGCTATGCAAATTCAGAACAAAAATTTGGAGCTTTTGGACATGGATGTTGAAGTCTATGTGCCCGGCGAATGGACGTCTATGTACAACTCTTCCTTAAAATCAAAGGAGGCTACGGTATCGAAGAGGTTATTTTGCATGCACTAAACTCGAGGGAAATTAATCATGAAACTTCTGGGACAAAACGAGACAAATGGAAAGGCTAAATGCTGATCAGAGTGCTCGACTTCATGTTCCAGGAGGCAGGAGGAACGATATTTTGTCGATGCTTCAGGATAATGACTGATGAGCAAGAGTAACTTCTATCAATAATAAAGTTTGTTGAATACAGTATAAAATGGCCTCAGGAAGAACTTAATGAATCTACGGTAAGTTGTCAACTTTTCAATGCAATTAATAAGCTTCAGGCAATCAAAACCCCCCCAAGTTTCAGCCTGTTCATCTGATGGAATGATTCCCTACCTATAACACAGGAAAATAGAATGATGTTCTGGTATTGATTTTTAGTCGGTCTCCAAAGCCAAAGACCCAAAAAAAACTGATGACAGGAGAGCTTGTTCATATCATAATGGACTGAACTCCAAAGGCTTGAGGGTTTCGTTTTCCGCTTTTACTACAAATAAATAGATTCCTGGAGACCTAAAATTTGCAGAAAATTATCAAATTCAAGTCAATCTCATAATACCCAAATCAAATTTCGTTATATGTGTCTCCTGGCAGAGTGTTACGCATCAAGGGTTTCCACTTCTTCTTTTTTCTTTTTCTTTTTATTTTTTTATTATTTTTTTATCATTTGGGTAGGCTGAATATTACCTGTAATTTTCCACTTTCTTTTTAATCCCCAGACAAGTCTCCAGTGCTCCAATGACCTTTTTTACCAGTACATAACCTGAGACACTTGGAACAGTAATGTGAAGATAAAAGACTTAAATTTAACTAAATTTCAGTTTCAATAATTAATTATAATTTACTTCAAGAAATTATTTTTTTTTAAAAAAATTATGTTAGAAAATCAAAATAGACTAATTTTGTACAAATTTTACATAATTTTTTTCAAAGTTTTGGATCACTTTTGAGTAAAAAGGGTGAAGATGAAAATTATTACAGCAGGCTCGTGTTATGTTAGAGACCCATTTTAGACGTTGCCTGTCCGAAACAAAACCATTTTCCTTTAATGTCATCAGCGGCATAATTATTACAAGAAACTAGAAGCGGAGTTCTGCAGAAATCATAGGAGCTGCGGATTTCATGTTCAGAAGTGAACCCGCGGGCACTAATGGAAGACCAACCAGACTCAGAAACCACTGCTCCCCAGACAATCGAAGATTCCCGTCCTACTGTCTCTCCCTCTTCTCTCCCTGTGTTTCTTGTTTTTGCATGTTTTGGTTATGTGTTTTTGGGTGTAAATCTGTTTGTTTACTGCCAGATTAAGCGGAGGAAAATGGCGGAGAGCAAGATGAAGCTGACCCAGATTCATGAGAAGTCTCCGGATCCGGACTACGGGAATGAACTTGTGAGAACAATCTTTTTGACGACATCCCATTTTCTTGATAATTGATATTCAGGTTTAAAGTGGTATACTGTTTTTTGGTATCCATGATCCTCGAAGATTGTTAGCTAAATAACTTTTGTTTAGATTTCTAAGCAGGATTCTCCTCAGGATATTTTGCTCAGTTTTTACAGTTCCCCTTTCTTATTTTCCGTTTTTTGAGGGTTTTTTTTAGGTTTGGGCAATAATTGCTTTCAGAAAACCAGAGATGACATTGAACCTGCTAATAAATTGATAAACAGCTGGTAATCCTGTTTATGTTTAAGACCGCCGTCCTTCTGCAAGTAGTCAACATATCTGTGCCGTCTTTCAATTCTACAGCAATTAGACAGTCTAAATAGTCTTGATAGTTTTCACTTGGGCGTCTAGGTCCCCATTTCATAATACTGTTAATCTCTTGGAGCTGTAAGTTATTGTAGCCGTTGTCTGGTGAATGTAAGATAGGAGTTACAGGTGCCTAAGGATAAGTCTAGCGTTCTAAGAGCTTTGAACATCTTGATAGTGAGAAATGATACTCATACAAGCACAAATAGGATTTCCATTTTCCTTTAGTGTTAACCCCTTGAAGCCACCTCCCTTGATTTATCTCCTAATTGCCGGGGACCTGGAAGATGACAACTGCAGGTGCTTGGTAATAAGGGCTTTAGGAATCTTAAGCACCTTGATTAAGAATAAAGAAAATTTACTTGCATAAACTGGACTGCCATTTTTGTCATGACTCACACCTACACTAGGTAGCCCTTTCCTATATCAACTGTCTTGTTAAAGTTCTGTGTCTAGAGCTATCTTTGATAACTGCACTTTGCTCTAGATGACTGCATTGCAACCTGAATCAGAGATTTTGAGCCTGTTGTCAACTTCTGATACTGAATATGGTGACCCAAGCAGATACACTAAAACCCTTGGTGGAAAGCATCAGCTCAAGTCCTATAGCTTCTTCACATCATAACAAATAATGAGAGATTGTAATTGCTTTTTCTATAGCTTAAGAGATGTGAAATCTCAATGTTAGAAACAAGCCAGAGATATAGAGTTGATGATGTCCTTTATATTTTTTTTTCTTAGTCATCTTTTAGCAATAAAAAATGGACTTTTTGGTTCTAATGTTAAAGGCACACGACCTTCATATGGGTTTTTGGCAACATATTTTGATTGACTTTGAAACCAATTCTATGCGTTTATGCTCTTGAACTCGCCAACCCCTTTTTTGGATATTCGATGTAGAGTTTGTCTTTAAGAAAACTAGGTATCCTAGTGTATATTTCCTTCACCATTACAATCTTTTAGGATAACAGAATGATTTATATGGTCTATTGTTCTCATAAATCCAATTAATGAATTAACGAAAACTCTTGTGAAATTTTGAGCAGGTAGCATATGATAGTTCAAAGGAGTCTAAAAGGTCTGTGATTTTATATTAGTTCTTTTAGCCTTTAATTTCAACAGCTAAGAAGTTAAAGTTGAGTTATCTTTATACTGATTCCTTTAAAACATATCTGTAGCAGTAGACAGAAGAGAGCTATGATTGATGACCTCTACGACCATGCCAAAGCTAATTCGCCTGTAATAGAGCGAGCAGAAGAGGTAAAAGCAAACCTGCCAGATGCCTGCCCAAGCTTTTGGAAAGCTATGGTTAAGTCTAATGTTTCTCATGGCTTTTGGCTGGTAAGCTTGATGTTCTGTCCAAATTTAATGAATGCAATACTTACTCCAATTGTGGACTGCTTTGTTTGTCCTAACTTCTTTGGTGACAGCATCTTCCAATGCGATTCTGCAAATTGCACATGCCAAAGATTGATACAGTATTTATAGTGGAAAATGAAACTGGTGAAGAATACAAAATAAATTACATTTCCCAAAGGACAGCATTGAGTGGTGGATGGAAAGGCTTTTGTGATTCAAACCAATTATTTGAGGGCGATGTTCTAGTTTTCCATTTGATTGAACCTACAAAGTTTAAGGTGACATTTAAATCTTTTGTTATGTGTGTATGTATACTATAAATCTTTGATTTTATCAGTATCTGTTTTAGTGCCAATGTGGAAAAAAGGACTTACGAGGAAGAAGCATTCAATTACTTGTGGTGTTTTGATGTTGCTTTGCAAACAAATTCTGTAATGCAGCTGAAATGTACAATCGTTACATAGAGAATCTAGAGAAAAAGATGACAGTACAGCTATTCTAGATATGAACTCTAGCCCATGATTATTGAGGAGATCTACAAGAAAGGGGCAGCAAAAGTCTAGTTGACAGTTTTTGATTTATCCACTCTCTAAAATAATCATAGTACTTTTGCATTGAAATAATTAACTCACTTAACATGTGAGGATGTAAGTATGAAACATCACTTGCCCACGTGCATGGACATACCAATTCAAAACATGGAAGCCATGAGGCAAATGTCCCAAATTATATCACACACATGTACAGATACGAAATAGAGAGAATGTGATTTATTAGTTTGACATCTAATGTTTTAAAGATCTTTTAACAAGTTCTATAAAGATTGGGATGCATGTGGATTGTTTGGTCCTATTCAGTCTTTCTTTTAATTGGGATAAATTTCTGTGTGTGAAGCAGTTGCTAGAATATTTCATAGTTCTTTAACTTATTTGTTGAATGCTGTTCCATTCATGCAGGTGTATATAGTGAGAGCAAACGGCTTTCCAAATATAGATGCTGAAGCAAAACCACTGAATTCTGGTGTGTTTCGATATTTCTGCTTTTAGCTCTGTTACATCTTATAAATCAATTCTAATTAATTTAATCTCTTTACAGTTCCCATGGATGTTGAACTTGGAGTAACAACAAAAGATCAGTCAGAGAAGGACATGGAAAACTACAAAAAGGCAAAACATGTAAAGCCTCCTCCAGGATTTTTGCGAAACAATGCTCAATACAATAGTCTCATGTTAGTAGAGACCGGTAATGGACATGTTGATAATCAGTTTGATGATGACAGTGAGGAGCTTTGTGCTAACACTTTGAAAGCTATACAATTGTCAGAATCCTCCAGTAATTTTACAGAAGTGAAAAGCGTTGATGATTTCAGTATTCTTGTGGATGGTTTAGCTGTTGACCCTGAGCTCTCTGATCACCATAGGATTAAATATTACGAGCTCTGCTGCTCCCAGAATTCCTTTCTGCACGACCATCTTCTCAGGAGCATTAACTGTAAATTGGCTGTTGAAATAATTACCCAGACTGTTAACATTGCAGAGGCCATTAGAGCTTGCAACCTTTCCACCTCTCGAGCTGATTATGAGATTTGGGACAAAACTTTGAAGGGCTTTGAGCTGTTAGGGATGAATGTCGGATTTTTACGTGCTCGATTGAACCGGCTGATGAGCCTTTCTTTAGATTCAGAAGAGTCTGTGGAATCAAAGAGGCTTAAAGAAGTACGACTAGAGCAAGCTCATGCAGAGGAGGAGATAAGAACTCTTGAACTGAAGCTGTTGACATTGAGAGAGACAGTGGGGAGGCTTGATTTGGAGATAGAGTCACTGAAGGAGAAAGCTGAGAGGCATGAGCTTATCTTTCAGGAGCAGGTTAATGCTCCATGGTGATTAGTATTGTGTTAGCAATAGCCGGCTATTTATTGGGACTATAGGTAGTGAGAAATGTTTCACATAATAAGTATTGATGTTGTTGTTCCTACTCTTCTTTTTATTACTATTATTGTTATTGTTTTCCCGTGGGTTATGAACGGAAGCAGCAAAAACCAGGGAATTCATCAGTTGCTGTACTAACACTTGCAGATTAAGTAGTGTGTAAATACTGTAATTTGCCTAGCTTCTAAGAGAGAGAACTCTCAACAATGTTGTTACTTTGTAGGGTGATAATACGTAGCAGTGCTTTTTATTCCCTTTTCTGAGCTTTGAATTAGCCCTTTGATAATGAAATTGTGGTAGAGACAATTAAACAAAATATCTTATGAAAAAGATTGGCCTAAGTGGAGGAACGAGAAGTTTTCAATGGCTCACAAATTAGTGGAGAAGTATGTGTTATCTTTTAATTTAGTTAGGCCATCCAAATTTGAGGTAATTGAATTAATCTTTCAACTCTTTTGTTCCCTTTAAGCATAATTCCAACTGCTATTATTCTGGAACTGTAAATTAGTATGGAATGTGACTGGAAGGAGAAATTCAGTTGCTTTTGGAAGTCATGAGCTTATTTGCCAACCAAATCTTGCAAAATAAAGCATCTAAAATCCTTGCTCGACACAAAAAAAGCTAAAGGAATAAATGAGGTCATTAATGAGATAGACTTTAGCATGTTCATTCTGCAGTACAAGGAGAAAAACAAAGCAGAAGCGATACTGACCTTACTTGACCCCTGCTGATGCGAGACTGAACTCCAAAAAATTGGGGGTCAGAGTGGATGTTTATAACTCAAAACCATGGTTTTTTTTTCATAGATAAAGCTGTAGACATTGAGCATGACAGATATTTGGACGCATGATGATGTATAACCTTTTATTCTTATTACATATGGAATGCTTGATTCTTACCTAGTATTTCCAGTGGATGGTGTTCTTGCCAAATGGACTCTGGTATGTTTACAGTTCCTCCTCTAGTATTTGCAAATGGAGACTAAAATGTTGCCTTTTCTAATTTATTTCATAGCAGAGAAGCATATTAGTAGACGTGAAGAAGAGGAAGATTAGTATTGGGAGCCCCTAGCTCAGGACATCCCACAAGTAACTTTTGATTAAGGGCAACCATATGATTTGTAATAACTCTATCCTTCATCCTGTATCAGGTCGGTCCGCAGATAACAGCAAAGATCCTCGGCAGCGAAACCTACGATGGAAGCAGATTCTCTGAATCTGTTGTTGAATTCAAGGAAATGAAGAATATTGAGGATTTCAGCATTGTTGTAAATGGTTTAGCAATAGATTATATGCTCTTCGAGCACCTTAGGACCGAGTATTATGAAGTATGAACTTTGTTGTTAGTGAGAATACATTCCTTCAGGACAGATTTCTCTATGGTCTTAACTGTGGGTTGATAGCCGGAATGATTTCCGAGACCATCAACATTGTTGATGCCATTAGAGCTTCCAAGCTCACCACCCCAGAAAATAATATTGCTGTCTCGGACAAAACTTTAAAAGCCTTCCGAGTTCACGGGGATGAATGTTGGATTCTTACAAGCTCGACACGATTAACTTATGAACCTTGCTTCGAAATCCAAGAGGTGTCAAAAGGCTAGACTTGAACAAACCGATGCAGAAGAAGGGAAGAGAATTCTGATACTGAAGCTTTCCAAATAAGAGGGAGAATCGATGAAGTTGATTCTGAGATTGAGGCATTGGAGGTGAATGCTGATAAGAAACACTCCATGGTGATGAGAAACAACCTCTGCAGACCTGGCTTATAGCTTTCTGTCCTGGAAAATGAGCTATTGTCAGAATTCCAACTGCCAATTAAACATTCATCTCAGTTGATAGAATTTTGCAGGCAATGAACTTTACACGTGTGCATGACAAGAATTAATAATTATCAAAGCCATACTTTTTAAATAATCAATATTTTTAAAATATTTTTATTTAATTTTTTATAAATAATTTAATAAAATTACACGTGTACATGTATATATATATATAATATATATTTTATAAAAAAAATTATTATAATTTTTTAACAAAATTATTATTTTTATTAATTAAAATAATTAAAAAGAGATAAAAATATTTTATTATTTAATTAATATTTTTATTATTAAAAATTATTTTTATTAATTTTTAAAATATTTATATATAATTTTATTAAATTTTAAAAGAATTATGTAAAAATATTTTAATTTTTTCAAATAATAATAATAATAATAATAATAATATACTTTTAGAAACCATAATCGCCCGCGATTTGAATTCAAACCACGACGCTTCTTCTTCTATGTCGGTACTAAGTTGGCGCTCGTTTACGCCACATTCTCCGAGAAGATCGTCAGGAAACCCAACGGTCGTAACTTTGCTTGCTTCCGTCTTCTCTTCTCTATTCTTCCCTTCTTCATCTTCACTCCTTCTTCGAGAAAGAGCATAAACCGTAACCCTAAAAATGGTGGAATCGAAGTTGGCATATGAAGAATGCCGCCGCCAAAGACTGGAAGAGAACAAGAAAAGAATGGAGGAGGAGCTTAAACTCCACGTGCTCGCCCACACTCTTAAAACCCCAAGTCCCAAGCCCTCTGCGGTAAGTCTCCCTGTCTAAAAGCACTTTTAAATACCTAATATTTCTTCGGAGGAGTGGTTTTTTATGAGTAGTTGTTAGGTGCTTTTCTGTAAAAGTGCTTTCTAAAGAAGAAAGTTCATGCTTTTTTGCAGAAAGCGCTTTAGTCTGTTGCTATTATATTGTGTGTGTTTAGGAATACTTTTATGGGTTGTTTAGTCTTATTGTGTGAAGGTTAAGAAGCGGATTTCCAAGCCGCAAGCGGCGTCCGCTCCAGTGAGAAGGTCTAACCGTTTTGCTGACAAGCCAGCACCAAATTACAAGGAAGTGAGCTTTCTGTCTACCTATAACATATCAATTGTTTCAATGTTATTTGGGTTCTGATGATCTCCATTTCTAGTCACGTCACTACTGTACTCGTGTTTCTGTTAAAAGTTCTGCATTTTCTGATGATATAGGTTTTGTTGAGCTCCATTTTTACAGGTTAGCTAGATTGCAGCTTGAATCATATGTTCAGATTCTTGGGTCAATCTATATGAAATAGTTTGACACTGTTCAAACTTCGGTTTCAGTTGTTGATATCCTCCAAAGAGAATATTCATATGAATTCAGTGCACGTTTTATAGTAGGGCTTGATTTATTTGGTTTTAAAGTTTGTTCTATGAAATATGGATTGACTGACCAATCTCCTGGTTATTATCAGGATGCATTTGAACCTTTACTGACAAGGAGGAGGTAAATAACTGTACCATCATTTTTCTTTTAAACATCTTAGGTGCGTGAGACAAATCACAGGCGGGATATTTAGATGTCTGCAAACCTAATTCTATTTATGAGGTTAACTTATAGGAGCTACCAGCGGAGAAATCTATTAAATAGAGTTTATGCTCCGGATGAAGAGAGGGCTTACGCTATTGAAAGAGCTGAAGAAGTTGAATCTGGCTTAGATTCTCAATATCCAAGTTTTGTGAAGCCAATGCTACAATCACATGTTACTGGAGGCTTTTGGCTGGTAAATTTTGATAACCAAAGTGCACATTTTCATTTGTTAATATCTGGGGATAAAGTATATTCTTTGGGACTTCTTGTTAATATCTGGGGCCATGTATACGGATTTTTGCCCACTTATGTTCTCTGAAAGAACAGCCAGATTCAAATTTTCTACAATAGTCTGGCAATTTTTTTCTGATATAAGACAGTGGATTAGGTGATTTTATTGGTCTTAATCATTCTTTCAACATTTTCAATAGGGCCTGCCAGTCCATTTTTGCCAGAAACATCTTCCACGTTATGATGCAGCAATCACTTTGGTTGATGAAGAAGACAATGAGTTTCCAACAAAATATCTTGCTGAGAAAACTGGTCTGAGTTGTGGGTGGCGAGGATTTTCTATAGATCATGAACTAGTTGATGGGGATGCACTGGTGTTCCAGCTTGTTAAAGCCACCTCATTTAAGGTATCCATTAGGACTTGAATTTATGTGACTTCTATAACCAGTATATAGCATTACGAGATATTGCTGAATGGTTGTTGCACAAAAAAGAATCTCAAAAAAGAACGGGTTTGGTTTATCTCTGTGCAAATGGAAGTGATTGTTAAGCAGCTTGAATGCCGAGTGAAGAGATCTTATGCAGATATTTAATTGCATTGGCCATGCATCTAGCTAGCAATTGCATTAGCCATTTTCTGTAGGTGTGCATTATCGGGCATATGGATCAGAGTACAATGAAGACAACGGCAATGTGGACAACAAAGACGATTCAGATTCCACTCATTTGAGCAGAAGTGCCAAACGAACACGATCAAGTAACCTCTTCTCACTCCTTAGAAGCCATGTCTGTATTATAGTTATAACTTATTATAATCCAAGTTTCTTCTAACTACAAAGTATAGACAGAAATTGAAGTCCTATATTATATCAATAATGCGTTTAATAGAGTAAATAATCAATTCACAATATTTAGTTGAATCCACATTTAGGTCGACGGATTGTGAGAGTTGATTGATCAACGTGTGAATATTCATTTTACTGATCAGATAAGCTGATAAAATTGTTGAACAATGAGGTTGATAAGTAAACGTCATAAGCCGTATTTCCTTGTTTACTTTCCTAGTAAATGCTGCCGTTCAGAAAAGCAGTTTATTGTTCTGTCTGAATACATGATTTATAATTTATACGGTACCTACAACAACAGTTTACACAAAATTTGCTATATCTAAAACCATTAGATCAAGAAAATCTTAAGAGATTGAACATAAAACATTTAGTTGTAAGCATTGAACATTTGGTAACATCATCTACTAGTTACTTCTGATCCAACTTCTGATTTTCCAGGTTTCTTACTTCTCATTGTTAATTGTTTTGGCAGGCAAAAGATAGCCCATCGGATTATACTCATTTTGTAATACAGAAGCCAAGGGCGAAAACTTGTTTTGAATCTGCAATTTACCTTGTACCTCGAGGCCTTTAATCAGAGACTCAAAAGGGTTAAACTAAATTCAAACGGTTTGGTGAAACAAGGGAGATCCTTGTCCGTTATTGGATTCATTTTAAGCTTTAAATAAATAGCACCATGAACGAGGGAATTGCTTTACATTATATCCTGAGATCTGCTTTCAAAGAGTATATCTTCAAAGTCGGAGTCCACAATGCAACTTTAACCATCTGTAACAGAAAAGCTTTACCACCAGCAGTAGGCTTAATTCAAAATGCTTGTGACAGTTTACTTTTCAGGCATTCCGGGAGTTCAGCAGTCATGTAAAGGTGAACATTTTAGAAATCAGGATATATCTAAAAGCACGATAACCAATATTCTTGTATTCTTATTGTGCCCCTTTGTTGTTTTTACAACACAAAATCACTCATTTGATTCTATAAATATTATACACCAACTATCTTGATTCTTGACAAACCATTGTGGACAATGATTCGTATGCATTGTACACTTTTTGTTTCATATTGTACATTGTGTATAGAGAGAAGACTGAATGACGATTGCTCATAATTTTGCAATTTGTTGAATGAAGGCTGGATCAATGCAAACAACCACCTGCAATTCATTGTAAAAGAATTATTGTTGCAAGGAAAAAGTTCGAAGAGGAAATGAGTAAATCATAGATAAGCAGAAGGATAACGTGCCATTATTTGAGCAGTAATTACCTTGCCAACACTCTTACCCGAATGAAGATACTCGACAGCATCTGCAACAGCATCAAGACCCAAAAACCTTTTGGGGTCCACTGAAACCTATAACAATTGGATATGAGAAGGTAGGTAAAGCTGACACATGTCTAGCAGGTAAACAATGACTGTCTGAAATTGAAGAACAAGAAAAATCTTATAAAGGAAAGATCATACAACACCGCAGGATTGAAATAAGTTACTACATGAGTGTCATTATATACATTATTGCATCATATATTTTCATTTATTTTATTTTTTCCCCTATTCCATTCAAATAAGCCAGGGTATGTAGATAAATTGTATAATTCAACCCAACCGGTCTAAGCACAGCTACAACAAAAAGGCAACAAGCAAAGATAACTTGATAGAAGTCTTACCTTAAGCTTTCCTGTAGAGAAAAGTTGAAAGAGTCTGTCTAGATGTTCTTGCCAAAGGTGACCATATTGTCCCAGGAAAAAACCAGCCTGAAAAACATCAGCAACTTTAAAACAACTACACAAAGGAATCCAATGTTGTATGTCTCCCCAGAAGATAATCAATGTAATACTACAGTAGTTGATAGGAAACAAAAGAAAGGAACCAAAATGGGAAGCCCATATCTCAACAATTAAAACCATGAGAATCAAATATCATTTTCTGTTTTGGCAACTGAATTGAATATAAAGTACTAAGATCTCCAAATGCTGGATGTCAAAATTTTAAGGTTTTCCTAGGTTCCCAAACAAAACCATTGCAAAACTCTATTACTATAAAGAGAAAGCTGCCAAAGAATTTACGAAATCTGCAATCTATTAGAGATTTTCTTTCAGCTATTAAGAAAGGACTCAACAATAGTGATTCTCCTTCAGCTTGCCAAAATTAATTGACAACTCATCACCTAGGTCCAACACCGGAGAAGCATCCAAAAGAAATTATATCCAACTATAACGATGCAATGACAGAAAATAGTAATAATTTCATCATCTAGGGCCACATACCACAGTTTGGCTTTTTGCTAAAATCTTCTCACACAATCCAGGGTAGTTCAATGGCTTCCATCCATGTTCTCCTTGGTACTGACACAAAAATGAAATCACTTCATTGGCACAAAATCATAACCACTGAAAAGACCCAAGAACAGTTATTACCACATACAAGAATAGAAACTTGAAACGATAAGATTGTTGGCAAACATAGATTATAAACTCTTGTCATTTTTATTATGTAAGACTCCAGAAAAAAACAAAAGTGATAATCATCCACAACAGTACCCTAGTTTAATATTTCCAGCAGACCGGAAGATAGAAATTAAATCATGTAGATTATGTGCATGATTTCCTATCACACACATAAAAGTTACTGACACAACAGATGGCTAATTGACAGTGCAACTGATCTGCCAACATGATGAACAAATCCAGAAGATCGAAACAAAAAACTTACAACCATTACATCAAAACAAATTAGCCCATCAACATTAAATGTATCCCATTGATATTAGTTTTTCCATACAAAAGGCACGCCAAAGTAGTAAACAATAGGTAACATGTGCAAAGAAGGCTGAAAACTGAGAACAAACAAAAGAAAGAAAGAAAATAACTGATCAACAGCAACAACTTCATTTAAACACTGTTACCATGAGAAGCACTCGAGAAAAAACAACCTGGGAAATCATTCCAAGCACGATGAGCCGTCCATAAATTGCCAAAGCATCCAAACACATATTAAACATGTCACCACCCACAGATTCATAAATGATGTCAAAACCTTTGGGAAACTCCTCCTTTAGAACCTGATAGATTCAAATCATGAGCAGTAGCCACATAAGTACCTTAAAGATTAGAAGATAGAAGAAGATGAAGAAATCATCACATAGTCTAACGGGAAGATGGGATTCAAACATATGAAAGGATCCAAGTTCTTGTATCTAAGTAAGGCCACACTTCTGTTGAAACAAAGTTACAGACTCACAGTTTTAATATCTTCAGCTTTGTAGTTTATGACTCGATCAACTCCCAGCTCTTTCAAAAGCTGAGCCTTTTCCTCACCTCCACAAGTAGCAACCACTGTATTTCCCGCTAATTTTGCAAGCTACACATATTTTCATCAATCAAGAAAATAAATGCTAAAATTTTGACTTGAGCAAACAAAAATAATTTTTCACATTAATGACATGGAATGACAATTCACAAGGCAAAACATAAGAAAGCAGTTGGGGATCACTGAATACGGTCATCTAGAAAGAGAAGTTATGCCATATCAACAACAATGCAGCACTAATAGTATTGCTCACTCTCAATTTCCACAAATAGAATTAGACATAGTTAAACGCACTAAAAATTTTCAGTTGCAGCTTCCTTGCTTGTCCGAATTATATTTCACTGGATACGACTAGTAGCTCATGGGAAACTAGATGCCACCTAATTTTGAAAATAAATAATCAAAAGCAACACTTTTAAATTAAAGTTCCAATTCTATAATTCACAACCAAAACAGCTAAATGCCCGGTAAACCATTCCAACACACTCCACTCCTGCATCAACCACCAACACTTGTAGGCCAAGTTAAACTAAAGAAACACATGGCCAACGTGCAACTAACTGTAAATCTGACCTCAGTGTATTTAATCCTCCACTTAGCAGCCTAATTATATATACAATGCCTACAGAGCATAATTGCTATATCAACAATTACAATTAGATAATGGCACCAACAAACAATTAAAATCTTTAATAATGAGGTGGTCATTTACCTAGTTAAGATTTTCATGACAGTAATTTCAGTACCACTCAAAACAAATAATATTGATTTTCGAATGGGACACCAAAAGGACTAGAGGAAAACTAAATTGGTTAAAACAAACAATTGATATAGATAAAATCTACAAATCATTAGCCAAAGAAAGTTTCATATTTGTAGCACATAGAGGGAACCCATGCATTAGAGGATTATTTTTGCCATTGAAAGTAAACCTGCACTGCAAATTGCCCAGTCCCTCCTGCAGCAGCTGTAACAAGCACTTCTTTTCCATATTCCATCTGCCCTGCCTAAAGAAACCAAAAGAAAGACTTATTGTCAGAATATGTGAAATATATAGCTGAATGAAGGGTTTAAGACAACCCAGGTAGAATGACAAAGATTACGAAACAGAAGAATATAGTACATCAAACTTGACAATATAATAACTGAATATAAAAATTAAGTTTGCAAATTTGATAATGAAGAGAAAAGCTTAGAATTTATTCCCATCTGTGAGTGCGTATATGTATCTATGCATTGGAGAAGTATGCACTTATATTTGCCAAAAATAGCAAGCATTACCATTTCCAGAGCAATTGACGCTGTCAGCCCTGAAGTAAGCATGGCAACAACTTCTGGATCTGGTCTCGCAACGGGAAGGATGTGTTTAGAAGGAACCTATATCATGGAAAAATATCTATAATTAACAATCTTGATGGTTGAAACATATTATCGATTGTAGTATTAATTACAAATGTGGAAAATTAAAAGATAGTTATGAAATTGATAGGAAGCAACTTATGCTAGACATAGAAGACAATCTTTTCACGGATATTGTACCATTATAAATTCAGCATAACTCCCAAAAGTCATGATGGCAGCAGGAGTGCCAACTGTAAAATTACAGACAGAGTCCCCAACTGCAGTAATTATTCCTACTGCCTGCAAAGGATAAGATAAGCAGCAACGAATTTATACAAATATAATGATTATCAGAACATGATTAGTCATAAAATATCAACATAACTGAATTGCATAATTAGACTGGACATTCAGAATATTATTTTTATGCACCTCAAAGCCAGCATCAAATGGAAGAAGAGAACCAACATTTTTGTGGTCAGAGAAATAACGACCTGAGCTGAAATTAACCTGTCCATAAGTCCATAACCTATTCTTGTTATGCATGCAGACATAAGCACATGAATAAAAATAAGAGAGAGAGAGAGAGAAAGAACTAAATATACAAATGATTTTACCAAAAGCATGCAACAACAGTTAGTAAGATTCTCCAACATTTTGCTATTGGTAAGACATAGTGAAAATAAAGACAAAGGCAGAACATGTGAGATGCCTTTTCTATCCTAGTTTTCCCCACCCATTACCCATTTTATTAACAAACAGAATCCCACCTACATGTTTGAGTAGCATGAACATATCTGTCCAGACTTTGACAAAAATTGTGTGTGCCTAGGGCTCATAAGTGCTATCACATGCTAAAAACTTTAAAAGCGGGTCAGGGGACTGACTGAAGTCCATTCTGACAATAGATTAAGGAAAAGGGAAGAGTGTTCAATGAACAAGCTTTTGAAAACCTCAGAGGGCTAGCAAGTGTTTTTCTCAAACTTTTTCTCTATAAAGTAGCCAGTACTAGAAAAAGGAACTGTAGAAATGGTACTGAAATTGTGTATAAAATCTCATAAATATATGATGAATTACTGAGAGTTCCCAACTAAACATCAGTCAAGAAAAATGTCTATTATTTTTCTTGTCTGATAAGAACTTCATGTATCTATTAAATGAATACGACGGAGAACGTCCAAATTAACAATTATCAACCAAGTTCAAACACTCTAAAATAACAACAATGTACTAAACCCAATGCTAAAACAACTAGATATACTCACATGATTATCATTGAAATAAGTTAGGTGTTGAAGATTATATCACATGGGCCATATTTATCTCAGAATATAAATCATTGCAATACTGCAGTCATACACCAATTATGTGGTGAACATTCATACTTTTTCAAGAGATAGTCCAGGAACTTTAAGACTTCAGAGATAATCAAATATATAAGAGAATGAGAAACGAGCAAGCAACATCGGAAGACCAGGATATAGAAATTCAAAAATAGAAATCAATAATAAGCAAGCTGACATTAATTCTTCTCAGGAGTGGTAGACTTACATCACTAGCATTTACACCAGCATAAATGATTTTCACAAGAACATGATCTGGTTCAATGGGCAATCTCAATGGAGCACGAACCTTGCGCATTGCATTACGAAAATCATGATTCAAGGTATGAACAACTCTGAAGAACAAAAATAAAATAAAGTTGTCATTGACTATCAGGTACTAATAAACAAACCACTATCTTTCCAATTTTCCCAATAAAGTTGATCAAATTCAAAAAAATTATTGGATCTATGAGATTAAGACCTGGTAAAACAACATACTGAAAGGTTCAAACACATGATAAAATGAAGTTTGCCTAAAAGAAGTTACATCTGTCACATTTGCACGACCACAAGATCAAGTATGTTTCAAGAGATTGTCAAAGAACTACATGAGTGAGTACTGCATGAGCTGTAAACAATAATGTGCTTTCATATTAATAGTGTTCTTTAGTATTATTCACATTCAATCTATCTCGTTGAAATTTATAGAATTTATGAATCACTAATATTTATTATTCTCTTATATCTCAACTAGTCAGCCCTGCTACCTTTTCTCACCCTCCAGATTCAATTTCATAGAGCCTATTCGTTACAAAAACCTTAGGCTTAGGGCTTTCACAATAAGTCGAGTGTTGAAGAATTTCTGAGTATACTGGAAGAGAAAACCATTTGACAATAATCTCTGGATTTGGTAACAAAATATAAAGTCAAGAGAATGCAGATATCATGTAGGCAGAAATCTGACAAACTTTGACAAGAGGAGGCTGATGGCCTAAGTCATTCTTGAACAGAAGACTGGGTAGCCATCTTGATGAAGTACAAGTTCCACATTTAAATTGTTTCTAAAAATGTATTGAATGTCACTCAAATAAATAATGGTCAGATTGGAAAACTCTTACATGTTAATTTAAAATCATAGCTAATCAGTATGCAAGGTTCATTCATTTTAGCCGTTCACATTATCAGACAAAATGAATAAAAATTGCCTGAAGCTGTACTTAAATAGTTAAAATTTCCATCACTAACCACCAACAGAGTAGGGAAGTTTGACATATGTTTACTCACATTTTCTCAAAACTCTCAGGAAGTTGCAGTTTTAGATTCAAAGGAACTTTGGATGAGGATATTTTCCAGGAACCTGAAGAATGCACCCTGTATTTTGCTTCTTCTGCAGGGGTGAGCCAATACTCCATGCCCCTGCGATTTGTAATCCATAGGCAAGAACCAGCTTTACTCTCATCTCTAATAAGCTCAAAAGCACCTAAAAGAAAATATGTCCAGAACATCAGATATTTAGTAATAAGAAAAAGGGGGCAGAAGGTTAAATGGCCAATGATAATCTCATGATTTGAGTCAACTATTTTTTCAAATGTCTTTTAGTAAAACTTCATCAAAATGAAATATCTTTCACTGTACACCACAATGTATCTAAAGAACCTTATCCATCATTCCAGTATACATTGAAACAAATTATAAAAAAATCAACTGTAAAAGACAATCATGATTCTTGTACACATCCAAACAAGTTATAAAGCATAGAGTTGACAACTTGCATAGCTCGATGACACTGCATGCCACAGATTATTCCTTCTCTCTCAAGAAAAAAAGAATAAAAGAAAGAGAAATTTATTCACACTTCTCTCAACTCCTGTCCACCCTTCCTGGGTGCAAAAGGTGATATTTTGATACTCTCAGCCAGAGATATACATGTTCAGACATTTGACACCTTACTATTTTCCATTGCATAAGGATGTTGTAATAGAGACTATAAACTATAAATTTCTCATACCTTTTGAACATGCAAAGCAATTAAAAAAGTTATAATTAACACCACTTCAGAAAAAATAGTTTGATAGAGTAATACCTTTAATTAGCATTATTATTAACACCACCTCAGACAAAATAATTGGTAGAGTAATACCTTTAATTACTATTTCCATAGGCACAAAGCCCCCCATTAAATTGACAAATTTAGGGTCTGCTTTTGAGCCCATATCAGTGTGAACAAACTGCATAAAAAAATTTACAGTGCAACTAGATGAAACTGGCCCATTTTCAAAATATTGGCTGGATATCACACAAGACTGCATCCAGAATGCTTCAAATTGAAGTATACCTCAGGGCAAAGAACATTGATGCGAATTCCCTGCTGTTTGTAAGAAGCAAGTGATCTAGTAAACAAAACAACACCGCCTGTGGAAACAAAAATTATAAGAATCAAACTCTGCATTAACAAACAGACAGACACAAATACATGCATTGGATTTTTCCTCTGTCTATATTGACACCTAATGAAATGCATAAATTAACATAAATGTGTGCTGAACATAAAATCAGTAATGTAAAGTTATATAAAACATCAAACCTTTAGAACCAGAGTAGATAGGATCAACATATGTCGGATATAGACCGGAAGCAGAAGCCATATTTATAATCACCCCAGGCTTTTTTGTAGTTTGCATAACTTCAATCTGTTCAGAAACAAAGAAATTTACTCAAAAGTCACCACATATTCTCATCAAATTACCCCGAAAAAACAAAGAAGGTAAACATGAAAACCCTCTATTTGAAAGCTAAGCATCTTAAAGTTATAAGACTCATTCGTTTTGTCGGTGTGGAAAGAGTATGCAACTTATCAAGCATAAAGTGTGCAGGATTAACTTCTTAAAAGAAAAAGAAAAAAAGAGCACCTTTTTTCTCAAGAATGGTGCAAAGTGGCAGGCCAGCTAGGAGCATTACTAGTTTATATTTACACACACGCATAACACACACACACACACTATATATAAACAAAGGTTAGAAGTTTTGCAACCACATGGATGATTTATATAGCCTGAGACTCTCAAGGGTGTATACAAGTCTCACAGTGACACCATAACATTAAAAAGAGTCTCACAATTATTAACCTCATCAACAATGTCAAGAAAATTATGGCAGCACTAAGTTGAGTTACAGAAGTTAAATTTGAGAGTAAACTATCAAAGGCAAGTCAAGCTTTAGTCATACCGCTCTTCGAGTGCAATCAATAACTGCAATCAAATTCACATTGACAGTGAGTCTCCATGAACGTGTGCCATCAGTTTGATCCTTCTGCAATGGAACAGGATTAGTTATGCCAGCACAGTTGATACAGATATCCAATCCTCCATATGTTGCTACGTGCTTCTCAAAAGCAGCTCCAAGATCTCCTGTTTATAGAACATGAAAACAAATAACCATCTGAAAACATAAGTTTTATATTGAGAATAGAGAAGTCAACTAACCAGCGATAGAATACTTGTAAATTTAAAATCCATGAAAACAACAAGAAGAAAACAAGAGTGGCAATTTATGAGCACAAATTCACAATGAGAAGAAAAAGCACGTACAAATACAAGTAGTCTGCAAAAGCCATGTCATCCTGAGTTATAATGTTCTTGTTTTTCATTAAAATTTCAACATATTTGTACAAAAAAAAATGTAATAGATAAATCATCATCCTCATTCACTTTAAGAAACTCATCTCTTTCACAGCTCAGAGAAAATCCAATGCTTACTCTACACAAGGAAATTGAAAAAGATGATGGGAGAACAACATAATTGCCTAATTCACAAATAAATATAAGTGAACTTACTTGTGTTGGTCACATCGCATCTTACAAACATAGCGGATGGAAACCCCAAGTTTGAATGGAACTTAGAATTCTCTTTTTCAACGAGGTATGCAGCTTCCTTTCCTTTTTCTTCAGAGAAATCAACAATAGTCACATATATTCCCTTCTGTCCAAGAGCTAAGCTCAAAGCTCTACCTGCATAATATACAACCCCACGAACAAAATTCAAAAACTATATCATATGTCAACAACAATTTAAATTTAATAACTTAGTCTTTTACTCTCCTACAGGGCATACAGATGAATCAGTTCATTTTATGATATCTTGAAATGCCTCCGTTTCAATTTTTAAACCATATTATATACTAGAACAACTGCATAGTGATATCCATTTACAAGACCATATTATAATTCTAAATATCGAAAACACAAACCCAGATTCCAAAACGTCCAAGGAATTCAAAATTTCAATGGATGAATGACCAAAGACACTTTGCATCAATTGTCAGTTTAAAAACAGCTCAATACATACATCACAAAACATTTCACTATCACTACCGCATAGCCATCAAAATCTAGTACATAAAATAAAGAAAAACATCATGAAAATTTACCAATCCCATAGGCACCGCCAGTGACGAAAGCTGATAAACCTGGTTTTGGCTCCATTTTCTCTGTATGGCTTTGAAGGAAAACACTAAGTACACCACAAATACATGCAAGTAGTCACCGCTCTGTTTTGTGACAATGTGACCCAGCCTCCAAGAAGGCTGCCTGTCATTTTGGAAACGTACTTTGACTGCCTGTCATTGGCTTCCGGGATTCTGAATGACAAACTTGCGAAATTGATCGACCTTAATAATCCCGCGTCTGAACTTTATTACTTTGAATTGAACTTAATTAATAAATTAAATAATATATATTATATTTATATTTAATACAATACGTATTAAATAAATTAATACACATTGAAAAAATAGGGAAAGAAAAGAATTTTAATAGAATGAACAGAAAGAAGATAGAACAAGTGACCCAAGAAATTTTAGGTTACCTTGGATAATTGGGCCCTAGATAAGACCTAATTTCATTTAATTCCTCCATTAGATTTTGATTCTTACTGGCTTTTTTCCTCCTGTTAATGTTTGTTACGAGAATGATTTAGTTTGCATGCATGAAATAGGAATGGAGTTATGGTATGGCCTTCTAATTGTCTGATATTTGTTTCTGGACCATTTACCTTCGTGATAGTTTATGTTTCACACCTTCATAGTGAAAATTATACTTTTATTTCTTTTTGATGTATTTTGCTGGAATTTCTATTGTATTCTCCTTTTATGATGAAGATCAGACGCATTCTATATGATATGAATGGTGATCGGACAAATGTTGGGTCATGTGTTCATTATCTAGGTGCAGAATGCAGAGGCATTTTTCTCGGTGTACGGGTAATAATTGTGCTTGAAGAACTTCTTACCTTCTTATATTTTGTTGTCTGTCTTTCAGACTTGATCCTCTACATGATATTCTCCTACACTAACATGAAACTTTGTTAAGATCAACAGGTATGTCCTGAAAAAATGAGTTTTGAGGAAGTACATTGAGGTTACTGATTACTTTTGCAACGGAATTAATTCAATGAACTTTCATCTGAGGGAATGTAATAAAAAAAGTAGGCAGTCAAACTGTTTTAATCCAACATATGCAATCCGAAGTTCAAGGCATTCTCCCTCCATTTGCCCAATCTGCCCAAGTCCACGATTCAAATGAATTTAATGTGCCAATTGCTGCAGACTCTTATTTTGGGAACGAGGTCAAAATTTTGTTGCTTAGAACTTCAGGTGTCACTAATTGCCAATTTACTATGGACACAAATCAGTCACATGGCAGTTTAACAAGGTCCACATCGTTTTCGTTGAAAATGCCTCCATGCATATTCTGGGTGAACTTCCATCTGATAAATATGTTATGGGATCTTTCTAAAGAAATTGGAAGTTCTACTAAAATTAGTGACAAAAGGACTGGGTTTTCAATCAAGATCGTGGATGAAAAGCACAGGTCTTCTCATGGGGATGTGAAAAGAGGTTCTTGTCCTCCTATTTCCACTCTATCTTCAACAGAAACTTTGCGAGTTAATATTTTGGTCCCAGATGCAAGGGTTATATTATGTTTTCCTTTTGATGTGGTAAAGACACTCAAGAGTACTGTTCTTGGGATCAATTTGTTGCTCTTGATTTTTTTTCACCATCGTCTTTCAAGAAGGGAGTAGTCCGAGAATATAGTGCAGCTTCAGATGGAAAGATTGTCTCAACAGCCATACGTTCTTTACACTTGAATGTTGGTGATCTTGATGTTTACTTGGTTACATCTTCCTGTAAAGACGATGATGGAATCAACTCCAGCAGCATACAGAGGTCCAAATATTCTGCTAAAAACATTTTGTCTGTCAGCAACAGAACTGGTCTTCTTTCTGTTATTAGTATGCTTTGGCAGGAAGGTCCTATGACTGGTCCTTGGATATATGAGAGAGCTAAGTTGTTAGCTACTTTTGAGGAATCAGGGGCAGAAATAAATTTACAGGAAAAGATTCTGAGTTTTCCACTGTCAATCATGTGAATTATTTGGAAGATATAATCTTGAGCTTCGTCTTTTTCATGCATGTTGTCTATTTCCAGTTACAATCAATCTTGACAGTTCTCAATATAGTGGCTTACACGGGCTTTGAAACGAGATAAATGGTGGGCTTTCATGTGTGTCCCATGATGGCATGGGTGGCTGTGAAGAATCTTCTGCGTCTCAAACATCAATACTCGTGGAATGTGATTCTATGGAATTTGTCATTAGACCAGATGGCAAAGAGAATTTAAAAAGTTCAACGCAGAGTGAACTTCCAGGAGCTTGGAATTGTTTAAAACTCAGAATTGAGAACTTCAATTTGCTGTCAGTCTCAAATGTTGGTGGTATTAAGGGTGCTGTGTTTTTGTCTAGCCCATGGTGAAGGTATGTTGTGGGGTTGTGTCTCTGGAGTTCCAAGTTGAGATTTTCTTTTGATATCTTATAGCAACTCTACAATGAAACGTGGTGATGGAGGAGGTTCAAATGCATTATCTTCTAGGTTAGCCGGTTCTGATATTGTACACCTTTTTGAGCCAGAGACCTCCCATGGCTTTACATCTGTTACTGTCAGATGCAGCACAATTGTGGCAGTTGGTGGTCGCTTGGATTGGTTGGATGCAATAACTTCATTCTTTAGTTTGCCCTCGGGTGACATTAGTTTGCGTGAGGAGGACTTAACTATTCCTTACAGATCTTCTGTTGTTCTTAATTTGGTTGATATTGGTTTGAGTTATGAGCCCTACTGTATGAATTTGATGGTTGAGAGTGAAGTTTTTGATTATCTGTTGAGTTCTACTGAAACAAGTGGACCGTCTGTTGCTTGTACGTTAGCTGCATCTTCTTAGATTCTTGCAAATACAACTGTGGCAAATTCCATGGAAAATAATTATGTAATTAGAGTGAAAGATTGGGTCTTCTTCTTTGTGTGGTGTCAGAGCCTGAGAAACTTGGTGGCACTTACCGTGTACAACATCTTCACGGTATTGGTTATATTAAGGTTGCCCGAGAGGCACTGCTTGAAGCAGTTTTCAGGACTAATTGTAAGAATGATCTTTCTGGGAGTTGGAATTTTCAAACTCTCACATTAACATGGATACCTGCCACAGCACTACCTCTGGTCTGATGGGTTTGGCTGCTCAACTTGAACAGCTTTTGCCCCTGATATGGAGGAATCACTGGTTCATTTGCAAGATCGGTATGATAGTGTGCAGCAGGCACAAGAGAGGAGTGATTTCATTGATGTGAATGGGATGTTGAATAGCGATTCTGTCCCACCTTCTCAAATGCATACTTCAATTGCAGATACAGAGAATAAAGGTGGGGTGGTGGGTTTGATGGATGAGATATCTGAAGATGCTTTTCATTTTTATGGTTGTTAGAACTGCCAATTCGATTCTTCTGAGTCACAGTTTCATATTTTACTTGATAATGCCCTTGGAGAGTCAGAAAGTGGCTTAAGTGTTGAATCTCCAGGGACTTTCTCCTCTGATTTATCAGTTAATGGATCAACACCGCTGATAGGATTACGAAGTAGTCAGACCTCATTTCTGCAGAATGTTTGCTCACCACCATGATAGAAGGTTACTGCTTGGGAGACTTACGCCCTTTGACAGAATTATCAGTGGGCAGACAGTCATTACCTCAGATGCTTAAAAGCAGACCAAGGAATATGAGGGATGGAGATGTTGAGAAGGAAATAATGGTTGGTATGGAGATGCCTGTTTACAAATTGTAGAAACCACTTGTTAGAGACAAGTGGGCAAACTAGCATGAAAAAATTTTGGATTGGAAGCATCCATCTATTGCCTCTGGAGAACCTGATGATTATGGGAAGGCCATGGGACATTTACTTCTTCAGAACATTAATGCGATATGGAGAATGTATGCTGGTTCTGACTGGCATGAATCTAGAAATAATGGCAAGCACACATCAAGCATACGTGAAAGGGATATGAGTGCATATCTGGAGCTTGCGTTATCTGGGATGCAGTTTCAGTATGAAATTTTCCCAATTGGTGGATTGTTCGTATCTAAGCTTTTTCTTTCAGTCCAAGATATTCACCTTTATGACAGTCGAGATGCACCTTGGAAACTGGTAATGCTGAAGTCATTTTAGTACTTTTTAAATAACCGTTTACCTTGTCTTGCATGAACACTGTCTGAAAAATTTTTCATGGTTGAATTGAAAGGTGCTGGGATACTATGACTCGAAGGATCATCCCAGAGAATCATCTTCAAAAGCATTCAAGCTGGACTTAGAAGTTGTCAGACCCAATCCGCTAACCCCTCTTGAGGAATACAGGTACAATTTTTGCTTTCTCTATACAAGTCTTTTAAGTAATAATTCTTATGTGATTTTAAGATTATATTTTTATCTTTTCTTTCTTCAAATCAATGTATACTCATACAGAAAAAGAAGGAAACATATAGCATCTACTATCTGGCAATAATTTCTATGCTGCCCAGAATGAGTGGGATTACTAAAGTCGAAGGCCTTGTTGTGAAAAAACCTGTTCCACTAATATTTTGCTTTTAGAGCTATTAAGTGCTGGAGTTAGTTATGTTTGATGATTCAAGATTGATTAGTCATTATCTTGTCCAGGGTTGTTGGAGTTCCAGGTGATGTCCTTAATTGTGATAAAATTACTGGTACTATGTACCTTTTGCTATTATTGTAAGATTCAATAAAAAGGAGAAAAAAACACATTGCATACCAATGGGAAAAGAGGTATGAAATAAGAAATAAAGAGTATATTAATGAAAAGATGAAGATTATCTTACTATAATGTTGTTGTGGATATATGTTTTTCTATTTAGTAGTTGGTCCTGAGAATTTGGACCTTAGCCTGAAAATTTGAAAGTTCTAGTTGGGCTAATGGAAATACAGCATTTTGTGAAGAACTGGTCTATCCCTAATCAGATTTGTAATGAAATTTGCCAACTTCTCTTTATGATGCCTTTGGAATTGTTCATAATAAACTCTAGCTTAATCAGTTTTGTTTCTCATATTTTGTATATATATATTTTCAATTATCCTTTGTACATATAGGTTGGGCTTACTTTTTAACTTTTGCATCAGAGATTTGAAAACCAATCTGTAGTTATTTTGAAACTGCACATGTTGAAATTACTGTTTTCCTTCTCTTTTGGATTTCACATCCATTTAATTATCCCTATTCTTTAGTTGCTATCTGATTTTGAAGTTTTAGCAATGATGAATCAACTAAACAACTTCCCTTTTATTTCCATTTTCCTTTTGACCTAACTTATTTGATGCTGAATCTGAAATTTGCCTTTTCAGGTTACGTGTTGCTATGCTGCCTTTGCTATTGCATCTTCATCAATCCCATCTTGATTTTCTCATAGGCTTTTTTGGGGCAAAAAGCTCGTCAGTTGACCAGTCCCCAGGTTATCATAAAGATCCATGTGATTCAAAACTGTTGTTGACAGAGAGGAAAAATCTTGCAGGTCATACAATTGCAGAGGAAGCATTGCTTCCTTATTTTCAGGCAAGTGGTGTTGAACTCATATCTTCTGTCAAATGATATATTACTACGTTGTCTTCATATTTATCTGGGGCCAACCTCTCTGACCTTTAACTTATCAGAAATTTGTATGCATGACCTTATTTCGTATATTTATCATCTAGTTCCCAGTTAAAGTTGGAGAAATCCTTATTTAATTAAATTTTATTGTCTTAACTTCTTTCTATATTCTTGAGCCCCTTCTGATGGTGTGGTTTTCAACTTACATATTTTGAATTTTGGAATTTGAATATAGCTGCGACAATATATTTTTCTATTTTATCTTATTTGGTTCATCTTGAGAGTTTAGGTTTTTATTGCAGACAACTATTCAATTACTGATCCTCTGAAATTTTGGAACAGAAGTTTGATATATGGCCTATTATTGTTTGGGTTGATTATAGTCCCAATCGTGTCGATCTGGCAGCATTAACAGGTGGAAAGTATGTAGAACTTGTAAATCTTGTACCCTGGAAGGTAAATGTTTTATCCTTACCTTTTCCATTATGCAGTTTGGTTATTGAAGTTTTTGGTGCTTTTTTTTGGATTCATGTGTGAATTTCTCATCCACCTTGTACCATTCCTCTACTTTTTAAAATGCATTTTTAGGAGATGCTTCTCCAGTTCTGTAAATCTTTCTTTTTTCTTCTTGTTTTCTGTTGGCCAAGATTAAATAAATTTTGATGCAGCGGGGAAAGTTTTGGTTCTTGTGGGACCTTTGGTTCACTTTTGTGATATTTTTTTCTTTATTTCTTCAATAAAATTTTCTCCATTTCCTTTCAAAAAATAAATAAGAAAATTTTGATGTAGGGGGTTGAACTGAAGCTGAAGCATGTTCAAGCTGCTGGCATCTATGGTTGGGGCGGTGTATTTGAAACAGTAATAGGGGAGTGGTTGGAAGATATTTCACAGAATCAGGTTTTTGTGTCATTCAATGTTCCTCTTGAGAATGTTAAGATTTTGTTGGCTCCCATGCAAATGTTGTATATAATTAATTAATCTTTGTTTTCTATCGTAGATTCAAAAAGTGTTGCAAGGCCTGCCTACCATTCGATCATTGGTCGCTGTTGGTTCTGGTGCTGCAAAGCTAGTTTCACTGCCAGTTGAGAACTACAGGAAAGACAAGAGGGTTCTCAAAGGAATGCAAAGAGTTACAGTGTATTAAAGATGAAATCATTCATGCAAAGTTTGGTTCCTCTTTTTGGGCTAATGAAGAAGATGCTCTTGGTAGTTTGTAGATTTGTCTGCATGGTTGGATGATACCAAATAAGTTGATAATCAACAATTTTGTTATTGATACTGGGCAATGTTTCTCCAAAACCAAACTCTTACTATTGTGGTTAACTATTTTATGGCCTCTATTTGTAGTTTGAATGGTTGGGCCATATGGTGTTTGTGACAATGAAGGCATATAGGTATTCTTTTTTGCTATATAGGTCCAGGGGCTGCTGGTAGAGTTATTTTTTTGGGTCATTTGGTTCACTCTTCTAATTTTTGCATCATTATATTTCTTATTGAACTTCTATATTTGCCTCATTGATAACAGCAGAGCAATTTTGTTTTCAGGTACAATTGCATTTCTTAGAAGTCTATCTGCTGAAGCTGTTGGACTTGGCATACATTTGGCAGCAGGGGCTCATGATATTTTGCTTGACTTGGCATACATTTGGCAGCAGGGGCTCATGATATTTTGCTTCAAGCAAAATATATTCTTACAAGCATCCCTTCTGTATCATGGCCTGTAAAAGAAAATTCAAAGATAAATGTTCAATGTAATCAGCCTGAAGATGTTCAACAAGGAATTCATCGGGTGAATGTTTCAATATGTTTTAGTCTTAAATAGGTGATTAGAGTTGTGCCTATAAATCATGATTAAATATGTACGTTGATCTTGTGCATGTGTATAATCAGAGTGATTGTATATGCTGCAAAAGTTGATAAGATCCCCATATAGTATATCATCTTGCTGATTATATAAGGTGCTAATGTTCCTCTGTGTACTCAGATAATTTACTGTATTCTAGCACAAGGTATATTAATCTTACTTATTTTGACAGGAATATGAGAGTCTCAGTGATGGCCTGGGGAGATCTGCTTCTACATTAGTTCAAACGTACAAGCGTGGAGCAAGTACTCGATCTGCTGTACGGGGAGTTCCTGCAGCTGCTCGGGAAAACTATTTCTTGGCCTCAGAAATAGGTCAGTTTTTATTTTTTTATTTGTAGGCAATTGTAATTATAGTGACATGCAAACTTCAAAGTCAAAATTAATTGTTGTTCTTATGCTTGCTATGCAGCCTTGATCCCTGAGCATAAAAAAGAATCGATGGAGAAATATTTGGGTCCCCCTCAGTCACAGGAACAGAATTAATGCAGTCAATAATCATGATATCACAAACCTTCATTTACCTCAGAAATTGACACTCATCTGTCACTGTCAATTGCACTTTGAGTGTAATCTAAATGTTGCACTATGACCATAGCATGCCTGATTGAAGAACTCTTAGTTCTGCCACCGGCTAAAGGTGATTACTAAGAGATCTGCACGCATGCTGTGCTAGAGCCCCAATGAAACTTGTAAGTTGAACCTTTTTCTAGAAATTACTTGCTCTTTTATATGGACTTTTGAAGTTTATTGCAAATATTTTTATCTACAGGTAGGTTGAACCAGAAAATCTTTATTTCAGCATAGTAATTTACATTTTTAATATTTAGTTTTGATGAATGATGGTGTCTGGAAACCCTAATGATTTACATTAGATTTTGATATTTTATCAATATATTTGGTGCTTATCTGGTATGGTTCTCTACAAGTCAAAAGGTTTTTTCATTTTTAATGTCAATATTTCTCTTAACCCATTGTGTCATCTAGTTGCCACTGTAGAAGATTCTATGGAGGATTATAACAACTATTTTACCTCTTGGATGAAGCTGAAATTTTGGGCTTTTAGTAGTAGAGCTTTTTATAAGGTTAAATTGTATAAAATGCCCTTATTTCATTTCAAATTTACAGTAGTTGAAAAATAAGGAATTTTTATTAATTAATACTGATACTGTATATGGTCTTTGAGGTTTGGCTTGTCTGCTTATTAAATCAATGTAAAATCTGCTTGCAGGTGTACAGATAATGAAACCCCCAAGATCAGATTCTTTCACTTCAGAACTGACGGCTATATTTTGTACAAAATGCAAGTATCTGATGCTGCTTATAAAATTTACCCACACAGATGAGTTTGATAATTATAGTTTACTCAATTGGCTTAGTATCAGTAGGTTTGACACTTAAGAGTGCAGCAAATTGGCCTAGTATTAGTAAGTTGTACAGTATTACTCTTTTAAAGCCTCATTCTCGAGGTGTATATAGCATTTGTTTGTTGAAAATAGTTGATTATCTCATTTTATTAATCAGAAATATTCAACAATTTATACCCTGTCCTCTATTGGTTCAATTCCATCAGATGAGATGTGTGTTTGGAGGCAGGATCTCGGTAATGGCCTTTTGTTGTTTTTGGTTTTAGGGGATGTGCCAAGAATGTATTCGTTTCTATCAGCTGCTGACAATTAGAGTATGGTGGGTCTGTATTTACTGTTTAGGGGTTTGTTTTGTATTGAAATGCAATGATTTTTAAGCCACAGATGCCGTGGAATAAAATAGACGTTTGATCCATGTGTTCGCGGTCAGAAAACCAGTAAACTAGGGAGAAGAAGCTTTGAATATCGAGTTGATGAGATGACCTGTACTGCTCTTCATCTTTTATGAGTGTGACCTAGCTGTTAATGAGAAAGTGAAGATCTTGTGATCTTCAATTGATAGCATGAAAGTCATGAGTAATTTGTTTCCACCGATGGCTGAAGAATGTCTACCAAGCAGTCTAATTTAACTTCATTATTCTTACCATTTCATAAGAGAGTGGAGGGAGGGATCTCCTCAGAAGATATTACATGAAATTGGACAAAAAAGAACTGAAGAACTTGGGATAAACAGATTACATTGGACGGGTCAAGACATCTAATTCATGAGAGAAAACTGCAAAATATTTGTACAGAACCGAACAACACAGCAAAAATAGCTTCTTCTCTGCTTCAACTCTTCCCAAGAAGAGGAAGGACGTAGTTTTCTTGCTGTATGCAATTAATTCTAAGAAATAAAAGCAAAGGGCAAAATAGAAAGTGGAATAGAATAAAACCAAATGTCAAGACTATGTTTGCTTCCCCTCCCTCTGGTCTTCCGTGAATCCTCCTCTGCTTTGCTCACCGTTGTTGGAAGGATCATATTCCAGCATCTTCTCAATTTAACCCTCCTTCAAGTAATAGTTCCTGAAACAACACAAATCAACCAATTGAGATCTGAACAATCAGCAATTAACAAATGGAGAAAAGAAGTTTATAAGTCATTAATTCTGCAATGCAAATCCATATTTGTTAAAAGTTACCTTGATTGTCTTGCGGACACTGCCTTCCTCAAACACAGACTGCTTCTCCTCTACTACTTCCTCCAAAAACCCACAACCCCTGTCAGGTTTTTTTGCTATAATGTGAGCTCTTCTCTCCTTCCACCAGCCTGAACTCTTTGGAACTCTTGGCAATGCATCTTCATAGTCGTCGTGGTCGTCATCAGCAAGTAGTTTCTCTCTTAATGTTGTCATCTTTCGCATCTGGTTGCTGCAATTATCCTTCAAAGGCACCATCGTGCCCTTGAAGAAAATCTCATCTGCAGGAATCATACTGAAGTTTCTGACAGAAAACTCAAAATCTGAAGAAACTGGTGCTTCTCTATAGTTGCTTTCTTGCTTCTGGGTGTCTGCAAAATCATTGGAGAAGGAGATTCTTGGGTCCATTGAATAATGTTCAGTGTTGAACGTGTTCATGCATGCCATGGACACAGCACTGCACAGATTTAGATGTTTTACAAGTTTGTTCTCTTCCAATTTACAGTGTGTGAGAACTCACAAGAAGCTCTTTTCATTTATATGTAGGAGGAGGAAGCCTGTGTCTGTAGCACATGTTCAGTTTGACATCTCATGTTACTTGGATTTGTCACTTTGTGATTGACAGATGGTAATACTTCACCACTTTGCAATAAATTATGGTGTTTTGTCGTGAGAAGCAAATGATTAACATTGTTAATTACAGTATTTAATTGAAAGAAAGCTAGACAACCTGATAAGGCCTTTTGACCACAATATTCTGCCTTATGTGGCCAAATCATTTTGGTTTAATTCATATTTAGAAGAGATTAATTACCTTTAACCATCAATTACAAAGGCTTCGCACCGCTTGAATTGATGAGTGACACTTAAAAAAATATTTTTAAATATTTTTAATATTATTAATTAATTAAATTTTTATGCACTGTGCGCACACAAAATTATACTTTAAAATTTTTGTTATTATCGATTTAAAATATTTTTTATAAAAACTTGAAATAAATTAAATATTTAATATTTTAAATTTTTATAAAAAGAAAATTAGATTAATGATAATAAAATTTTTGAAATGTACCAATATATGTATACCATAATTAAACTTTAATTGACTCATTTTTTCTAATAAATATATTGTAAATGCTAATATTTTTATTGAAAATTTAATGTGAATCACACTTCAAAATAATTATATAATATTTGACTAAAATAAATAAATACATAAACTCTAAAATGTATTTTGGAATATTATTCAAATTTCTCTTCACATTCAACACATAATTTTGACATTCCTGTTTATTTTGAAATACTTCCTTATTTATTTTTTTACAGTGAGCAGTTCTCTAATTCTCATGTTCTTATTCTCTTGAAAGGTTGGGTTTTCAACCTTTTGGCTTAATGGAACCAATAAATTACTAATCAAATTACAAACAAATGACTAATATTAGAACAGACCCATTGTCCATGTGTATTTGAGCTGGCCTAGTTGTCAATCAAATTAACAGAAAAGATTAGCCTAGCCCCATCGACTTGACTGACTATTTAATTTATTAGCACCATGTGAATGAAAAAGCACTTCTCGATCCATGTAGTCTTATTGACCTCACATGCTTGCATTTGCATCCTAATCTAATCTAAATCAAATTTTACAAGGATACACCAACTGGGTTTTTGCCACGTGGCTGATTCCCATTTCTCACTTCAAGTTTGAAGACAACCCGGAGACCGTGTACAAACCTTACGGGAAGTAGACAATAGACATAATCCAAGGGCGGTGCCCCCCTTGTGGTCTCCCATTTTGTGAGCAGAACTTGTCTTTTCTGCTCTCTTAATCTATGCAGTAGAAGAAGAATTTTTATCTCTATTTTATGAGGCTCGATGTACAATGACAGATCATGGAGAAAAGAAAACCTGTTTCAGTTTGTCTAGTTTAGGTGTTCTGAATGCTGCCCAGTTTTGGTCTAGTGATTTCTCTGTCATCAAATACCATAATAGGAAGGGCATAAAAGCCTTGAATTGGAGAAGAAAATTTATGATGGGATGGTATTAAATCATCATAATATATGATTGCAATAGACAATCAATCATTGTTGTTGCAGATCATCTGAATGTCATCATGTGATGAGAGAAGAAAATTTTGGTACTTTTGTAGTATGGAATGTAACTACTGCCAGTTTGGTAATCGATTTGTCTTGCAATTGCAGTGCTAAACAGAACTTACGATCATTGCTTAGAAACCCTTTCAAATTCTTTGGCAAACATCTGTTTTCCCTCAAAAAAGAATATTTCATTTATAAATCAAGATCATTTCCTTACCTACAAAAATCACTTTCCTAATTTGAAACATATTTAATGAGCTAAAGCTAACGAGCCGTGTCTATCAAAGTCCTAGAGGCCCTTCTCATAATACTTTATCAGCTTACATCTTTGGTCCTTGGTCCTGGTCTCGGTCTCAGAATCTATTCTCACTCTACTCGAGCCAACAAAAAAAAGACTGTCTCCTAATTGGGATATCCATGCACATGCTAAATGCCTACTTTAAACCACAACATCTTGACTTTATTTTATACGTGTCGTGACCCCCACTTAACTTGTCGAGAAATTATAAACAAACAGTTAAAAAAAAATTGAGCCCGGAAAACTTTACTCAAAGTCGTCATCGTGTTCTACATTATCAGGAGATAATCTTTTCAAGGGTAGTTTATTTCCAAGAGAGAGTTTAGTCTTTATTAAAGAAGCTTGAGTTGATTTCATGGTTACCTCTAGTGAAGGCTGGCAAGAGGAAGAAGATAATGATATTTTCGAAGAATTTTCAATGGAAGGAACAGATTGTAGTAGCCTATGATGTTGAGACAAGAAGTTGGACTCTTGGTTCATGTTTGCCTTGAGATTGATCTGGTTCATATGTATTCCTTCCATTGCTCGAATCTTCGAGCTTGGCTTTGATTCAATCGGCACCAGCTTCCCATCTACTTGGTTTGTAAAAACAAATGTGACCTGTCAAATTACTGAAATTTGAGTACTATGCATCTTCATTTAGTTGGAGGGAATTAACTGAATATTGGCATTTTGCTCTGGAACATATGAATGTTAGTGCTACGGTATATTTTTGGGGGTGTTTGGATGGTAAAGTGGAATACAATAGTTTACTAGATGCTTCACCAAGTTTTTCTGCATTTTATGTAATTGGCCTGATGTAGTTTTGTAAGCAACTTATAGCAGAGCTCTTTTTTCTTTGGAAGAAGGAAAATTAAGACAACTATGGAACTTGAACAAATGACATACCTCATCACCAGCGGAAGCTTGCATTATTTCATCAGGTACAGATGCAGAGTGAAAATGATGCCCCCAACTATTTATATCTTCTTCCATTGGAGTTCCTACCTGAAACAATTGGGGAGAGAAGATAAAAATGATTCAAAAACCAAAATAACAATAATAACATCAACAATAAGAGACTGGTAAATACAACAATTATTTGGTGAAGAACCTGTTTCTCTGAGTTCTTCAACTTGTGCAAGCATCCAGTAATTCTTGCAAAACCACCTATATCAGAAACTTCTTGATCAGACTGACAATTCCTGTTTGTTAATTTGTCTTCTTCTTCTTCTTCTATGCTTTCAGGTCTATCATCATAATCCTGGCAGCGGGTGCAATTCATCTTTTCATGAATTTCAGACCTACAAGTATGATTTAAATTAAACATTTATATATGATTGACAAATTGCATTGCAATTTGTTATACAAGAGCAAGATTGATTGTCAAAGCTACTTTTGATCCATATTTACAAAAAGAAACAGCCAAGAGGTTTGGAACAGCTAAGTTTTTGTCAAAAGTGAAGAGAAAAAATTGTTGATTCTGGATACAGCTACTTTATATAACAATAATATAGATAAAACCATCATCTTTATGCTACATCATTTGGGATGATGGTTAATTTTCTGGATATCAAACAGTATAACATCATAACTATTCAATACTAAGCCATCATCCATAGTAACTGTTTTTGAGATGTCAGCAGATGAATCCCAGAAATAAAATAAGGAAAGAAGCCCCACAGATTACTCTTGCATAATTTGCAGTACTAATCTGATATGTACCAGGGTCATCCTATTAATATTTATTCCTTTAGCTTTCAAAGTACAGTGCCTATAACCATTAGTGATAATATGACTTGAGTTTGTAATTTTAATTCCATCAAGAAAGATTAAATTGATGTTACCTGGCATTCTCATGAAATGTAAACAGATCACGTAAATCTTCCGCTGAAAGAAAGTTCCCCTGCAATTTAAATACTTTACATATCTTCCATTTAAGTGCGAATTCCAAATGCAGATAATAGAAAAATGGCCAGTTCTTAACCTTAGTTGACAAGCTATCTCTTTGCTCCTGCTGAATTACTTTCTGAAGCCCTTCTTTGGACATTTGACGCTGGTACACCTAAAGAAATATATACAATTTTAAATCAAACAAAGAAAAATTGCTGATCAAAAGCTCATACTATCCTCCAAATGCATAAAAGAAACAGAATGCAGTTACTGCATTAACTCTGTAGTTGCCACATTAAAACCTTTTCTTCAATGGTTCCAGTGCTCAGAAATCTGTAGATGTATACTCTCTTCTTTTGTCCATCCCTCCAAACTCTTGCAGCAGCCTGATATGAGTAAAACATAATATGCTAATAATCAGAAAATTATGTTGTAGTAGATCAATATGCGTACTTTCTGACTGGCATTACTAGTGTAATACATTGCGGATTTAGTGTAAAGCAATTACTTGTTTATCATTGGCAGGATTCCAATCAGGATCAAACAACACTAGTCGATTACCACCAATTAAATTGAGACCACAACCACCAGCCTTGCTACTTAAGAGAAAGACAAACTCATCCTGTAAATAATTCAACCAAATTATATGTATGGTAATAAGCCTAGATGCCCAACAAACATCAAGAAAGTAAAAAACCTAATTTTCAAAAGCAAAATGTTTATACCTTTAATAGGTCATTAAAACGATTCACTAACTTCTGTCTTTTGCTGATTGATGTGGTTCCATCAAGCCTCAAGTATGGATACCTTCTTTCACGACACAATTGAGCAAAAAGGTCCAGCGTCTGATACATGACAGTAAGATTTACTGAAAAGACATAAATAGAATCCTGATATCTTCAATAAAGAAGAATTTTCAACAAATGCTTCATACATTGGCTTTAGTTTGTTCTTTCATTGCTGTGAGCAAGTTTGAGGAGCAGAAGGTTTCATTCAGAAAACTGAGATTTACCCATTTATAGTCTCTATTCTTACTTGTTTGGTTCTTGAAGTAATGGAAAACCCCCACACCCAGAAATCCAGAAGTATATAAATTGTCTAAAAGTTAAGTAGTAGCCATCCCACATACCAGGGGCTCAATTCTCAAGAGCTTGAACACTGGGGAAACAAATTGCTGATGGAAAAGAATTATGCAGTGTGTTTGGAACTAGATACTGAGTCCATGCATGAATCAATAGAATGTTTACAGTCTTTGTAAAAAAGCAAAAACCATATTATGGAAATAGCAAGTATAATCTATATGCATATTTCATAGTAGTAGACTACTTTATTTAGCCTGAATTACCATATAACAGTACCTGAGTATAATTTGAGACCAGAACAATTCGGTCGTCAGTTCTCTGATGTAGGTGGGCCAGTAATCGGGCTAAGACATGCATTTTTCCAGAAAGTTCAACCCAAGCTCCATCACCTCCACTCCATGATCCAGATCTAATGATAACAAGGCCAAAAAATAAAAATCCAATGAGATCATAAAATTAAGCACAACATGTACCAGAAAGACAAATGAACAAACACTTACCTTCCAGAGAACATCGCCGGAGGGAAAAAGCGTATACAGTCCTCAAACCCTGTAGTTCCGGCAGTTCCACTTTTTATAGTATCATAGATGAGCTGCACAGACAGAGTATCTTCCTGAGAATCAATAATGACAACGGATGTATTTTGAACCTTATAAACAGAACAGATATGAATTAAAAGTATGGAAAAGGCAGCAAAACTAGATAAATCAAAAGAATGCCTTCTCAAATGCAGAAGTTCAGACATCTTCACAATATCGAAGCATGCTAATGTTAATATATTCATTTTTGTAAGTGATTATAATGTTCATACAACTGAAAATGTGTACCAATGTCAATATGTAGAATTATTAATTAGGTTAAGTACAGCCCAAATGGCTCGAACTGGTTCTAGATCAATGTTATCTAGGCCGGAGACCATGAAAAATTATTCATCAATAATTTAAAGAGAGAAATTCTCTTTCCATTACACTTCTAGAGCCAGAGGATGATCATAGAGAAGTCAATAATTTGTAGCTTTGACCAGGCTAGGGTGTAATTCCCACAAAAATTTGTTCCAATGAAAATTCTGCTTGGTGCCATTTAGTTTACGAACTTTTAGGAGACAAAGGCTATAAATTTATCCAATCCAAACAGCCACTTCAAACTGACAAGTATTTCACAAGATAATAAAGCAATAAATAATATCTAAAGAAGTTAAATATTTTTCTACAATTTTTTTAACCTTGGGATGGTTACAGAGCTTCTTAAGAGCTGTGATGTAAGCCAAAATCTTGGATTGCTTAGCTTCTTCAGAAATTGCTCGTTTAACCTGTGTTCAAGAGCAAGAATAAAGAAACTGTATGGTTAAATTTTTTTTTCAGTCACAACCAAATATCAATCAGCATTTCAGATCAAGCATGGTAAAATAATAAGAATCAAACCCACATTTTTGGAGTGTATGAAGTGGTTATACAGCTCTGACTGGAGGGGAGTCAACTTGCAGCAAACAACTTCAACAATCTACAAGTGAAACAAAGAATTTGAGATAGTGAAACTTAGATTCAAGATGTGTCAAGATAAACCAGAAAGCAGTTGGCACAAAAGGATTAAACCGTCAGATGACTATCTTCCTTTATTTCAGTCTGAACTGATAAATGTTAAATAGTGATTGACCATGGTAAGAGAAATGATTAAGCCATCTAGTAAGACCTCCTCACTAGTTCAATGGTATGGATAGATCATTGCAGAAGAAAACATGTAAACCAAATATTAAAATGTGAAAGGGCCAGTCTAACTCTTGTTCAAGTCAACTAAACCTTAAAGGGATTAATTAGAAATGTGGTGTGAAGCAATATGATTGATAGGCTAGTGTATAAGCAAGCGACATTTTTTTTTGTTATACTAAGAATAGTCAAATTGCAATTTCCTTTGTCATATTAAGAATCATTAAATTGAAGAAGCTAATCATGCAACAGAGGGGGAAAATATAGCAGAGCACAACAATAGAGGCTGCAAAAATAACAACTAGAAATTACATAGTGACTTTGACACTGATGAGCTCTGAACAAAAACCACCTTCAGGGAGCAACAAGCAAAGTACCCAACACACTCAGTTGTTTGAAATACAACTATCCAACTACAATAATTAACTGGTTGGACCATCTAGAAACTATCTTTGCGTGAAACCACTATGAACTTTTGTGCAACAAGCAACACATAAACTTGCGAAGAGCATAAAATTGCTGTCTACAACATTAAGACTCTACAAATAAGAAGCAATTGGAGCAAGAGAAGTACTACACCTTTGGCGGCAAATGATTTGATAGCAATGCATTAGTCCTTCTCAAGATAAACTGCAAACACATATCTATGAGTCAAATGTAAAAACCAACAAAAAGAAATACATCATTATTTGCAGAAAAATATCAGCAACCATCAATTCCTCTAAAGAAACAACAGTTTTCTGTTAAGAAGAAATTATTCACAATCAGAAAATCAAAAGCTTCCATTGGTTAAAAATGCTGAATGGCTGCTATAACTCTTGAGAAAGCAATCCCCTCTTTTGCATCCATATTTATTGTAATTAACCAAAAGAAGTAAAATTGCACCTGATTCACTTTTGCACTTAGTTCTGCAGAGCGCTCAATACCTAGCTTCTTCTCTTCTTCACTGGCTGTAGGTTCTCTTCCACAAATAATCGGTGTCTTTATATTGGAATCACAGTTCATTTACAGCATGATGATATGTCAACAGAGTGAATATTAATGGATTTCTAGTTTACCATTAATAAACAGTATTTCAAATATAAAGCAGCAGCTCACCTCATAATAACGGCGAAAATAAGCTGGATCACCCAAGATTCCAGGATTAGTAAAGTTGACCATGGCAAAGAACTCTTCTAGGTCATTCTGAAAAGGTTGAAAGTAAATCAGCAGTGCCAAAAGGGAGATACTATCATACATAAAGAATCAAGTGCAGATGCCTATTACCTGCATTGGGGTTCCAGACAACAAAATTCTGCGCTTGCATGACAGAGCAGCCAAAGCCTGAGCCAAAGAAGTATTTATAAATAATGGCGGATAACAAACAAAGAAGAATATTTATAAAAAATGTAAGGTAAATTTTTTTGCTGTCATACCCGATTTGTTAATGTCTGGTCATTTTTCAGCCTGTGAGCCTCATCACATATAAGAAGGTCACAGCACTTACTTTGGCTAAATTTGGTTGAATGCATCCGGAATGTTTCATATGATACGATTAGCACCTGAGGTGGTCATTAAATTAGTGGATATGTCTAGAAAATTACCGGACATAGCAGCACGAATTTACCTGCAGAGAGCTGCTGGTACTTGTGAAACTGTCAATTCCAGAGACAACATCATCTCTGGTGCTTTCACATAGAGCTATTAGTTGAACTCTTTCTCCAACCCACTTCTTGATTTCAGCCTCCCAATTACTTACAAGACTGGTCGGTGTGACAATGATGGCCTTTTTAACCATTGGTTTTCCATCAAACCCTTTGCATAGAAGAGTATACATTAATGTTATTGACTGCAATGTCTTTCCCAAACTGCAAAATCAAGAACCAGACAACAACCTTGAAGACATGACTAAAAACAGTTAAATAACATATCAAGGTAAAAAGAATGAGGAACCTGCAACCTCAATGTCATGAGTTTTACACAGAAAAGATGAAATGTTACCCCATGTCATCTGCAAGAATGCATCCGTGTATATCGGCAGCACTACATAACCCCGAAACACAATCAAACATGAACTGAACTCCTTCCCTGTGGTACAATGTCAAAGAAATTCATATTAATTACAGCAAACCACAGCTAAAATGGAAACATGATTTAAATGCTTGAATGTCTAAATGTAGTAGTTTTTTGGTTTTTTTCCTAACATTATAAAATTCTGTTAAATAGTAAATCTCTAACACGTGGAGTTTTCACTCTTTTCACAGAACCACTAAATGCCTGTAACATGGATTCAAAAACCCAGTAATGAATTTACATCATCAACAATACCTTTGATGGGGACGAAGGAAACGAACAAGCAGCAGATCCACTGATATTGGCACTATATTACCATCATCATTCTCAGACTCATCAGGTTGCCACAGCACCAAAGGATCAACGCCTGGTGGCAAATCCAAATTTTCCTCAATAACATTGTTCTCAACAGCCCTTGGTACCTCAAACCGATTAGTTATTGAAGCCAACACCGGCCTCGAGCAGCCCCAGGGAACAAACCGTTTGCGGGCCCAAAGACGACGAGCAAGATGCTCATACCCACTATTGTAGCCATTGGAGCATGGAGGTTTAAAGGGTTTCCTACAAACAGCTGCCCCTTCTGTCACTGAAAGAACTCGTGGCAGCAGTGATTGTCTTTTCACAACAAGGTTGCCCCTGATAAATTACAGTAGCAAATTTCAATCTTACTATAGAAAATTTTATCTAGTCATCATAAATATTTTTCTCAAACTAATAAAAGCTCCATACCAACAATTTCAACTCCTACTGATTGACAAACATAACAAAGGAGTATAATTACCAATATAAGGAGCTCTAAATTTTCTCCAAACTGAGACCTACAACTTATATATTTTTTATTATTTGAGGACAGAGAGAATTTAATCATTCACACCAGTAAATACGACTCCAAAAATAAAATAATAAAAAAGGAGACTTAAAAGACGTTCAATTCTCCACTCTTTTCCTTCGACTTCCAACTACCAAACACATTCTACACGAATTCTATCTATGTGTGTTAAGATTTTAACCAAACTCTCACGAATCTTAGCATATTATGTGACAATCTATTCGAACACAAACTTCATGTCCAAAACCTGTTTAAAATCCATTATTGACAGCCTCAATCAGTAGTCTGTCCTCAGTAGAAAGTTCAAAAACTATTACAAAAAAGAGCCGAAACTCATTTAGCTTGTCCTTCACATCCCAGTACCCCAACGGAAATCCAATTTGTTCACTTTTTCTGAACTCGAGCAGCCCTAATTCAACATTATACAATGAACTCGAACAATTAGAGAAACGTCTATACTTTAAACAAAAATTAAAAATTATAGTATTTTATAGAGCAAATGAATCTACAAACTTCACCTCACGAGAGCGTCGACGTTCTTCGACTTCCTATCTTCATCGGACGGCGGAGAATCCGCAACGGATGCTTCGTCATAGCCATCATCATTATGAACATCATAATCGGCGTCGTTGCGATCGACGGTGCCTTCGTCACTTGAATCGGCCTGATCGGAAGCTGAGAGAACTTCTTCATCGTCTTCCATTAATAATTATGGATTGATTGTTAGACAAGGAGCTTCTCTGCTCTTTTTAAATCGCCGTTTTGGCGCTAGAGGTAAAAACGAAAAAGAAATGTTTGTCCTTTGAGGAGATGTTTGGCTTCCAGAACATAAGTATCCCGGTAATGAATTAGGATATCCCTGAACTCATTGAGGAATTATATTACCAATAATACAGTCCCTGCCCAATTCCAAACTCGTGTGCTCTGTTTAGACTCTGCTTGTTGCCACTTGGTATCTACCAAGAACTCATTGCATTATCAGCTTTGGTTTCTTTCTTTCTTTACTTGACATCATCAGCTTTTGAATTAAGAACATCTTCTGTTTGAATATAGAACTCCTCACCCAAATCTATAATAAAAACAAAACTAAATCTTGCCAGCTGATTGCAACAGATTGGGATGCTTCAGGAAACTACATTGACACCTGACTTGTGTCACATCTCATGTTAGATAAAATATGGGTGAGGCTTGAATTTGAATTTTTTAGCACGAATACATAACGCTACTTAACAAGCTAATCTTTTGAATTAACAAGATAAAGGGATCACGTTATTGGGTGGGTAGAAATATTATTGTTGCTTCGACTAGAATATGGATGGATGATCAACTAGCCATCGGCTGGTAACAATTTTCAACTGAAAAAATACTGAGTAGAATAGGAGTAAAGGTATGCTCTACGCAATTTCTAAGATATCACAGGTTTTTTGATTTCCTTCTAGTAGCAATTGTTTATAATTTCTGAGAGTACACATAAAATTGCAGGCAGAAGCTAAACAGTATTGTAATCTTTAACCATGGAGGAGACAGAGACTGTTCCAGGTATATATAATCAGGACCTACTATTTCAAACTTTACCACAAGCTTTGTTGTTGAAAAATGTATCCATCACAAAATGAGCCTCACAGACACTCAACAGATGAGCATCCAGCTGGTCCATGCCCCAGTTTCAGGAATTCTGAACCCGAATTCGCAGGCTCATGTTCCTCCAGCTCCTTACATCTCCACCAGTTTGCCGGGTTCATGTCGGAGCAGGGAAGCAGTAGACTGATCTTTGCATCTGCTGTGATGATCTAGCAAATTGTAATAACATGAAAACTTCTTCCCGGCTTTTAACCACACACAACCTTTGTTGTTACAGTTCATTGAGTGATGTTCATTAATTTTATAAAATTTTCAGGTTTTGTCACCTGCTTTTGTCTTTGTATTACATCTGGACAGATTGCTGAGATTGTGAGCAAGGGTCATCAAGTAAAGCACTTGCATATTGATTTTCACTTGTTTCATTCTCAACAATTTTGAATGATTTCCGAGTCTTCCAACCATGGTTTTTTTCACCAATGATGTTGTTTCAGCCTGTGCTTCTGCTGGTGCTGCGTATGGATTGGTGGCGATGACTGGTTTTGCATGCTTGTATTCATCATGCGTCTATCGCTCAAAATGAAGGGCTCAACATGACTTGGAAGAATCACCCTGTGTGGACTGTCTTGTGAACTTCTTTTGTGAGGCTTGTGCTCTGTGTCAAGAATACAGAGAACTCCGTAGTCGCGGCTTTGATATGGGGATTGGTAATTAATTAAAACTACTTCAACTGTTTACAGCTTCATATTTCATTGCTTCTTCAACTTCATGCAAGAAACTCACACTATTTCATTACCAGGCGAATGGCTGGTAAATATTTATGCCAGGTAAAAACAGATGCTTGTTAAATATCTTAGCTGTTATAAACGTGCCCAATGACTTGGTCAGTGTCAAATTTGAGTCTTGATAAAAGTCATCCATCATATGGTTATGCAGACCAAAACCAAAACTTCTTTGTTTAATGTAAGTTTGGTTTCCATCAACGGGCTAACTACAGCAGCTAGATCAGGCAGAAGGCATATATAACTACATGTTGATACTTGATTTAATTGTTTTTCAGTTGTTTGGAAATGGAGCCTGGGAGGCCAACATGGACAGACAAACATGCAGCATTACAGTAGCCCCAATTGTGTCACCAGGCATGACAAGACGACAAGGAATTCTCATTTGCTGCTGTATGCTTGTATCTAGGCTACTCTTGTTCCCGCTTGTTTGGTTTCTGCTCATGTATATGGTATTTGCTCTGTGGCTTTGGAGTGTTTGCTTCATTTGCTTGTGTTTACTTGCATCAAAGAAGCATAGAAATCTCAGTGCTCGATGTTTCAATAACAACTTTTGCCTAGAATTTCAGATATCTGAGAACTCCTTCTGAGTTGTGTACATGGTATTAGAACAATGTCTAATTTGAATTATGAAAGAGAAGCCTTTTGCTTATACTTGTCCAATAAGTGCTTTTATCATTTCAAAAGTGCTTCTTTATGCTAGAATAAGCATGAAAACTTACTAATAACTAGACAACACATATTTTACCTCATACCAAAACAAAATTTAGGTGATGCATAATTTATTTTATATAAAAATATTTTATGTATATAATAATATTATTTTATCGAAAAAAAATTAAAAATAACAATTAAATATATATATTTTTCTTGAAAAATTCTTTGAATAAGTTCTTCAATCCCTATAATTTAATACTTTTCATGAACTTGGTAATTCCCATTTCCCTCATTAATTTCATTTTTGTTACCCATGGAAGTAAATATCAAGCCATTTTCTTGATGTTCAGCCCGACAAAGGCTTTGCTTGCCATTTAACGGTTCTGAACCGGGTCCGGTTCACAAGATGTTTGCACACTTCCTTGACGAGATAGGATAAGCCCAGAAAACCGGTACTCTACATTAGTTTACGTTCTACATTTAGGGTTTTTAAAGGGTTTTTGGGTTCAATTACGGTGAAACCAGAAGGAGAAATGGCGTCTTTCATGTCGATATGGTGCGCACAAAGGAGAAGATTTACTTCTCTCGTGAAGGCACGCTTACAGTCTCTTCATGACTATCGTCAAAACAGTATTATAGGCAAGAATCTAGCCTCAAAATTAGCAAAGCCCCTAAGCACATCTGCTTTACCAAACGAGTACAACCCACCACCAACACAACCACACCAGTTACCTTTGTCGGATTCTAGGGTTTTTCACGACCATAGTAATGCTAATAACAATCAGTGGGCATCGCAACAAGGGCGACGATGGAATGTTCAAGAGCAGAACAACAATCAAAGGTATCCCAATCCAGGACAGGGTAACCCTATTCTATACAGTAATCAAGGCTATCAGACCAGGGGATATCCTAATCACGGCCAGAGATATCCTAATCAAGGGCTGGGATATGCTGAGCAACATCAACAAGGTAATCAGTATCCAAGCCCTGATGATCAGAGCTATCAGCCTCCGGGCGGTCTGAATCAATGCAACACTAAAAACCCTAGTCAGGTGAACCCGACACAATCGAACAATCAACAATATCAGGGCTACCCACAATCTAGAAACCAGAATCAGTGGGTCCCTCCTGGTCAACAAATCCCTAATCAGTTTAACAACGTCGGGAACAACCTGAATCAGGGCCATACTGGCAATCAAGCACCGCCTTCTTCAGTTGCTGATTTGGCGCAGATGTGTCAAGAAGGAAAGGTGAGAGAAGCTATTGAATTGATGGATAAAGGAGTTAAAGCTGATACTAATTGTTTCTATGCTTTGTTTGAGTTGTGTGGCAATCCAAAGTTGTTTGAGAATGCGAAGAAGGTTCATGATTACTTTTTGCAATCAACCTTTAGGGGAGACTTGATTTTGAACAATAAAGTCATTGAAATGTATGCCAAGTGCGGAAGTATGACTGATGCGCGAAGGGTTTTTGATCACATGCCGGATAGGAATATTGATTCCTGGCATTTGGTGATAAATGGTTATGCAGATAATGGTTTGGGAGATGAGGGATTGCAGTTGTTTGAGCAAATGAGAAAATTGGGGTTGCAACCAAATGGGCAGACTTTTCTTGCAGTTTTTTCAGCTTGTGCCAGTGTGGATGCTATTGAAGAAGCTTTTATATACTTTGAGTCTATGAAAAATGAGTTTGGGATTAATCCGGGGACTGAGCATTATTTAGGGCTGATTGGTGTTCTTGGAAAATGTGGGCATCTTTCTGAAGCTGAAGAGTTTATTGAAGAGAAACTTCCCTTTGAGCCCTCCGCTGAAGTTTGGGAGGCTTTCAGGAATTATGCTCGGATTCATGGAGATGTTGACTTGGAAGATCACGCTGAAGACTTAATGGTAGATCTTGACCCATCAAAGGCTGTTGCTAAAAGGATCCCTATACCGCCACCAAAGAAGCTAACTGCAATCAGTATGCTTGATGGGAAGAATAGAATTGCTGAATTTCGGAATCCAACTCTTTACAGGGATGATGAAAAATTAAAAGCTTGGAGTCAAATGAAAGAAGCATGTTATGTGCCAGATACTAGATATGTTCTTCATGACATTGATCAGGAGGCCAAAGAGCAGGCCTTGCTCTATCACAGTGAACGTTTAGCAATAGCTTATGGTCTAATCAGCACTCCGGCTAGGACAACTCTTAGGATCATTAAGAATCTCCGTGTCTGTGGTGACTGTCATAATGCAATCAAGATCATGTCTAAGATTGTTGGGAGGGAATTGATTGTTAGGGACAATAAACGGTTTCATCATTTCAAAGATGGCAAGTGCTCTTGTGGAGATTACTGGTGAAAGTCCTTGTTAGTTATACAAAACATATCCACCGTGATCTCTTCTAAATTGGAGTTTCATATGCAAATGCCAAATTTGTGAAGCTATAGAGCCAACTATGAAAAGAAAAACTGGTGTACCTAGTTGTTGGAACTGAAATTTCCAGTGATTTAATGCATGAACTGCTTCGTTTGATACTTGACTGATAGTGCTATATGAAATTTCTAGTAACTGTTGACTTGCCCTTTTATTTTTTGGCCTTCGTTTGTAATATGTCACACTTCATCAATTACCTTGTAGCCTGGATATTCTTATATGCTGTATGCTGTCCCTTGTTATATGAAATTTCTTTGTTCGCTATAATTTATGGGCAGAATCTTTTAGAAGCAGAACAGTTTTTGCATTTTGTTTTGAACTACTTCTTGCTATATACAGAACTTGAGAATCACAGATTTCTAGATGAGAGTGAATGCTTTTGCTTGACTTCACTTGTAAATTATGTACCAACTATACAGGAATCATAGTGTTAATGGGCGTGTTTCACTTCCAAGACCTGATTACGGGGTCGTGGTCATTAGTGGAAGTGGAAACTGATGCAGGATTTTGCGTTTCTACGCTTTACTTCTAGATGCAAGACCCTATACTTATTCTAACGCTGCTATGCTCCCTCAAATCAACTTTGAATTTCAATTTGAAGGGCCTTTTTCTGTCTATGCAAAGTTTATGTCATTCAAGTTGGAGTGCGAGACAGGTAGAAAACTACCACCAAAAGAGTAACATAATGCTACATCACATATTTTAAAGAGAAGAAACTAGAGTATACATTGAAGTACACGATGAAGAGAACATTTCTGGTAAATTACAAACAAGAACAGTCAGCCTGCCTAACCATGATTGATGGAGCGAGTCATCATTGTCATGAACTCATCCATGTTAACCATGCCATCACCATCAGTGTCGACAGCCCTCACCATTTTCCGGCAGTCCTCCAGGCTGCAGCTCTCTCCAAGCCTCCTTAATATTTCCAGAATCTCTTCTGCACTTATCTTTCCATCTCCATTCATGTCAAATGTCCGAAAAGCATTTTGTATGTCCATCGTTCTGATCCCTCCTCCTTTCTTGTGCACTTCCATGAACTCTCTGAAGTCAATAAAACCATCTCCATCCAGATCAACGACACGGAAAATCTTTGGCACTTCAGCGATCATGTTCGCCTTCCCAAGGGCTCTCAATATGGTCCTGTACTCCATCTGGGATATCTTGCCATCTTTATTGGCATCAAATTTATCGAAAACTTGTTTCATCTCATTTTTGTTTGGCTGGAAAGTGGGCAGTAAGCTAGAATTTTGTCTGTCACGGGAGGAGAACAACCGGGATGGCTTTCTCAGAAACTTATTTTTCGAAAGCTTGTACTGGAAGTCAAGAAAGCTCGAGTTTGACATGTCCACTGGTGTTTTGGCAGAAGTTGTCGAAATCCAAAACCTTCAATCATCAAATGAATGCCTCTAGACGCTTCTCGGGCTACAGGAAGGAAAGATTTTATAAACCAGAGACGAGGATAGAGCCTAGCCTACTCGAAGTTATTCTTTTTCTCCTCAACCAGCAACCATTCAATAAAAGATTCTGAAGTAGCAGATAGGATAAATAAAGACGAAAACAGAGTTGCAGAAAAGAACTTCAAAATAATAAGAATACGTTCTTCGGTAAAGTTACAGTCTATTCCTTGCTTGCATCATTTGAGTTGTCATTTTCGGGAGTTGCCTTCTGCAGTCCATAGATGAAAAGCCTAATGCACGTGAAGAGTAGTGATCAAGAGGTTCTAAAAAATACAACTCTTCAATTACCAAGAAATACATTCCCGAGTTAAGACAGAGAAAAAAAATCTTCGGTCAACTTGGTTTTCCATTTTCCAAATCCTCCATTACTTTCATTGTCCCTTGCGAGCTGTTACCTTCTGCACATATCCTGCAACAATGACAACATCGACTGTAAATTACAAGTAATTTTAAACCTCAAGAAGCAACAGAGTAATAAATAGAGATCACACATATTCTGGATTGATAATAGGGTGTGATTCATAAAATTTAGATATCAAGAAAAATGAAGCATCAAATTGATTTAGAAGTATCTGAAATTCACGCGTTTGTGGGAAGGAAGAAGTTACTGGTATTCACAACAACATTCTTAGATAACCTTCAGACATGCAAATAGATGCTCAAAGCATATAAACCAAATATCAGAACCTAAGGAATCCATAGACTCGACAGGTAAAGATGTCTTGATAAGATCAATTTCTAACAGAATCTGCACATCATATAATATTCTTACAAATCTCTCCACCAAATTCACTAAAAGAGAACTCATGCAGATTCTTGTCAACATTTTTTATGCAGTTGAGATGCAAAAATTCAATGAATGCATTCACATTTAATAATTCAAAAAAGCTGTAAGTCCATTGGACACATTAAACGCCCACCAAGCCCCAAAGCATTCACTAGGCTTGTCTCACCTAGAATTTTTCTCGTTTTTGATAAGATGCTTACTCATACATTAAAACCTCTAAATACCGCTCAACAGAGTTTTGTTTGATTTCTAGACTGTCATGCATGTCCATAAATTAATTTCATTACATGAACTGAAGCTTAACTTGTGAACCTTTCTTTTCTTTTTTTTTCCCCTTCAGTTCCACTTATGAGTGTGCGAATCCTGCACTGGATGAATAGTGAGAAAAAACAGGTCATAAGAAGGACTTGGATCATAAGTCATTGGCTTCAACTTTTGGGTTCAAGATGGCATCCAACTCAAGTCTCTAAGATTCTTTTGTCAAAGTTCCCCCAGTTTTAACACTTAGAAGAAACCCAAGAAATGAAGAAAGAATATATTCGCTTAAGCAAATGGAAGTCCTAAAATTTCATTTCCTCCAATATTCTAGGCAATCGAACATTCCACAAGTCAATCCAGCTAATCATTTCTCTTTCTTGAGCACCAAGATGACTATATGTAGACAGATCTTTACCATGTGCTGCAGAGAATAAATATTTGTACTAAAAAGCCTGGTTGAAGCAGTTTAAGCGATAAGTCTGGCAGGTTTATCCTTAAAGCATGTAACTCCAGTCCACAACTTCTCAGCAGGCAGTCATGGATCTCCAATCCAGGCAGGGGGTGGATTTGTAAAGTTTCTTGCCAACTCTTCCATTGCCGTGGCTATGTAGTACAAAACAAATAAATAAGTTGACAACTGTTTTCTTGTGAAGCTACATTACAATCAGAAACAGCAAATAGGAGTGTAAGAAAAATAATAACAAAAATAAAAATCATACAATCTCTGGGGAGAGTTTTTCCAGCAAGAGGCAGAATCTGGAAGATTTCACCAGCACTGATGATAGGTCCAACAGGAATGTCACTTCCATGAGTCAATATGATGTTGGTCTACCCAGACAGAGGCCATTTATTTCCATAAACAGTGACACCATTGATTGTGACATTAAGATCATTGCAGTGAGCATTGCCATTTACGGAAACATTGAAGACTGTCCAGCTATCCGGACTATCCTGAAACTAGAGTGCAATGTAGTATCTGCTACTAGGAAGTGAACCAGGTTTCCACTGGATAAGAGTGGCTTTCTGTTGATTGGCATGACTCATGACTCATGAATCTGAAAGTGTCCAACACTTGCTGAAATAGAGGAGTCAAAGTGATTTTATGCTATTCTCTAGGCACTTAACTGATATGGTCAATATGCATAAATAGATGCTTTGTTGCTCAATAAAACATCTCTCTCTGCAGTTAAAACATCTTCTTTTTCTTATCTTATTATCTTGGCTCTCTAATATCTACACTTTCCTTCGTTTGTTATGATTGATGATGAGAATGCTTCTGCTGGTGGCGTGTTCCAAAAACCTGCAGGGATCACGTTGTAGCTGATAACTACAACAGGGTTCGAATCCTCAAACGGTTGGCTCATTCGGTTGAAATGATCATCTGGAAATTAGGTTCAAACGTTTACATATTCAGCATCAGAAATCTCCCATGCTTATAGTCCAACATTTTCATTTTTCTTATGTTTAATTACCAAATGAAGATAAATTATTTGCATACCAAAATTTTGAAAACAATGTCCAGAGATGATCAATCTAAATTGTTTGCAGGTCCTATGCTCTAATCTGAAACCAAGTCATTTACCAAACAGCAGAGTGAATGTATCAGCGACATGCATCGCACTACAGAAAATTATAAAGTATATTTGACCAAAACGGAGAGTTCTCTTACCCAATGTTCCCATCATCTCCATAGTTACTCCTTGCGATAGTACTAAGTGCGTACTTATCGACATCTGTTTGATTATACACAGAATCATCAAGCTTCGTCACTTCAAGAGCTAAAACAAATGGATGCGAAGTCGAGTTCTTATTCCTGTAAGGCAGACACTTGCGCTGTTTCCTGCAGCAGCTACAACAATCTCATGATAAGAACTTATCCCATTAGCAAAATCCTCAGTGGTATCAGCGACTCTCCATTTAGTACCCTCAACAATCTTATCAAACACAGGTGGGTTACTCCCTCCATCAAAACCCCTATAAAAATACGTAGTTCTTACTAAACATTTCCCTCCTTTGGTCACAGTAAGCCCAGCAATATTTTCTGGCTCTGTGTGGAAAATATCGCAGGTCGATAACACGGGGAATAAAACTGGTGCTTTAGATTTCCAATTGATAGGAACCCTTTATCGGCAACGAATTTCGGGCTTCCTGCGGTTCGCTCGCTCGAATCACCGCAGCTTATGCAGAAACCTGCATTAAGTTGGCCATGGATACACAGTTGTTCTCAAACTCTGTGCATGTCACCAAATATAAAGCATGAAATCTCTGAACAAAGGAATCCCTCTTGTAGAAACCAATCTCAACAAATATTTTCACCGAGTTTCAGAACAAATGTATGCAATAACAGAGAATTAAAAATTTAAGGAAATCAACAATGGAAATAACAATACTTTAGGGGAAGTAGTCAGATCAGAAAGGGGCGAAGAAAGGGATGCTAACAAGCCATAAGGGGAAGATGACGAAAGACACTGTGTTAATAAGGGAGGAAATGAAATCACATTTGAGAAACCATGGAAACAAACTTAACCATTTCAAAGATTACACATAAATATCGTAATCATAAGAGCAATACAAAATCTTAAATTTTAAATTAAGAAAACTATTTTCATTGTTTTCATGAAAACTTTCGGTGTTTGAATTGTGACTTTTTTTTTCATTTCTTGAAGTTTAATCGATGTTTTCAGAGTTGTGTGAATTCAAATATTAAGTTTGTCATTTTTGGTCTACAGCATTGCAGAGTTCATTAGGAAAGGTCCATTAGGGAATAATAGGGACCTCTTTAATCATGGAGCAACCATTATAAAGTTTTAGACATGAACTTTCTCATCCCTGATTCTTTATAATTCAGGTTGAAATATTGGCAGCTCTTTCCTTCTTTCTGTTCATAAGAAACAAAAACTTGTCCTCGAGAGCTATATAAACTGGAAAAATTGTTGTTTTCACGAAGGGAAATTGCTACTCGCAAGGGTCCATGCCACATAAAAGTTGAGCAACAGTAAACAAACTTGAGGAGAATTTATGTGTAGACTGGATATGCTACTTATCTGGCAGGGAACTCTTAGATTCTATGTAAGCCGGGAAACTGGAACCAGAAGCTGCATTTCTTAGTGCATCACTTGTATGATTCCTTGTAAGAAATCAACCTCATAGTAGTCCTCATTTTACTTCCTCTACCGACGTAGACTTTGGGTTCTTCTGATGTTATTTGTACTCACAGATTCCAGATGTTTTCCCTGTTCTAGCCGCTGCACAGAAGACACTGTTGGCCAAATCACGGGGATCCTTGGCAACACGTACCCTTCATTCTGAGCTTGTTGGTAACTAACTAACTACATCTGGTTTCAAATTTATTCAGATTAATGAATCCTTAAAAGGATGTGGCATCTCTGACAGCTCAAACTATGTCCTTGCAGCAAGCCCAGGTACAAAACGTCTGTTATTAGCTTACCGCAATAATCTTGGACACTGTTCAGTTTTACATTATCCTCTGCCTTGTTGCTGCTTTCAGCCATTACAAAATATCTGGACTAGAACTAGGGATATCATCACTTGCAGATGCTATTACTTGTCGGATTGCAGCTCGCGATGCCTTGTGAGAAAGGAGGTTTATCCTTCTTTCTTTTCCTACGTTCTTTCCTTACTGCTTCCACTCTGTCACCATTATGTCTGTCCGATGGTTCGAGATTGGTATTCAGGAATTCTGACGTAGCATATTCCTAGGGAAGACATGCATGTTAATTTACCCCGTCAGTGTAATTAAAACATTATTATAAATAAAAAATATTATTATTTTAAATAATATAATTAAAAAATTTATAAATTATTTTTTAATTTTATTAATTAAATAATTTTATCGTATTATTTATATTTTAATTAAATAATTTTATTATATTAATTATATTAATACGATAATATATATTTTTTCTCGAAATTATTTTATTTTTAATTATTCTAAAAATAATTTTACTTGTCTTGTGCGTAGCATGAAATGCAGGTAGTCCTCCCCCTGCATTATTTTACTAATAAAAACGCAGGCTAATTTGATACTTAATAACGTTTTCCGGTATTCCCAGGCGGAACATTTTAAAACGCGGAACCAAACACGGAAGGCTAACAGAGTATTCTGTATGATTTCATTTTCTTCGGCAGGAAGAAAAGGGGGCGCGTTGAATCGACGCTAACCGGTGATAGTCGGTGGGTAAAACAGAAGAAAAAATACATATATTTGCATTGAAGCCCTTATATTTGTAAAATTGCTTCTCAGGTCCCTTGTATATTTTAAAATACTATTTTTATTTTCATAAATCTCGTAATCACCACTTAAAATAATTAATTATAGATAATTTAATTTATTTTAAAAAATTTTTAATTTAAACCTTGAAAAATGAATCAAATTAATAATATAAAATTAATATTTTATATATTTTTTATTATTTTAATTCATAGGTAAAAATTTTTCTATTTTAATTAATAAAAAATTATTTTTTAATTTATTTTAAACTGGGTTTAATTCAGTTTAGTCTTCAATGTGGGTGCAATTTAATTAATTTAGTTTAAAATTTGGCTTGTGATAAAGAATATTATTTAAAAATAGTAAAAAAGCGGATAAAGTGGTAAACTGGTGATAGCCGGTGACAACATCCTCTATAAATTCCTCTTCAATTCCGCAATTGCCCCTTCGAACGGCGTTGAAGGCAACACTTGGGAAGAACAGATTTCTTTCGCAAAAACGGAAATTTTGCTTTCTGTCAATCACTTCCTGAAAAAAAATTTTGAAATTCGTAGTGGAGCTCAAATCATGGGCACCTCTCAAAGCCGCGAGGATTACATCTCGGACTCTGAATATGAAGAATCAGAATCAGAAGAATCATCCCAATACGAGGACGCGGAAGAAACAAGCTCTTCTTCATCACAACCAGGTACCAAAACCCTAAATTCTCTCGACGAAGTTGATGCTAGGCTCAAATCACTTCAACTCAAATACTCAAATCCCCAGAATCCTAAACCTAAAAACGCAGTTAAGCTTTATCTTCATATTGGAGGCAACACGCCAAAAGCCAAGTGGGTTATTTCGGATAAGCTCACTTCTTATAGTTTCGTTAAAGCAAATAAAATTGACGGTGGGGGTGGCTCTGATGATGATGATGAAGAGAAAGAAAAGGGGGATGGCGGTGACGGGTTTTGGGTTTTGAAAGTTGGGTCAAAAATTCGGGCGAAGGTTTCTACAGAAATGCAGTTGAAAATGTTTGGTGATCAACGTAGAATTGATTTTGTTAGTAACGGTGTCTGGGCGTTGAAGTTTCTTAGTGATTTGGAGTATAGAAAGTTTGTGACTGAGTTTCAAGATCGCTTGTTTGAGAACGTTTATGGGTTCGAAGCGACTGACGAGAATAAAGTGAAAGTTTATGGGAAGGAGTTTATTGGATGGGTTAAGCCTGAGGTGGCTGATGACTCGATGTGGGAAGATGCAGATGATGTTCTCGGGAAAAGCCCTGAAAGTGTGACGCCTGCCAGGGTAAATCCAGACTTATTGGAGGAGTTTGAGGAGTTAGCGAATGGCGGTGTGCAGAGCTTGACGTTAGGTGCATTGGATAATAGTTTCTTGGTTAATGATTTGGGAGTGCAGGTTTATAGAAACTATAGCCATGGAATACATAATAAAGGGGTTTCTGTGAGATTTGATAGTGGAAATTCAAAATTTGGTTTGAATTCGACTCCTAAGAAGGCTCTGTTGATGAGGGGGGAGACAAATATGATGTTAATGAGTCCATTGAAAGAAGGGAAGCCTCAAGCAACAGGACTTAAACAGCTTGATATAGAGACGGGGAAGATCGTAACTGAATGGAAGTTTGGGAAGGATGGAACTGATTTGACCATGAGAGATATCACTAATGATACTAAAGGGTCACAGTTAGATCCATCTGAGTCAACATTTCTTGGGCTGGATGATAATAGATTGTGTCAATGGGATATGAGAGATAGGAGTGGGATTGTGCAGAATATAGTGAAGGGTGATTCACCTGTGTTGCATTGGACTCAGGGGCATCAGTTTTCAAGGGGAACAAATTTTCAGTGCTTTGCATCTACTGGTGATGGATCCATTGTCGTCGGGTCACTTGATGGGAAGATAAGGTTGTATTCAAAGACATCAATGAGGCAGGCTAGGACTGCTTTTCCAGGGCTTGGTTCACCCGTTACCCATGTGGATGTTACATATGATGGGAAGTGGATCTTGGGTACCACGGATACATATTTGATACTTATTTGCACGCTGTTCACTGATAAAGATGGGAAGACTAAGACTGGTTTTAGTGGTCGTATGGGAAACAAGATACCAGCCCCAAGATTGTTGAAGTTGACTCCTCTGGATTCACATTTGGCTGGGACAGATAATAAATTTCACGGTGGCCATTTCTCATGGGTAGGCTTTACATTTTTTTTTCCTTGCATTCATTAATAGTTACAATGAGTCTAGATAAGGTTATATGTGCTTAGATAATTTATATGTAGTCATGCCAATGCTTTTTAGATTTTAGATTCAGTTAAATGTAATATTTAACTTAATGGGGCCGTGGATGAGAGTCTATTTTTTTTAAGTTTCCTTTTCAACCTGAAAATTTTAAATAGAAGTAACTTTTTGATGATTGTGATATTGAATTATGTTGTTGGTTCTTGCACCTAGTCATTTATTTTGGAGTAAATGCCTGAATATTATCATTTGCAATCATATTTCTACTACTCTTTATGTGAGAACCTTTTGATGATGCAAAATAGTTACTATGTATGTACTAATTTAGAATATATGTCATTTTTTGGAAATTGTCTTAAAAGAAAAGGATATTGTGTAACTAGCTTTTCCAGTTTGAGATTCATGTGGCCCTAACGATTGTGGCATCATTTTCTCTGTTGCACGTCTATGAACTTTTATTGCTTTATTTTGCTTAGGAATGGTCTCACTTCCCCTTCTATTATCTACTCACCCCTGCATTCCTGCAGATGGCCATAATTTAGTGGATCTCAAAGGGTAGTAATATAGCAAACTTTCTGGTTCCTATCCTATCTTGGTAGTATCATGTCATGCAAAATTGTTCTCACAGACAATTTTCAGGTTACTATCAAATTTTGTCCACTGTCAAGCTATATTTAGAAGACATTTTATCTAGTGTAGGTAAGATGATGGTCTGTACTGTAGAGTAGTCATAATATTTTTCCTGATTGGGTTGAGGCCCAGATGATTGACCAAATCACTTAGTTGGGGTTAGATTGAAACTCAACTGATAATTACTAAGGCCCTGTATAAGCCAACTTGGGGTTGACCTTGAGTTTATTCCTCCTCTTTTTGTGCTGCCCAAAAATCCCTCCACCTTCCTACGTTAGTTTGAAATTGGGGAATACTGACAGACCCTACTACCTTGGTAACCCAGAAAAATAGCATAGGTAGCCTCAAGGATATTTGAGCCCCTGACATCTTTTGTTAGTATCTGAGGGTCGTCTACCACTCAACCCAAACCTTGGGATGGGTTGGCCTTGAATTGTTTTTAAAGGCTTGAGAGCTGAAACAGCCAAGGGTCTACTGGTTTCATTGGATATGATTCGTGGGGATGTATACGCACAAGCTGGGGAGCACTTGCTGTTTATTACTTTTTATGTTCTTGTTGCTGCACTTTTAATTGGTTGCTTGTTATGTATTCTTTTGTTTCTATTATTTGCATGAGGAATTGATTACTGTATTGCACGATGTTTGTTTCTCATATATTTTAATTGTCTTTCAGGTTACTGAGAATGGTAAACAAGAGCACCACTTAGTTGCAACAGTGGGCAAATTTAGCGTGATATGGGACTTCCAGCAGGTGAAGAACAGTGCTCATGAATGCTACCGGAATCAACAAGGTCTCAAGAGCTGTTACTGTTATAAAATCGTGTTGAAGGATGAGTCAATTGTATCAAGTCGTTTCATGCATGACAAATTTGCTGTCACCGACTCCCCAGAAGCTCCACTGGTGGTGGCAACACCTATGAAAGTCAGCTCTATCAGTCTGTCTGGCAAGCGATGATACCACTTTGTGAACCCCATCTTCTTTTATAAGTTGCCATGCACATCCGTCGGTCTCCAGCTGCGTGTAGTAGGACCTGTACTGCAGCTTATCCTTTCCTTCATCCAGTCTGCGAGTTGAAGTTTGCTTATGCTTTCCTTCTTGTGTATACTGTGTTGTTTTTAAAATGTAATTAGATTGTTTGATCACCTTGTTTCATACTTTCTAATAGGCTTTATTCCTAATGGAAACTGGTTTCTTTGCTCATAGTGTACGCACCCTGATTTGGGGTTTGTGAATGATTGATGAAGTTACTGTACCTGGTTTTCTGTATCATTTGCTAGAGAATTTATTAGACAGATTTCCAAATTATTTCTACTGCCATGACCGCATGCAAAATGTGACTATATATGGATGTTTCTGCCAGGACTCAACCGGATGGGTCCCTTCATGTACTCTTTTAATAATTCTTACCAATAAAATTTCATGAATAAATAACATAAATGACTTCATTCATGCTTTCATTATTATAGTGCATTGTGATTTTGTGTCTCCTCACAACATATACGTTTTATATATATATATATATATATAATATGCTCGTAAGATCATTTATATTGCGGGTATTTAGTAGTTTAAATATCTCAAGTGTCAAACCTTATACTACATTGAATTCTGCTCGATTTAATAATTAAAAAAATAAATAATTTATAATTTTATCGATAAATTTAATTTATAAAAAATATATATATATATTAGGATAAGCAAATGGAGTTAATAAAAGGGCAAATTCTCGCGTGAAATGCATCCTCCGCAATGACATGAGTTGATTGATAATGGTTTGGTTCATTCTTAACATGTTAATCATATGTTAATCACGCTTATTATTATTATTATCAGTTTCTTAGCAGAACCCTACAACTACGCGTGCGCGCGTGCTCACACGCTTTGCACTTCCTTTTCTTTCTTTTTTATCTTCTTCCTCTGCCTTTGCCTTTCCCAATATTTTAAACTTTATATCCCAACCTGCGTTGCGCGTGTTAAACATGATCGATAATTAATCACTATTGCACTTAATAACGCACGTGTTGTTTATATTCAGGTGCTACGTGTCACTACTTTTTGTTAAGCGTGTCGCTCTTCTGCTTGACCATTCGACAGCTAATCACCATTGCCTCTGCATTTTACACGGTCCGGTGTACCTTTTTCAGAAATGATTGCCAATGCATTATGCATCTGGAACGGTCCCACTGTTTAATTCCTTCACTTTCTCAGCAGTCAAGCAGTCAGCAGCAATCTCGTAAAATTTTTTTTGATAAATATTATTATTTATTACCATTAAATAATAATTAGCTTCCAAAAATAGCAAGCATGGTACAAATTTTGACATTCTTCCTTGAAAAACTAAAGAAAGAGAGACAAAATTTTGAATTATTAATGCAAACAATCCAACTCTGTATTTAATTAATTAAGAACTATGAGCAGTCCCAGTGGTAGCGGAATCTGAAGAATCACCGCCAAAATCCATCATTCTCATCCATTGTTGAATCTCTTCTTCTCCAATCATTTCCCAGAAGTCACTTGTTCTGCTGCCAAAATCATCTACCACCATTTCTGTTGCCAAGTTGACATTCCTGACACCACTACTTGTGCTTTCTTGCAACACTAGTTGTTGTGGTTCTAGGTATTGTTGCCGTTGATGTTGCTGTTGTGGCGGGTTGTGCTCGTATGTCGTCACTGTTGTCTCGGGAAATGGGAAATTGAGCTTGGCCCTGGGGCCACGGAATTCAATGGCAGCTTTGTCGTATGCCCGGGCTGCCTCCTCCGCCGTGTTGAAAGTCCCGAGCCAGACCCGTGTCGCCCTCCTCGGGTCACGAATCTCCGCAGCCCATTTCCCCCACGGCCTCTGCCTCACACCTCTGTAATTCTTCTTACCTCGTTTCTTCGCTTTGCCTGCAGCAGCACTTCTCCTTTGTTCCTCTTGTTGATTTGGCGGGAAAAAATTGCATCCTAAACACCCATGAATCCTGCAAACTTGACACGTATCGAGAGACGACGGCGGCGGTAGTATACCGTAACCAAAATTAGTACTGTTACCATCACTTCCAGAACCGGCCACGGACGTAGAGGCTGCGGCAGCCGAGGCAGAGGTGGTAATCCATTCTTGATAACGAAGGAGCTCGGAAGAAAAATCAAGTGGAACATCTGTGTTTCCAGCGACGACGTTTCTGAGAGCGGCGACCATGATGGAGAGTTCCTGTTCTTTAGTCAGACGTGGCGGCGGTTGAGCGACGGTGCTCGTTGCGAGTTTTGGTCTCTTAGGGGACTGGTGCATCTCCTTGATTTCTTCGCTGTTCTACTTCACTTAGGAAGGAGTTGAATTGAATAGACGTTGGGCCAGCGTGCGCGTTTATATACGGTGACGGTGTCGAGCTGGCGTACCAAATGTACGCCGTTCGCACACGGAGTTGAGGGCGTTTGAGGAGCACGTTGTGGCATGCTGGACGGTTTTGTGAGATATAACGTGGTCCAGGTGGCGACAGATCTGATTAAACGAATACTGACATGGCAGCGTCGGAGGGACACGCAGGATCTCATGGAGTTGAGGTTTCGTTTGTTTCTAGAAGGACAACTGAGCATATCTAATTTCTTAGGCAGCATGGTTGTTCGAAAATTGCTTGTTCGTAGGGTAACCAGTCGTAGTTGACTTCTGCATGTGGGTCACCTGACCTTCCTGGCTTTGACATCAGCTCTTTTGATGGTTGACTTCGTTTAGAAGGTACATAAACCGTACTACCGAAGGATTTCGTTATTAAAAATAAATAAAAAAGATAATTCAATTAATATGACACAATTTATTAATTCAATACTACATTGTTGAATAGACCGCGAAATTTTTTGAGTTTGAATTAAATAAAATTATTAAATATATAATATTTTTATATTATATAATTAAAATAATATATCATATTAAATTATTTTATATTTTTAATTTATAAAAATTTTAATTCTAAATATTATATTTTTAAAAATATATATTTAATTATATTTAAAAAATTTTATTTAATAATTAGGTGATTAATAACATAACTATTTTATAATAAATATTAAAATATATATTAAATTTACAATTTATTTATTTATCTTTGTATGTAGATTAAATTTTTTTAAATTTTAAATATAATTATTAAATAAATTAAAATTAAAATTATTTTATTTATCACAATTACTAACATGAATTTGGGACTCTAAATGGACCAATAACTTCCGATTGATTATGTGTCATTTTCGTTGATCAGTATACAAACACGCCCGGTTGAATGCAACAAGGGGCAAATATTTTGAGCTAATTGACTTTGGAGGAAGACAAGCTCGTCTTTGATTACAAACAGCGACAGCTGGCTGAAAACCGTACCCGTGTGAGAGTAGTTGAAACAAAATCCAAACCGATGGATAAACCGTGGCAAAATTCATGAAAGGTCAAAACAAATAACTAATTGAAGTTATGATACACGAACGCATTGCATACCGCCTGGAAATGCCTGGTCAAGCATCACGAATGGAGGAATTTCTCATGGCTGACTCAAAAAGGGAGAGAATTTAGTGGACGGCAGGTACTAATACAACGAAAATGACTATTGGGTCAGAGGGGCTTATCTTGTTTAATTAAAGATTACTTTAATTAGATATTGAAAGACAGTTTGACCATCAATTTCTCTATATTAAGCATTACAAAATTAAAATTGAGCATTTTCCGCGCAATAAATCTAGTAAAATCAAATGATTATTTGCATGTACATCAATTATTCACATTTGATCACTAATTAGTCTCTCAGTCAAAGAAATCAAAGGAGAAATCCAAGTCCCTAATATTAAACATTAGGAAAAAGAAATAATAAAAAAAATAAAAATAAAAACATGTGGGACCATTTCTATTATGCATACCCTACCCCCACGTGCTAATACGTACGCATGATTTATGGAGTCAGCCCCGTCGGAAGTCTGCCGGGACAAAATTTCAATTAACTTGACAGCTCAGATCCAGCATGTCCCCCCTTGGGATTGGACTATTATACCCTAAACCTCTTCCCAGAAATTCCCTGAAAGTGAAGTGACGCAACGGAGCTCGTCACCAGAGCTTTCCCCGTGTAACTCAACCCAATATAACTGGTCAAGAAAACTGGTCAATTCGGTGTTTTGAACAAGTTAACACTTCTACATAGCTGAACCTTTCCTATATAACAAAGGAATTTTTGAATCAGGGAAAATATGGGATCCCACTTGCAGTGTCAGAATGTAATGTTAAAATATAAAAGTAATGTAATGGTAGCATAAAACAATTGCTGTACATATTGAGTTAAGAAATCAATGTGCCCAAAGGGGATGAAAACTATTTGGTAATGTTATTGTATTTGAATCATTTCAAAACTACCAAAATTCTAACGTCTAGTGAGAAAACCCCTCAAGGCAAAGCAGAAGCTTTTTTCTTCTCTATTCCATTTCTCCATACAAGCACTAATACTAAAACAAGGGTTTATCTTGATAAAACAATTATACAAGAATTGCCTATTATTTGTACTGCAAAAATAAATCAAGAAGATAAATGATTGATGGTTCTATTTCTTATCTCTACCCCAAGTAGAATTGATGAATAATTGGAATGGAAATAAAATTTTCACCCACCTCGTGATAAGGTGTAGAGACAAATCTACAGAAAGTCAAAACTAATCTCCCTGGGGCTAACATCATCAGCAAGAACAAAAAGGTTGAACAAAATCATCCACCTAATCATCGTCCTCAGAATCTGCATTTGGTTACAGAAGTTAACAAGCCTTAGCAAGATAATATAGATGCTAGTTGAAATGACATTAAACAAGGTCAAAAATAATGCAGCACTTCATAAAAATTAGCGGCTAGAAATGGTTGCAAGAATCCATCATATTTGTTGTCATTACGAGTATGCAAAGTGTTGAAGCAACATGGGCCATAGGCAACAACCACATACACACAAACAAAGGTCCAATCAATCCTTTCTATTTCCTCCCACACATAACCTACAAAGTACTAATGCAACTTATTAGGCATAGAAGAAGTTAACATAATTTGCTTTTCTGTACTCTAAAGAATGCCTGATTGTCAGGTGGGACAAAGGAGTTGCTTCCTCCCAATTTCAGAATATTTGTTGTTTATGTGTGAAATGCATAAGCAAATTATACATTGGATCACTAGGCACAAAAGCAAAGCAAAACCATGGATTAGTTCCAGACAGAGACAGAATACTGGGTTGAGACAAAAATAATCAAATTAACATTGTATACAATAAAAGGCTTACCAGATCTTATATCTTCTCCAACTTTACCCCTATTTTTCAGCTGTCTCAAAATCATTGCGCATATTAGAACCCACCAGTATATGTGGAATACAAACAGCATCAGTAACATTGTATTGAAAATGTAGTAAAGGGCCATATGATAATTCTGTGATAGGTCCAAGTAGTCCTGAACATCATAGCTGTGGGCAATGCCAACCATAAAAGCAAATAAGCCAAAGGAAATATGACCAAATGAAGTGACATCAAATTATTTAGCAGGCAAACCTTGAGGTTTTGATGACCCAAAATGGGAAGAATACTAATCGTAGTACAAGCCATGAGATTGCAAATAATCCAAAGAACACACTTGCTCCGAGTTCATTCTCAGAGTACTTAAAAACTTTGGCAGCTTCCATGAATACATCACTTGCATCATGCAGAGCAAGAATAATCGAGCCAATCTGGAAAAACCTGTAAATTAAATAATAATGATAATAATAAGAAAATTACTGTCACTTGATACCTTTGAGCAAAAGGTTATTCATTTGTGCTTGTCCAAGGTTATGCTACTCTGAAATAAAAACTAATAACCCTAATAGACCACAAAACTCTCAAGGGATAGATATCCCTTCACTAAAGTTCTCTGAAGTTCCATGCAATGTTGATATCCATATGCTTATACTGTATTGATTAGAACAAAAGCCTGGTGGATGGTCCTTGAAATCCTTTCATATATTGAAGCCCATTTATAAGAATGTTACATCTGTAGTATCAATCATTTGCAGTTTGAAAACAAAATGGGAAGGCCATGTATATGGATCTCACCAAATGAGGTAGAAAAAGAGAAGGCTACCAACAAAATGATAAAGGCAAACATCTTTCCACTATCGGTTAAACAGTAACAATTGAAATATTGCAAAAAGCTTAAGAAATCACAGTTGTTCTTGATATGTCACATAATACAACTCCGAAACTACTACAAATTAAAACAATTATGAGTGACAAGCATATTTAACATCACAAAGATAGAGAGTATCCCAAAGGCACAGTGAATATTAGTGAAGTACAAAAAACAGTTTACACAATATCAACATTCATAAAGAAATATATAGGTGTCCATGTACTTAGCCAGGTTTGTCAAAAATATAGCCAACAATATGGAGCATATAACAATGAGAGTTGCAGAGTGCTGCAAAATCTACGTAAAAATTCAGCACTGACAGTACAAATTATGTATGCACCAACACAGTTATAATGTCCATATATTCAATAGAGTAATAAGCCACAAGATAATGAACTAGGGTAAATGCCGACGGATAGTGCTACAAATCTACCCCAAAATTCAACAGTTTATTTACAAGTGATAAAGTCACTAATATCCATGCATAGAGATTAACACTTATATATCAGAAATAGTTATGCACTGTTGCACATTCATATAATCACTTTGCAACTCTTGGAAACATAATTAATCTTATCATTGGCTCTGTCTCTTTCAGAGATGAAAAGACAGTTTACTGTCCAGAAGTTTTTAGATCTCTTCAGGTTCAATCAGCAAATAACCCAAAAGCTCAGGACACAGGTGCACACAGTGAATACAGCAGGAAGATGTTAATAAACTCATCATAAAGTATCAAAGTGTAGACAAAACTTCATTACTGATATAATTTAACATTCAAAACTTTAATGAAAATAATAATCTATTAGATTGTTATGAGAATAACAAATCTCAACGAACAACAAAGACAAGATGAATACCAAAATAGATTGCCCAATACTGGCTCAGTTAGACTTGTGCTAGGACTTATGCTACATCAGAAACTAAAAGATATGATGACAAGTATAGGCACGGCCAATAAAGTTCATACATGCGTGCGTGTGTACATGTGCGTGTGCACACCCGTGTGGGATAAGATCCACATAAGAAACAACAATCAGAGTTTAGGCTACATACTAACTTTGTAATTCAGTGTATTTAGATGTATTTGGTTTATTACCTAGTAAGGTATGAATACCCAATCAGGATAACAGTAATTACATGATGAGACATCATCACAGAGAAATCCTTCCTTCGAGTCTCCCATGTTAGAAGGGCAGCAATGCTATAGATGTAAAACCCACATTGGCACATGTAAAAAAACTTTAAAGGAAGCCTGAAAACGAAAAAGGAAAAAAAAATGTCAGTAGAGAAATTAAAAAAGGCAATCAACTCATGATGACCACTAAAATACGCAAGCGACCATCCCAAGCTGAAAATGATACGTGACAATAAAATTTGCATTCAATCCAATAATGCACAACTACACAAGCAACCATAGCACATGAACTAAATATATAAGGATCATTTATCCAGTCATTGGATTAAAAATCCAAGCATATGATATACTTACTTCAACTCTTGATTTGGCCAGCCTGAGAAGTACAATTTTGTATCTTTGAACCATGGTTCATGGTGGCCAATTCTGAGAATAAATGACTCAACAGTGGCATAATATGTCAGCTTCCACATAGATTCTGAACATTTGCTAATTTTTGCCCTTGTACTTTCGTTTATCTTCAATGGTAGAGCTCCTTTACTCAACAACCAGATAGCTAGTGTCTACAAAGCAGTGGACAATGATTGAACTATAAAGAAAATGACATTACATTTATATCTTAAATACCCACAAGTGTATACAAAATAAATCACAAATGATGTTATATACTCATAACACAGCTGGAAATCAACTCAAATCCCAAGCTTAGTCACTAAGCTTCATATTGCACATGAAAACATAACAAAGAGTTCAAAATCCAATAAAAGTCCCATCAACCAATCCCCCACCTCGTTGCCAGTCATACAAGCAAAAAAGAATAATGTCTTCAAATCTAATAATTTATTCTCTTTTCCTTTTGTTGCATAGAAAGTCCAAGAAATAATAACACCGCACAGAAGAACGTAACGCAACTACACAACTAAATCTCCATGAGTGTTCTTAGTTTCCAGCTAAATCCACATCAACATCAAAACTTTCCTTCGTTCTTCTTCCATTTCCAGCAAACCAAACAGAACAACATAAAATCAAAGCAGTTAATGAAACATGCAAATAAAGTCGAGAAACAATAAACTGCAGAAAACTGTTAACTAACAAGAAATACACTAAACTGAAGCTGATACAGCTACATAACCTAGTCTACAAAGTTTCTTTTGCTTGTCTTTGCTTCAAGAGACAACAATAGCAGACAACCAATTCAAAAAACAAATAAGAACTAGCACGAATTCCAAATTCAAGAAAATCAACACAAACAAGTAACATTCCCATTATCAGCTAAAACTGACACAAAATCTCAAGAAATCTTACTCGAAAGATGTATCTATCCAAGCAGAACCTCGCGACGACGAAAGCGGGAGCGAGGGCTACAGCAATGAGGAAATGCCACTCGTCCGGCAGTCCACTTAGACTCCAGATCGAGTCCATCCGCGATTCCGACTAACAATTTCGCCGGGAAGCATCAATCGACCAAAAAAAAATCAAATGAATCTTTGCCGGAAACGAACTGATTGCATTCTAATTTCGAGCTAATTTTAATGCAAGATAATTTTTTAAAAAATTTTTAAAAAAGAAAAAGAAATCTAGAGAATTAAATGAGAGAGTAGTCCCACTCCGTTGCGGCTGGAGTTCAAGACCTTGCTTTTGAGTTATGTGCGCTTTGTCATTTTAACAAACAAAACCACGTTTATTTAGCTCCTGGTGCCCGAGAGCGAGAGGTGTTAGCGCCCCAAAACAGCGGTCCCCATTAAACGTGACACGTGGTTAAATGACCCCACCTAACTCAACCATCGAAAAAGTTTTTGGCGTTACGGTCGCATCGTGGTTAAATTTATTTATTAATATTAAATAAAAAATATTTAATTAATATAATAATAATAATAATTTATATTTTTATTTTTATTAATAAATAAATTTATTTATCTTATTATTTAAATAATTATATTATATTAATTATACTAAAATAATTCATTCTTCTCCGTAGGATCAACTTCGTACACGTGGTTTTAATGCATAATAAAAGTAACCGCATCTCAAGAAATGTAATTTTTTATTTTGAAAAGGGTATTATTGGTATTGCATAAAATATATTAGTTGGTGAGATGTTTTAACCAGAAAATAATAATAATAATAATAATAGAAAGGGAAGAAAACTATCGCCACCCTCTTAAAATTATTGGAGTAGAAGTGCAAATGGATTGGGCTGGCGGTATTGAGCCCAAATACAAAGATGAATAGAACAACCCGGTTTAAAACGGACTCTTCCTGGATCGGGTCCATGGACTATCCGAGTTGTTGCAAATTGCCTTTTTGTTGGTGTTACATGCTATTATTGGAATGATCCATTGTCAACTCATAATGCCTCAATAAATACGTAATATCATGATAATGATTTAAACCAAAACCTTATGAAATTTTATATACTAATTTGACTAATGTTGCGCTTTCGTAACCACGTTATTAATGTGAACGAAAATTTATAATTAATTATTTTTATTATATATTTTGGTTATTATTATATTTTATTTGACTTTTTTTCACGTATCTATTGATTAAAAGTCAATTGAATTTATTTTCGTGATAGTCATCGAGCATACGGGAGTTTCTCAAAAATACAAACTATTTCTTGGCTTGGCTTATCACATATGTATGGTGAAAGGCAAACAGAGAATACCAACTTTCAAATATAAATTGTACGGTTATTATCGTACAATCGAATTAATAAATAATTAAATAAATTATAATTATGTTATTTATTTAACAATTATTTATTTTATATATTATAATATTTATAGTACTATGTGAATGAATAATGATTAATTTTATTATAAATATAAATAAGTAAAAATAAAAATAAAATAAAAATAATTTAAATAACTAAAATATTGTTAATTATTATTGTTGTTGTTTAATTATAATAATTGTGATTATTATTATTTAAAAAATTATTTTTAATAATAACAATGATGATCAATATGAATAAAAATAATATTAATTATTTTTTTATTAAAATAAAAAATAAAATATTAAATTATTGAGTAAGGATAAAATAATTAATTTTTAAAATAAAAATTTTATTTTTAAACTCTTTTGATAATTAAATTATCATTCTAATTGTATGGACTTCACTAGTTTTATTTTTATTTTTATTTTAATTTTAATAAATAAATATAATATTTATTTTAATTGTATGTCGTGTTAATTTTAATAAACACAGCATTAATTGACTTGGTTGTCGGTCCGTCGTATGTACGAGACATTGTGCCCTCCAACCAAGGGCAACTATGTCTTAAATCATCCAATCACATGATCGACACGTGGCTCTGTTGAGACCACTTGTGGCTGACTCCTTGGCATCCCATAGGGTTACTGGATGATGATGATGGTATGTGTTGGACAACATTTTCTAAGTCAATTCCCTTATTTATTATTTGGGGCATACTATGTTGTTATTGCATGATTTAACACGACATAAATTTTATATTAATTATTTTAAATTATTTATTTTATTATTTTTGTAAATTTTATATTAAATATATAAAATACATAAATATATATTAATAATTTTATATTATTACAAAATTTTAATAATTTTTAAAATAAAAAGACAAGTAGAAGTTAAATTAGAATTAAATTTTGATTTTATTTTTTTTTAATTTTTAATAAAATAATAATATATAATATATTTAATAATAAATTATTTAAATTATATTTTAATAAAATTTATAAATTTATTTTATTTTATTTTTTATAATAAATTATTTTTGTTAAGTTAGAAGAAGAAATTTAAATTCATTAGAATTAATATTGAACTCTGGGTAAAATTTTCCATTAATAATATTGCTTAGTACATACTTAAAACACTTAGATAACAAGATCTAGAATTAAACCATGCCCAACCTCTGAGATTCCAAGGAAAAAGAGAGGGAAAAAAATAGCAGGGTTTAGTTAGGAGATAGAAAATTATTTGCATTTTCAAGAGCAGACATCTTGTTTGGTGGAGCTTGGTTCTTTCCAAAAATTGGCTGGGAGTCCTTGTTGAGGGACAGGGAATGGGCCATACTGAATCCCATTCTGAGGGCCTACTATTTCCCACCTGCAATAAATTAGCACAGTAAGTGTTTGATATTTTGTGCCAAAGAACTTGTTTGATAGTTAATGTAAAATACTTCAAATTTATACCTGAACTTGGTTACTAGATGGTAGATAAAAATGAGCATCTCCAGCTTGGCAAGCTCATTACCAGGGCAAGAGTGCACTCCACTGCCAAAAGGCATGAATGTATTGGGTTTTGGTGCTGACTGCATCCGCCCACAACCAGGAAAAAAAAACATGAAGTTTGTATTACTTGACTATTGCACGTACACGCGTGCCTTTGTGGGCAAAAGGAAGAAAAAATCCACGATTCAAATTTTATTGGAAATAGTCTTCTTGACAGCTGGTGTATGGACAACCATACAATAGTAGCTTAACTTGGGTATTAAATTTGACACAGATCTGTCTGTTTACAGTATTCATACCTGAAATCTATAAGGGTCAAAATTTTGCGGGTCAGAGAAGAATTCTGGATTGTGATGGATGTTCCTGAATAATGGCATTACTTTCCAACCCTTTGGGATGAGGTATCCTGTCCATTGGGAAACGGGGTTAATTTTCCAGCATAGAAAAAACCTCTTGAATGCTGATAATTGTTCTTCTAGCTTTAAAGTCTTCCTAACCTTTGTATTCCACATCAATCACTGCTTCCCTGAATGTGAAGGATATGATGCTTGCTATCCTCAAGCTTTCCAATATGAACTGAAAGTTCAAAGCCAAGAGGTCGTTTTCCTTTCTCAGGCAGTGCTTTTCAGTTTTCATCAGATTAATTATAGGAACACTGTAGCGCTTACCCTATAAGTGCATGGCATGCTTTTGATCTGTGCCCATGTTAAGGGCTTTTTGTCACCATCGTTTGATTCATATGTTGCCTTTTGCTCTGCCTGTAACATTAAAAACCCATGATCAATTAGGATAACTTCAGTCATTTAAGAATACACTTAGAATTGCTAAATGGGATTATCCCTAACCTTTACAGCTTCTAGAAGTTTTGGGTTGTCTTGGAGGTACTTGAGAATCCAGGTCAGAGCACTAGCTGTTGTGTCCTGAGCTGCGAAGAGTATTCCAATTATGTTATCAGCAATTTGATCCTCAGTCAGAATCTGGTCCTTCCCATCTTTGGAGCTCAGAAGATGACCCAACAGATCCTTTTCCACCAGCCTTTTTTCCTTCCTCTCACAGATTATCTCACTCACAATCTGACTGAGCCTTTTCCTTGCCTATCAATGGAGAATTTTCATCATAAATAAATGAAGTAAAACGAGAACTCAACCAGAAAATGAAGTTTAATTCTAAATGTTTACCACGAGAGCTTTGTGATATGCAGTCCCTGGAATGTTTGTAGGCAAAGAATTGTAGCCTTTGTCAAGTATGAGATAATTCTCCTTCAACTTCTGTCTATAGCGAGCATCCAAGTGACCGAAAATGGACAGAATGCCGACATCAAAAGAGAACTGTAGAGAATCAAGGAAACCCACATGTTAGCAAAGCTCATCATCCAAACAAAAAAAAATGGAGTACTCATATTGCATGAATAAAAAAAAATACTCTTAAAATTATTGAAAACCCATCAATAGAAACAGAATGAAATTCTAAGGAACCACAGGAATATACACTTGAATCATAACCTATAAATTACATAATATATATAGATAAGCCAAAAAGGTTTTAACTCGTAACCAACATGAGCTTCACATTAGAAACATGTTTAATTAAACAAGTATAATATTAGTTTATTTAACCTTTTTCATCTCTCTAAAGGTGTTAATAACTTGTCCACAGGCCCAGGATTCCAAGGCCGAAATGGCTATGGCTTCGATATCAGGAATCAGTTTCTTGATTCTCTCTGGAGACAATGAACTTTGGACAAGCTTTCTCAGGTAAGCATGGTAGTCTCCTTGGTGAAAGAATAAAGCAGAAGGGCCAATCATTTTCTCTTTACTCTTGGGATACGTAGGCTTGAACAAGTGAGCATGAGATACCAGCACAAACTTTGCAGCCTCGGGACTAGCCAACATGACACACGGGCAACCAAGCATGTGGGTTTTGAATATTTCTCCATATCTGAGACAAAGTACAAACGTTAACACATGCAGAACGAAGGGAAAAGGAGGGGGGGAAAAGAAAATACAGGTATATTGCAGAGTAGTAATAGTTCTACCTCTTTTGCTTTGAGGCAAAGAAGAAATTTGGATCCTGAGAGTATATCTGAAGAGTTTCTCCAATATAAGGCCAACCTATTGAACCAGGAGGAAGCTTAACACATTTTACGGCTTCCCTCCTTCTTTTCCTTGCTAGAAAACATGAGAGAAGAGTGGAGAGAAAGAGGAATACGCATATTGACATACGAAAAGAAGTCTCCATTAAAATGCAGCTAGCACTTCTCTTTCTCTCCCTCTGTGAAAATTTTCCCTTTCTTTTCTCACTCAGAAATGCCTGGGTGAAGTGGGAAATCAAGACTGGGGAATGAATCTTAGAAAGCTAAGTTTTGTTAACGAAGTTATGAGTGGGTTGGTGTAATTTATATAGATGGAAAGAGAAGAGAAGTGGATAGAGACAAATGTGATTTTGCAAGAAGATATTGCCTTTTGGAATTCGTGGATTGCACTAAATTTTCAGTGTAAACTTCATAGATAGCCAACGTTAAACCAACATCTATTGCATTTACTCCTAATTCCATTTTCTCTTCTCCTCTCTTATTTTCTTTTTATTGTAAAAATTATTTCAAATTAACAATAACAAAAATTTTAGAATATAACCGTGCGTTATGTACTGTAAACAATTTCACTAAGCGCAGGCAGAATAGAGTTTTAATTGTCAATCATGTTTGATTTGACTTGTTTGTCCGAAATTTTACACGAAATTGCATGCTATATCGAGTACGTTTCTGATTTTTGAGTGATCATCTTGGTCTTCCATGCATGTTTTGATTCTGCAGAATTTGGAAAATCAATTGTTAATTGGACAATGGACAACATTACTTCCATTGGCGACGACCAAATTAATGCCAAATTGAATTTCCTTTGCCACCCCACCCAAGAATAAACCAATATCTTGGTCTACCTTTCATGTTCTTCTTCTTTCTATGTTGGTACCTGTAATAAGAAACCTAGCCACATCACAAAGGCAAGTCATAGATGGTTCTAGCTACGTGCAAACTTTATATTCTTTATCAAAAATTAAAGTAAAAATATTCCTTTTATCTAAACGAATGTTCCGTGCATTCACTTTGTTAATATATATTTTACGTCTTTTAACGTATAATTTAAAATATAAAATAAAAATTTTAATAAATATCGTAAAATATTTGAAATTTAAAATTCAAAAATTGAATTGAATATACCTTATATACAATATATATCGTAGTTAAGTCTTGAAAAATATATGATTAATTTCTTTTACCTAATAATATTAAAAGTGAAATTGAACCGTATGAAATATCTTATGAGAATATGCTTAATTGCTTTAATTAGCATCAGATTCCATCTTTGAATGATCATAATTGGATCTTGGGTAGAAGAATAGGAGTAAGTTGGTAGAAGTATCCGGAAGGCAAGTAACATGCCATGTAATGGATCAACCTTTTGTAATTAAGTGGAAATAAATGGATAATTTTGGAAAAAATAGCAGTAATTTATGAAATTAAGTAATTAAATGAATTTGCAAGACATTATTAATTAGATGTAATTAATTACGGTCTAATTAAGAAATTCGGAGGGTTTGGGGGGTTAAAAGTGAAAATTAAAAAAACTACCGGTGGGGTATTTCTGTTATTTCGTAATCTTTCAATCCTTCGTGAGGCGGGGCTCTCTTAGCCGGCGCCTCTTCACGTGCCGGGAGGGACCCACTGCTGTGGCGATGCATTATAGATCACGTGTTCAAGCCGTTAAGATCTTCAGATTCCCCAGATCATACGGCTGCATGTCTTGTCCAACCCAGCGGGACCCAACAGGTGTGTGCGGACACTCGTGCATATACGAACTTGGAACTTTCGAGAGCGTGTGGGGCCCACGTAGTGGCCTGAATGTGACGCGGAAATCGTCTAAAGACGACGTCAGGTGGTGGGGATCGTAATCAAATGGCTGGCAAACAGAGACACGTGTCGAGATCCCGGTGGTGCAGATCGAGAGAGCTCGTGTCCGCGGCTAGAGGGAACTCGATACGAATAGCCGTCTGATGTGTTGACATGTCGGTGACCAATTAAAGAGAGCATGTTATCAACGGAAAATTCGTATATTCACCATAGATTTAGCGGTAGAATTCAAAATGAATCAATTTCAAATCAAGAATTCTCAATTTTGGTTTTTAAAAAAAATTAAACTTACAATTATCAATTCAATTTTTAAATTAAAATTAATTTAAATTAAATCGAATTAATATATATATATATATATATATATAGATAGATTGAACAAGAAGTTTTTTTTTGTATTTCACCCACTTGAGAAAATTAATTGCTCAATCTAAAGAGAATATGTGTTTAGTCAAATGATGGATGATCAAGACCTAATTGTTCATTAACATATAATCAAGAATCAAGTCAAATTAACCCTAAATCAATAACCATGAATTAGATTTGGGGAACCAACCCACCTCAATTTTCAATTTGGAAAGTATTGTGTAAATCAATTACTCATTCTTCATATTGTTTTGGGTTCAGTCAATTAATCTAAATTCTATTAATAAACCACTCCAATTATAGGTCTAAATTCAATTTAGTACCTATAAGTAGCAAGTGATTAACCTTTAAACAGAAAAGTGTTTGTACATTGACAAACCCAATCTAATCTAAAGACCAAATTTTTCTCAAATTAGAAGATGCAAAGGGATTGTTTTATTTTGGCTAAAAGATACGAAGATAAATTAATCAGTAATTTATTTTAATATAAAAAAAAGATTTAGCGATAAAATTAAAAATTCTTTTTTAATTTTGCATAATTATAAAATATATGTTACTAAAAACTCATTTCACGAATTTAAATCTCAAAATAATAGGCATAATTAATTAAAATATGCGAATATTACACGCAAATAATGTTCATCGTATTAATTTTTATTAAAATATGATTACTTCTAATTCATAACGGTTATGAAATAGAATCATAATTTCAATAAAATATATTCATAATTAATAATTAATACTACTATTACTTATAATAATCATCGATAATCCGAGTTATTAATTTCATTGTTGACAATGCTTCCCTTGCGTGGAATCAATTTGAATACTTTTTCTCTATGGAAATTCCATATGGATAAAATGCAACAACTTTATAAAATAATTGAAGGAATCATTGTCCTTGGAAAAGCAAAGGACTCAAACACAGCAATGGCCAACTAATAATTTCATTCATTCATTCATTTTCCCTTTTTCTTTCACATGTTTTCTATATCAAATTGGTTAAGTAAATCAATTATAGAGCATCTCAATAAACCCTTTGCCTTGCTATTCATGGTGCATGCCCGAATTGCCTTTGATTGCCTACAAACATGCGGCAATGGAAATGCATTATTTCTCGAGTACATTCTATCTTCTACTTGGGAAATTTATAGCTAAGTGGTTTTCATGTCACATTTTTTTTTCTTTTGGGTGTAATCAACACCTAGAAATTTAGGGTTCATCAATAGAACATAGGCTTAGCCTACAGAGTAATTATAAGCCAGAAGAGTTTATCACATTTTTCTCCCCTAAAATTTAATGAAAATGTGTTTTTCTTCGCATAATTTCAAAGTATAACAAATACCCTAATGTGTTAGTTAAGGAGAAGTACTTTTGATTAAGAAATCAACAGGTATTTTACTCAAATATTGTTTTTTCTTGTTTGCTTCTAGTTCAAATCAATTCTTTAACAATGGTCACATTCACTAGGTATTGTTTTTATTGAAAATGATACCGGTATTTGTTCAATTTTAGAAATGTAGAGGAAATAGTATACTTTACTCAAACTTTAGGGAGGAGAATGTAATTATGTATTAGTTAGAATTCATATAAAATGAGGTGGAATCACAAATTGGGTAGTGAAAGACATGGCATTGACAAGATGTTTGTGGGTTTTGAGTAAGAAAAGAGTATTGGATTCCTATAAATCAGTTGATTATTGCTCTATTTAGAGAAAGTTTTAAGGAAAATTATCATATTTAAAAAAATTTTATTTTAATTCGTTTGTTATATTTTAATCTAATTTTTAACTTCGATAATAAACTTTTCCAATTCAATTTTTAAGGAATATCTTAATTTCAAAACGCTGATAGCTAAGAACAAGTGACACATGCATTGGTTGGTTTCAAAATTTTAAATTAATTTCAATTTTAGATTAATTATATATTATTATTTATTTTTTAATTTAATATTAAATAATTATATTTCAAAAACTCGTTTAAATTTATAAAATTTCAGGACGGACCATGTTTTGAAACTTTGAAAATAATTGACTGCATATACATGTATATAAATTGAATCGATCCACTTGATCTTACAAATCCATTGTGTAAGATATTTGGAATCGTGATGGGCCAACAAGAATCATCGAGACATTGAATACAACATTTCCTTTTTCAAAATTTTGTATCAAGTGATTGATAGCAATGATTCAAGTGTGTATAAATGGAGAACACTTTGACATGTTGCATGAATAAGTGAGCTTCAAAAGCAGGTAAGATTGAATCTTGTTCGTTAGATTTTCAACACTGCAGTACGACACTGAGCAGCCTCTTATCATCCCTTTCAATTCAAAATCATTCTCATTTTTAACACAATTTCAACGGCACAAATGCTGTTGTCTGCTTCCTTCATTGCATGCCTACCTTTCATTTGTCTTTCCAGCTTTACAAAGACTCTAGATTTTTATTCCATGTTCCACGACCTTCACTCTTATATTGTCCACACATAAGCGTACAAGCAGGGGCAATCCTGAGCTTCTCGAGTTTTCAGAGCCTTAGGCGAGTTTTTGAATTATGACCCTTATCTAGTCCAACAGTAAGCTGAAAATGAACCAAATTTGATTGCCCTAATCGGCGGCCTGTCCCCATGCCACCTATGCATAAACTTCACACATAAAGGCAATGTTGCATTGTATTGCTCCTGTTTCAGCAGGAAGTTCAGAAATAATGAAGTCTTTTAGGGTAGTCGCTGACTCATATCAAACTACTATTATGAATTAGAGTGGTCTCTTAAAATAGTGTATCGCGTGGGGGTGAAGTCGATATCAAAATGAAAAAGGAAGTGACTGATAACATAATCGATAAGAGGTCCTCCTTAACACGTAAAGCATAAATGGTCTTAACGATAGACATGGGTGGTTGGTTGTTAGAGCTTGAATTCTGTAATGGGTTAGCTAGAGGATGAAGTTATGGGAAAGTGAATTTTCTATCCGAACAAACATAGCCACAAGAAAATCAAAGCGACAGAAGATAAGCAGATATGCTTCAGCAGCAAATATATATGTATTTCTTCCTAAATGCATGTACCATTTTGTGGATGAAATTACAGCTCCGATGTAATGGTAAGTGTTAAGTTCAGTCACTATCAAGAAGCTCACTGTTCTTGCACGCCTCTTGCAAGAGCTCACTGATTTTGCTTCTGCTTCTGCTTTTTGCTTCTTGGATAGACGTGTTCTTATAACCCACAAGTATAATTCTTGCTTTTTCGTAGTTTACTACCTGTCTACGTAAAACAACATACGGTGCTCATTAGCTGGTTCTATAAAAGTGCTTTTCCACTATGGTTAGCTTACAAAGATTCCGATACAACAGTTTTTAGATAAGAATGGAACTCTTTTCCATTAGGGTTTATTTCGCATTATGATATAACATATAAAATCGCTTTCAGTTGAAGTGCTTTATTGAAAAGCTTTATGACTAAGCAGTTTAGGCCGGGTACCTTTCACTTTCATTGCAGTTTCTTGTCTAATCATCTCGAAAATCCTTGCTACAAAGTTTCCTAAAGTGAGACCATAATAATGGGATTCGAGATTATTAACTGTAACTGATATTATTAATTAGAAATACAAGTGACTTGATCATCTTGTTTTCATCTGTTATTAGTTGGGTTGTCCTAATTGTCATGTGTACTTTGCAAAATCTAACCTTAATTAGTGAACCATAATCTCATTTTGAGGATAATTAACAATCAGTATTTCATGTTAGACAAAAATTATAAGAATTAATAACTTAGTTTATAGATTATGATCTCCTCCTAATCTTTTTTGTTCTTACTTCTGATAAGATATTAACATATAACATAATTAATAATTTAAATTATATTTTATATTTTTTAATTTATTATAAAATACAAAATTAATTTTTAAATTTTATTAAGCCATGCTATTAGACTAATCGAAATTAATACTTTTATTAATTCAGGAATTTAAGTTTTTTTTTATTATTATTATTTTAGGGTATGTGATGATATTAGAGATATTTGGAGATTTGATATGATGATAAATGGATTTGGGAATGATGGTGAACACAGGGACAAGACTGATAAAATACAAAATGTTAAAAATTGGAGATATGGTAGATCTTACATAAGATATATTGTAATGGCATAGAGTATGAATATTCGTACATATTTTTAACGTATTTTATTGGAATAAATTTGTAGATATTAAAAAAAAACGTAATAGCGTATGACGGATTCTATTTAATAAAAAAAATTATATTAAACACGTAATAATAATATATTTTTGTTATATAAATTTAAATACCGGTATAAAACAAATTTTGTGACAAAAAAGAAAAAATCTGAATACCCTATTAGAATTACAGCAAATCCCTTGAAGAAATCCACTAAAACTAAAGGCAAACACTGAAAACAAGGAATTCAAAGCTAGGGTTATCATGTTCATTGCATTTGGGTGATCAACCTTGATACTGTTAGCCTTTGCAACAGCAATTGATTTGATGACCAAAGTCAACTAAGTCATGTGTGAATACGATTGGATGCATTGGTCCATTTGATTGCAATTCATGTAGGCCGAAAGACAGTGGGAGGGAATCAAAATCCAATAAGCACTTTCTGGAATTATCCCAAAATCCAAAAGCGCTTCCAGATCCAGAAAATGATAACCGTATCCACCTAAATAAACCAAACACTCCCCCATCAAAGCTGACACAGTTTCTGTCACCATTTGCCATTCGATTTTATTCCATTTTTGGAGCATACGGCGCATGAATAATATTGTTCCATCCTTAACTCTACAAGAGAAAATTCCATACACCCCCACCCACTTTATCAAAATTAAAACCTACAATTATATGGGATCAAGTGCCTCTTCATACACTCTACCTTCTATTTTTACTTTGCCTGCTCAATTCTTGGCTTACTTCTCTACTACATTACTTAGAATCACTTCCTTCTCTTGTACAAGTAATATGTCTCTTTGTACCATAATCCTAAATCTTCTGATGTGTACATGCATACATTACAAAACAAGTTCTCTTTGGAATACGGGTATTTTATGAACAAAATTGAAATATTTCTTCTTACGGGTTTAAAGTATATTGTATGTGGACTCCGTGCAATGATATTTGATTTACTCTAAATTTTTTACGACACTTTATGTGTATCGCAAATATTATTTTAATTTTTATTAAATAATTATATAATATCATCGATAATGATAGTTCCAACGATCATCAATATAAATGACTAGTTTATAATTAATCTATATCTATAATAAATATGACAATTCTTTCATTGTGATGCACTTGAATATGTCATATTTATCTCACCCTCCTTTTTGTCAATCATCTTTTAAATTTTGCGGTCTAAATTTGATAGCGATTTTTAAAATTTGTAGCAACTATGATTGTAACATATGCGGATATCAAAATTCAATCACCAATCCATTCTCAAATTTAAGAAAGTTGAATTGTAAATTGATCATCCATCTAGTTTATAGCAATATGTTGCTTTCAATTTATGGAGGGGTCCCAAATGAATAATTAAATTACATACAAAGTTTGAAAAAAATTTAGGTCAAGTCTCAATCTCAATTATAAATGATAGCTCTTGATTTCAACAATACATGCAAGTTGTTGGCTTTTGGGTTGAAATTGTACAGCATTAATGTCTATTTGTTAGTTCTTGATTTTAACTAGTCGAGCAACTTGTTACATCATATGTTGAGAATCCCTATGAACAGTACACATCTCATTGATGTTCATTCATTCATGCATGCATGCATACATACATACATATATATATATATATATATATATATATATCTTTTATTTTGTATATTTATTTTAAATAAATGTATGAACATGTCAAAAACTATTCAATTATTTTATGAATAATAAATTATAATAAAAGCAATTTACACTCTCTTAAAAATTAAAAATTGAATAACTACGATGATATTTTTTGAAAAATTAATTTAAATGAGAATAATCTATCTACGAATCGTTTAAAAAATAAAATATATATTCAAATAATATAAAAAAAAATTGGGGTAAGAGAGGACTTACTCAAATGATAATAAAAAATACCGACCATATCATTATCAACTCAATTGATAAGTTTTAAGTAAGTGCTTTTATAAGAAGTGCTTTCAATATTAAGTTTATACGACAAGTGAAACTAACTATTATAAATTTTGTTGATTATTCTTTTAAGCAAGAATATAAAATATGTTAGGGATAAAAGGAAAGCCCATCTGAAGCCCACTTAGGAGTGATCCCAAATGCACCACGATTTGTTTCTAAATACACTACTATTCTTTCCAAGTACATATACTTGCACAAGTGTCAAAGGATTTTGATTGGGGTGTATTCGGTGTATGTTCAGGTCGTGCAGAATTGAAAGATTAATGGGCCTATTGGGCCCAAGTCATCAACAAAATGTCTGCAACTAAGGGCACCAAGTTCTTTCATGGAATACCTTTCTTGTAAACTTCACCCAAATGCCGAGTCACTACCAATTCTCAGCGGTCCATTTTAATCTCTTGTCGTCATACACCCTATGAACCCAATATCTGCAACCTGAATCTGTCCACATGTGTTAGGACAGCCGGTCCAGTGCATCCTCACCGGCTTTGTCAAGTCCATTAGCCTCTCCGCCTCCTCCTTCACCTTTTAGGCTCTCGCCTTTGTCTCGATGATTGTTTGTCCACAGAACTGATTGCCTGTTCATGCTACTAAACCCTTCGTGAGAATGGATGGCTCAGGTGATAACTTGTTCAGTAAAGGCTCCTGGAGTAAGGCTTCTTGTTCTGAGTTCTGAATGTTGGGAATTACGATGTTTCGCTCAACTGTTAAGACGGAGTTCGCCTGAGCCATATGTGTCTGCTAGACGAGCTAGTTCATCCATGTGGTCTGATCGGACTCGACCCACTGGAATGTGAATACCTACAAAGCTAAATCCTTCCTGTTGTTGTGGATGAACGCCGAGATAGTCTCTCCTTTCCCATTCCTTCTGAACCAGGTCTTCAGAGGATAATCTTTCAAGCTTTTGCTCAGGCATTCTCTTCATTTTTTAAGATGAATTTGTAAGTCAAGAAGGAAATAAACATGAATAACACTTGGCAATCATGATTAAGAAGTTAAATGTCTCAAGTTCATCGATTAGCCACATCATTCTTGTTTTTTGCCTGTTTCCTCTGAAGCCAAGATTTTTGAATGTCTCTACTACTGCTTTGCACTCTGGGATAACATCATCAGCTGCGACCCATCAATCCAGAGGAATTTCCTCGGCACATCTCTTGGCACTAAATAACCCGCCCACCAACAAATTGAATCAAAACTGTCCATCCTTTGTAGCAGGCATATAAGCAAGATCATTGATGTGAGGATGCTCATAAAGATAATGTGAACCCACTACACACGCATTCCACTTCCTTGGCCTGTTCACAATGAACAGAAGACATCGGGCCAGGCAAAAGATGAAGCTCCTAGATTGCAGGATCAATCCGACAACTGTACAATAGTTGACACTGTGTACTTAACGTGGGGTAATTGGAATGAGAACTCACAAGTTACTGAAAGCAGGATTTCCCTGTGAATTTGCATTGACGAAGTGGGATGGATAACAAGTTGGTATGAGGCCTTGTGTCAACAATTTCAAGCTGATCTATCCCTGCAACAGGATTACCAACAGGATTTCTAACATTGTCCATACCGCTCTGCGGGCTTGTCAAGCCAAGTTCAGCAAGACCCTTGAGTAGTTCCGGTGCATTAGGCAAAACTACACCGCGAGTTTGCCAGTTTTGCCTGGTTGTCACATCGGCACAACCATCCTTCCCCATATTTCCTGATCTCACTATCTAAATACCGTGATTGTTCACTCGTTGTTACCCCCATTAGGTAGCTTCAATCTCATCATAAATCTACCATCTGAACAGCAAAAACAACCATTACCTCATTAGATCAAGAGAAACTAAGCAATCAGAGTCATGAGAGAATTTTTTTATTCAGAATCTAAAAGCAAGAACCATTCTTGACCCTTTGAAAGTTTATCGCAGATGGGATGCCATCCAGGCATCACTCGGCAGAATATTCACGTGACTCCTGAAGTGTAACTTATATAATTAAAATCTCGAACATCACAATCAAACAAAAACAGTGAGACAGCAGCTAGCATATATGAGAAGCACTTACACTGATGCTTTTCTCCTGTGAAACAAACCAAGCCACTTTAGCCTAACATCAATAATCATCTTTAGTAATCTTAGCATTATCAATCTCTTCCATTGACAAATTAGCTAAATCTTCGATCCCATTCTCCATGAAAAGCTTCATGGGTTGTTTCTCAATCTTGACCGTCTCTTGAGGATCAATACCTTGTCTAAACTTCTCCTTCAACACAAAGAATCCATCTCTCTCCTGCACTCTGGCTCCAGCCTCTCTTCATCTAATTGGATAGCTTGCGAGTCTTTGAAGTTTTAACATTTAAGTATTTTTGAACTCAATATGAGGTTGATCACTAATAATTTATAATTAGATTTATTCATTTATTAATTCTATCTTGAAAGCTCTTAATTGTATTTTTTTTTAAATTTTTTGATTCAAAAATTTAAATTTTAATGGTATAGAAATTAAATTTTGCACCATTAATAGGTTAATAAATATAATAATGAAAACTTAGTAAATAAACTCAAAACATGCAAAAGTTTGTTTGTTGTTTCTTGGGGGCATTTTAGTCATTTACATTTTTACGACAGTCCGTCAAATAACGGTCAATTAGAGTGTAATTACTTACTGTAAACGAAAAATAAGTATGTATTTTTAAGGACTAATATTTTCACAAAATATGAAAATACCCATTAAAAAATATATTCTTATTGCAAAAAATTTAAAAAGTCGGGGACCTTAATGTTAATTTAATGGTATAGATTTTTGATTGAAGGATTAAATCAAGGACAAAGGAGCGTTGGGTAACTTATAACCTTACGGACCAGCCAATACTCGCCGGTTTTAATTCGACCACTGCTTTTAATAAAATGACCAACATTAAGATCAGAGACGGCAGTCCCAATGGAAATTTGATGACGTTACATTTGTTCAATGTATCCGTACACCCCAACCCAATTAATTAATTGCGAGATCATAGTAGTTCCCGTAAAAATAAACTTCTTCGAGGCCATCGATTGATTGTGACGTGAGAAACCCAATTAGATCCCAATTACAATTTGGCAAAAACTACATGTAAGGCGTTCGACCGTTTCGTATTTGACACCGAAGAATTTGAAGATGACCCAATTTTCGGATGTCAATATTCCTTCTTGTTGTGAGCTATGGCTGTCTGTTCTTGCTCCTCTTAAGATTTGACTGAATGCCCATCAAGAGAAAGAAGAAACTGTAAGAAAATGGAGTATTCTCTCTCCTGGGTTCATTCTTCCTTCTTCCGGTTTCTCTTTCCCGGGAATGTGCGGGGATGGGTAATTAATAGACTATCAGCTAGGTTTTAATGGATTTGATTATGGGTTTAGCAGCAGATTTTACAGGAAAAGGAAGAACCGTCCATTGCTAAATCCGATGTCTGCGTTTCGTTACAGTTCGATTGGCTCTCGGACACTACATATCCAGAAACAGATATTGGGTTAGACTTCATGTAGATGGACAATACAGCGTCCAAAGTTCACATACATATGGATTTCAAACAACAAATGAAGGATATCTAGACAAACATAATAGAGACTAAGCAGATATTTGGAGTTGGCGAGCAGAGAAAAAAAAGAGAGAAAAACAAATGGCTGATACCTCATTGGCTGTATAGAGCACACAAATCTGAGTGACTTTGTCTGCTACATTATATGTACAATGCATTCAAACCACAAAATTGAGTTGCAAAGCACGAATTTAAAGAATACTTATATCTCAAAAATTGCTTACTTGCTATCCTCTAAACATCACATTTGCAACTACCATACATCTTAAGTAGCGCAAATACTAGACACCAGTCCAGATATGAACTTATTTTCTTCCGACTTAATCTTCATCAGAAGTTTCCATGCAGAAACGCTAGAGTCTCTCCCAATCAGAGAGCGTCCCATTAAAAAAATTGACACAAAAACTTTTCCTCTATTTGGCAGTTGGACAAAACCGTAAACACAATTGACTGAATCTCCTTTCTTTTGGCGCATGCATGTGAAAGGTCGCGTTTCATACATGGAGGTAAACCTCATAACTCAGCTTCCTCTTAAAAAGTTATGCATATCAGATCTTGGGCAGGCAAAGCTCTCGGGATTTTCTGAAAACAAATCATGGTGTGCCCTTTCCTCTCTTTCTGAGGAAGCATGATTGACGGTTGAAACACATGGTTTGTGAAGCTTTCCAGACGGGACAACCTGAATGAGCATGCGAATAACAAGAAAGAGACGTCTTAAAAAATGCATGCTTACCAACATTTTAGTAATGTTTTAATATAAAGGGATTCATAAACCAAGTGAGAAATAAGATATTTATTCTAAAACTTACTTGGTCATTATTTGAAGCATCAACTGCAGCTCTCCTCAACCTTTTTGCTACAGGCCTAGTGCTTGATCTATCACCTTGGTCTTCATCCACAAAATTCTGATCTGAGACCTCTGCAAAAATCAGAAATTTTGCTAAGGTGACCTAAAAAAAAACACAAATAAGTAAAAATAGAAATGACCAAAAGCATCAACACACCAGATTAGACTTTTACAGCTAGCAAAACAAAGATCATATGGGAGAGCCAGAAATCTAGAATCCAGCACAAGCACTTTAAATGGTCCTGCATAATATTAAACTAGTACAATCACAGTAACCTGGTAACTTAGTTCATCTTCAATTCTATGTCCATTAGAAGTTGTCTCAAGGAAGGCTGCTTAAAGAAAAATATATGAAGGAAACCATCTGTTTCCAATCATGAATAATCTTTGGCTTATCTGCAAAGGATTACTTTCAAAAATTACATTATGTTAAGAAGGAACTAACATCATTGACCGATTCTAATGAATTGCTCTTAAATCATGCTGTATGTGTTTTTGGGCATGTAACAATAGCCAGCAATAGTCACACCCTAACTGCATTTAGGATGCCTTAATTTGACTAGCCTGTGAATTAAAAAATTAAGTTTAAATAAAGAAATGTGGAACTTTGAAAAGCATGAGATGAAGCCAAGAAAATGCAATAAAAGCAGAAATTCTTAATTATGGATGAAAAAACATATCTGCATTCTAAACAATGCAGTTCAGCCAAAGAAGGGCATAATTTTGAGTTTTGGATGATTTGTTAATTTTTCCTTTTTTGCTTTCAGATTTCTCAGTGTCCTGTGCATTTAGGTCAAGTCGAGCTCAATTTTGTACACAGCACACTTGTCTCCCACCAAGGTTTGGCACAAATTAATAATATCAAATCAATACACCACCCAATACTCTGATTAACTATAGAGCTGCAAAGGCAATCAATACTCTGTGTATCAATAAACTCAATATAAACTCCAACAAAAAATTGAAAAAAAAATTGGAACAAGAGACGAAAATAAAGCAATTGACTTAGTTGTAATTCATATAAATTTCCTGTTGGCTCAGAAATTGCATTCTTTAGCTCTAGCAAGAGAAATAAATCTAAAAAATAATTTATTCCATATTAAAAAAACACCCAGCACTCATAAAGATTATTGGCAGGGCAAAAACCTAGTGGCTTCCAAGTTCCAATAGCAATGTGCACATAAACATATCAAAACTTATAATTTATTTGTGGAATATGTGTGACAACAGTAATGTAGTGACACAACCTACTATGTTAACACCCGCCATTAAATTATCCTTTCAGCCAAAAGAGGTGAAATTTTAAGAGAAAAGGGAAAAGACAAAAGAAAACAGAGGAGATTATCCAAGATTTATTTATCAAAATTTTAATTCCCGATGTATTCATTTCTATTTTGACTACTTTATTCACAAAAAGTTATAAGAGATTATCCATGAAGTGAGGCATACTTCTGGAATATAGTAAAAAGGAAATTTTATATAATTCTAAACCTTAAAAGTGACGGTGATTTGATGGAGGTTGTGGATCTTTTTATGTGTGAGGATTAATATAAGAAAAATTTGACTGAAATTAGACTATTGAAGAGGAGTTTGCTCTCTTCTATTGTTTAGTATCTTTAGAAACCGTACTCTCGTTTGGTCTTTTCTGTTGCCTTTCTTATGTAATTTTGCCTTGTTTTATCATCTCTCTCCCTCTGACTCACTCAAATTCACTGCCTAATTTTCATAATTCAATAACCCAAATATTCAAGCTACAAACGGTTATTAGGCATTGTCAGAACTCAGACCATACAATTTAAGAAGTAAAAAATATTTCTACTAAATGCAATATTATCAGAGTTCATGGATTACCTGCGGTCCGGCAAACTGAATTCTGATGGCCTAAGTGGCAATTAAGGTGCTGTTCTGAGCTTCCTGCTGGTTCACAAGAGAATGCTGTATCCTCCCTAAAATAGTATCCCTCGTCACAATGCAAACTGTGCTTCTGGCGATCAAAAGGCATTGCAGTAGGATATTTGACTGCTGAGGTTAAACGGCGTATCCATGGATTCGCTAGCATACCAGGGGAATGAACAGCTGCATTGTGGAACAAAGGTCCATTCTCTTCAAATTTAATCTTCTTCCAGATGCCATCTTGTAGAACCATTAACTGCAAAAATAAAATAAGAAAAAAAATTCAATTGAAGTATTTAAATTAAAAGCTGACACAAAAAGATGGGAGATAACTGGCAGATTGAGTCCCTAACCTGGCCAGATGAAGAAAAATTGTTGGCTGAAAATGCTTGTGATGAATATGGCCTGCAAATCTTTTCCTGTGAACACCATCCATCCAAACCTGTGGAACCATGCAATTGATGCAGCTGGTGGACAAATGATGCTTCTAAAGAGTCAAGATAAGCATTGTGCTTTTCATTTGTCCACTCTGCACACTGGCTCTGCTACAAAAGTGTAAATAAGAGAAAAGAAAGTTTTACAATAGAATTGTAATAAAACATGTCCAGAACAATAAATATGTCCCAATTCAATAACAGTTAGAGGAATGCCAACTTTAATAACACCAGTATGCTGTGATAGCCTTAATGATTTACAAACAACAGATAAGTGTTTCTCCAAACATTACATTGAAGAGGTCTTGTCATATCGAATGCCTTCACAACTAGGAGAAACACACAAAAAGATTTAGGAAATACAGAAATGGACAATACCACAGAATCCCCCCAGCTTCTTTTATCATCTGTCCATTCTTGTCAACCTTTCCAAGTAATAATCATCATTCTTCAATGTAATGTCCAGGAATTTAACTTCAAAACTTGTTTTTAAGCGGAAAAAACAAGTTTATCCCAAAAAACTTAATCCTAGATATGTTACCTCAAGAATGTGTAGCAATAATCTCCAATAATCGATTGGAATGACACCAACTAGCTATATACAATGCAGCAACTCCATCCTAGATATGTTAAAACATACAGGTCTACTTGGATATTGTATTACATAATCCCCAAATTTTTATCCCAAAAAACGACAAATCAAAGAACATCCAAACGAACGAAGCAAGCCGCTCATTTTTCACATCCCAAATTTCAAATCCACATAAAGGGCAAGGGTTTGCTACACTGATCAGTTTTTGCCTCATCATGACATTTATTTCAGACTATGCCACATTCTGCAATAACCTAAAAGAAAACTTTTCTTGCCTCTGAAACTTTTTTCATGATAGTGAAGTAATGTGTCCTGACAGTTGTTACACTAAGCTGCTGTTACATACTGCAGAATTGGAGCCTTAAAAGTAAAATCACAAAGAAAAACATGTAACAAAAGTTATAATAACCTGCAAGGCTTTAAGCCAAAAAAGTAAAACAAAACTGAGGGCATCCATCAAACATTAATTCTAAAAATCAGCAGCTAACCGGCGCGACTAAAGGAATCAGCGATAACTTAATATCTACTCCAATAATTGAATGTGCAAGAAATATCACGGCTGCCTTCTTAATTAAAAACTTTGGATAATTCAAGATGTCTTCCTCACCACACAGATAAAATTAACCTAAAATAAAATACTAAAAATACAAACATGCAAGGTGCCTTTACCAGGAAAATAAATAAAAAAGCAAACAAATTAAAAACAGAAAGAAAAAAGAAAATCAGACTAGGTGTTTATGTAATCCTCTTTATCTAATAACAAAATTGTCATCAGCCAAGAAAACACTTAAATATGCACGTAAATATCAACACGCGATTATAAATATCAACCAAAACAACAGAAAGAACAATTGAAAATTGAAATTACCGGCGTTGCATTTCCGTGACGATTCGCGCTTTCAACAGTTGCACCAGACGACGCCGAATCAGCCAGAGTCAACTCACTGCGGCAACCGTGCTCCATTACGTCGGGATCCGGCGACGGTAAGTTCCGTAAACTCTTACCTCTCATTGTTTTTCTGTTTCCTCTTCAGATTTCTCTTCTAGTTTTGATCTGACCAACATATAAATGTGGAAGTTGTTCGAAGAGAAAATATCGTCCTGATATTATGCAGAGAAGACGAGAAAGGGTAGAGAAGCCAAAGCGTTGTGGGGTTGGGAGCCAATAAAGGCTCCACATGGAGACGCTTTTACACGTGTCGATTACATCAGCGTAGTAACACGTCACCCATGGCTGATAATATCTTCAGCTAATGTCAGCCAGATATTTTTCACTCTGGATGACATTTCTCATCATAGAAACAGATCAGCAAAAGCGCAATGGATGATGCTATGGGTCCCATAGTCACGCGCCTTCGTTTGGGGGTACTTTCGAATTTGTTGTTTTGTGATTTAATCATCGCGCGCGATTGGCTCGCCCGTGCACTTGAATTTCACAAAACTTAACTACAAAGTTTATTTTGTCAAAATTTGGGGGAGGTAATTGAAAATATCCTTGATAGAATATATCAATGAATATTCCTGTAATATTATTTTAAATTTATAGATTTGACTTCATAATCACTAATATTACTATTTTGACTATACAATTAAAAAAACAACTACAAAAAAATAAAATTACTAATTATTGATAAAATTTTTTAAGCTTCAAACGTCCTTATAATATGAATACTAATATTAGAAAATTAAATTCAAAATTAATTGGGTTCCCCAGAAATTTGCCTGACAGAGCAAGCGACGACCTGTGCCCACTGCCTCAATCTCGTCCTCACAATCTCTGGATCATCACCTATCAACAAATAACAACCGTCAGATCACAAATTAAATTATAATTAATTAATTTAAAAAATTTCAATTACGATTATACCTGGATTAATAATGGAACTACAGCTGCCAGAATCGCTGTCAGAAAAAATGGAGGACGAGGAAGAACACCCAGACAATCTAGCATTGTAGTGCTTATTCACAGCACAGTAAAACACTAACGCCGGTAGAGTATCCGATAATTTCGGATCCAGTTCAGGCGAATCAGGTTCGAATCTGAAACCTAATTCTATAAAACCTTTCAGTTCTTGTACATCCTCGTCCGTTACACTCTTGCTGTGCCGGCGGCTGACGTGATAATTTCCTTTTCTCCTCCGCCACGCATCGTCCCGATCGGCGTCGGAAGACCACGACCACTGCTTGTACAGCGATCGTCGCACTACCACTGTCGGTGGAGTGTCGGGCTCTAGCATGGGGCCCAACACGACACCACTGGGCGCCGCCGTAATAAGGACTTGGTTTTCAGGGATCTGCGTGCGGGAATTGTCTTTGTCAATTTGTGGGCATTTTTATTTATCGACGTTGCGGTTTTAATACGCCAGGGTGGCCGGTTGGTCATAGTGGGGCGGGGGGGGGGCGCCCAATCAAATTAATTATTAATTTAATTAATAAATATCAAATAAGAATAACTTTTTCCAAGTTGCCAACCAGTTGGTAACATAAATTAGACAGAATTTATGTAAATGGAGAAATCAGGGTTCTGCATTAGGAAAAAAGTGTTTTACAGAACTGTTCACGAACATTTCTGTAAAGAATGTCGGCTTTTGGTACATCAGAAGACAACTCATACAGCATTACCTTTCAGGAAATCAGAACCTTTTTCTGTACTTTGTTGGGGCCTTTTTCTAATGCAAACCACCTCCACTTCAAAAAAAATATTATTGGCGTTGGAGACCTCATCAGGGGAATTGCCAGCTTAACTGCATAAAATCTAAGGATGGAGACTTGGTGGTTGACAACCCAGAATTCATTCTTTATGCTGTCAACACTCCAACGTTCACCAGGGTGGGTATAATATTAATTTATGATCCGTGTTACTAGTAGTCTCCACAAGAGCATGTTCCATCTTTGAAGTGATGGAAACGGTTTGAATCTCTGAAAATAATATCCCTCTCTGTAATCTGTGATATGAATTTAGTTTCATTGTGACAATCACCGCAAACCCACAAGTTCTTGAATATCTAAATAGGAGTTTTAGCCAGGATGCTAATAATTCCAAATGCAATTGCCAATCTCTCACTGTGATTAGTGAGGATATGCTCCCTTTCATCCTCTTCAACATCCTGTAACACAAAACAGTAGTCTGGAACATAACCAAAGCTCTTCATTTTTGAAGTCAAATTCCTCAACTCATTGTCTATCCCTTCGTATTTTGGATGGGTTCGATTCCCAGAATAGAATATGTTAACCTTATCGTTCAATTCAATTTAACTCCATCCAGGAGTCTTCTTCAATCCTCTGACTCTAGCTAGTGATCTCACTTTATCCACTCTCTCCCACTTTCCAACATTTGCATAAATATTTGATAACAGAACATAGTAGCCAACATTCTCCGAATCGACTTCAAATAATTGATCTAAAGCAAGCGCACCCAACTCTATGTATTCACGAACTCTCTGCAAGCACCAAGAAGAGCACTCCAGATAGAAGCATCAGGGTGTCTTGGCAAACTTTTATAAACTCGTAAGCCATTTCTAAATGGCCAGCCCTACCAAACAAACCTACCATGCAGCCACAATGCTTCAGATTAGGCTTTATCCCATACTCTTCTTGCCTCATATGGAAGCACCGTTGACCTTCGCTAACCAAACCTGAATGATAATAAAGATATAAAGGTTATATGATCTGGTTTTACTCCTTCATAAAGCTTTTCTCTGAATAGATTCAGAGCTTTGGCACCATACCCATGCACTCCATGACAGGATATTATGGCATTCCAGGGGACAGCACTCGTTGGCACTTGGTAGAACAAGGACATAGCATCATCAATTCTCCCGCATTTTTTCTACATGTCAATAAGGCAAGTTCTCACAAAGATGTCCAAGTAGAGACAGTTCTTAGCTACCAATCCGTGAATTTTCATCCCTTGTTGCAAGACTCCTACATGAGAATAAGCTGGTATAATACTTACCCAAGTCCCTATATTTGGGATTATCTCATTGCACTCTTCCATCATCTGGTATGCTTCGATTGCAAGACCATTTTGACCATAGCCTGTGATCAAAGTATTCCATGAAATCACATCTTTTACAGGGAGTGCTTCAAAAACTGCACGAGCAGAATCTATGACACCCAACATGGCATACATGTCGACAACTGCATTTCCAATGACAATATATTCCATGAGCCAACCTCTCCTTATGACGCAACCACAAACCAACTTGCTATTTCTCCAATCATTCAGTTGAGAAACAATTGAAGCCAAGCTCGCTAATGCCAAGAAATCAGGCTCAACTCCAACTTGTTGCATCTTTGTAAAGAAACAACATCTCTCGCTAACATTTGATCAAAAACCTTTTGGGCATTCCCCAAACTACCAAAATTTGCACACATGTTAATCAAGGCATTGGACACCAACAATTCAAATTCCAATCCTTGCTTTATAATATACAAATGAATTAGCAGCCCACTTATAATTTCATCTGCTCGTGCTCAAACCAAAAGAATACTTGCAACAATTATTGGGTCCAACTTAACCCCTTCCAATCTCATTTCATTCAGAACATCCAACACGACTCATAAGTCTAGCTCCACATGTGGCATGCGGGAGATTGGGCCTAAGCTAGTTCTTGGGCCTTAACTATTTAATAATTTAAAATTATTTAATTAAATACTCATGTTACTGGTTATCTTACCAAAAATCAGAAAACATATATTTAAACAAAAATACCCTCCAATTCAAGCAATTACAAAGTCTCCCTCTCTTGAGTTTATAGTTTATCATTCCAAATCTTATTCATAGAATTTACATTTTAATTTTAATAAATAATATATTTATATAATATTAATTATACGTATATTTATTTATTATACACGTACGATTTTAATATTGAGTTGTATTGAATACGAGTCAATTAACGTAAAAAAACAAGATATTCAATTACACATGAAAGTATAAGTATAAAATGGGTGTACAAAAGTGAGAAATTTTTTTTTGATATTTTTATATAAATATATATGATTTTTATTTTTAATAAAATAATTAAATTAAATAATTTTATTATAATAATATTAATAATATAATATAATTATTTAATTAATAAAAATAAATTATATTTTAATTTTTTATTTATTATTAATAAATATATTTTTTTAATTAATTAAATAATTCTTTCGTATAATTTTCAGCTCACTTACAATCTCACTGACACCCTTTGTCACCCTTTCTTCAGAAAATGGGACAAATTAATACGAAGCTGACCGAAGGGAGGAGGCACGTGGACGAAATTAGTTAAACCTTCGAAGTGATAATCCCACTACCATGTTGACGGACAAAATTAGCACACGTCATTATTCGGGGCCCATCCCAATGCTTCCCCTGCTTCCAACCCTACCAACTTTATGGGAGGACACAAATTTTAATACGAACGTTTAATTAAATTTAAAATAAAATTATATTTTTATTAAATAAAAATATAATCTAAATTGAAAATTTCTAATTTAATATATTATTTTTTTTATTTATAATTATATAAATTTAGTTTAATATTTATACAGGTGTTAAGTTAAAAATAAAAATTTTAATTAATTTTAGTGATATTTTATTTAAAAAATAATAAAATTTATGTAAATATATTTTTTATAAAATTAATAAAGAATATTTTTTAATAATGATAATACAATCAGAAGACTTATTCCACGTCAGAAATTCCAAAGCAACGGATTGATTTTGTGAAAAGATATTACTTTTGGGTGTGGCATGTGACACTTCAGCGAGACTCCTTGCCTTTGCTTTAGTGGGTCAGGGAATAACCTGTCGGATATCCTTATCCTTATCCTTATCCCTATACCCTGGTGGAATTGAATAATTCCCTGTACGATCGAACGCTAAGGAGTTCGTACTACTGACACATTTCACATTATGGTCGCTGAAAATCCATCCATCCATCCAAGGGTTGAGATTTACACACACTTTTTTACAACCTACCCCACACAATCATTTCTCAACCGAATACCCAAACACATGTCGGATCACGGCACGCTAGCATTTCTAGCCAATATCGAAATGATCACCATTTACCATCCAATCATCCTTGTCTGAAAGCTAACTTCGACGGCCGTGATCGTTCCAGTTTTCATACTATTATTGGTTCCCATCTCATCAAACTTTTAAACACCTTTGCTATTGGTCCACGTTGCGCGATTTCCGTGGCTTTCCACTCTTATCACTATATTTAATTAGAAATGAAATAAAAAATTCGAGATTCAGGTCCTTAAATGGCGACTAGTGTCCTGGATCCAATAGACACTTGTCGAGTCCACGCAGCGAAAAGCTCAGAGAAACGACACCACACCCTCACTCTCTCTCTCTCTCTCTCTCTTGTCACTCAATTTTTCAACAATTTTTTCAAATAAAATTAAAAATCAAATAAAGGTAAAACCCTCTTGGTTTTTTTTCCCTGTATGTGTCTGTATTTTGTACTGTGTTGGTTTTATTTCCACAATTTTCTTGTCTTTTTTCTGATAATAATTTGATTTTCAAAATTATTACCCCCATCTTTGCTATATTGGTTTTTAATCAAGAAGAATTGAAAAAAAAACCACTAAGAAAGCTACTGATCTTATTAGGGGAAGATTTTAAAAACCACAATTTTCTTGTCTTTTTTCTGATAATAATTTGATTTTCAAAATTGTTTCCCCCTCTTTGCTCTATTGGTTTTTAATCAAGAAGAATTGAAAAAAAAACCACTAAGAAAGCTACTGATCTTATTAGGGGAGGATTTTATAGCTTGAATTTTGCGTGATTTAACTGGAAAAAGGGTGTAGGTTTTTTATGGGGGATTTTTGATTTTCACAGCTGGTGAAGGTTTTTGGTGCGGTTTATTTGTGAATTGAAATAATGGGTTAGTTTATTTTGAAGTATGAGTTTTATTTTTTCTGGGTTGATTTGTATTTCAGATAAGATGTGAAATTACAGTTAAAGGTTGACCTTGATGCGTCATGGATAAAAAGTACATCAATTGTTTTACTTTTACGGCGTTTGATGAGAATTCGGATCTGAATTCTAGTAGTTACATGACAAAAGATGTTGGGACTGCTCTGATCTGGATCAATTTGGATGGTTGTGAAGGAAACTTTGGTTGGCTGGCTGTTGATTATCAGCTTTTTACTGTTCTTGATAAAGATTCTTGGAAATGGGATCTTCAGAAGCAAACTATGTTTTCTTTTGTTTTTTGGTTTCCCGTTGTTACTGTATTTTCAGGCTATGATTATCCCATTTTGTCTTGTTTGTTTTGAGACTTGAGATAATGGGATTGTTTTTGATAGCTCTGGTGAGAAGTTTATGTGCATGGTTTAATTTTGATAGTTATATTAAGTTTGGGTTATTTATAAGTTTTTCTGTAACTGGGATTAAGAATAGAATGATTTGTATGATTACTAACCCTTTTGGTGCACTTTAGATAACAGGCTAAAGGAAGTGGAGTGGGACATTCTTCTGATCTACTTCGCTTGCATGGAAGTGTAAGACATTTTTGTTTGGGGTCAACTGTTACAACTGCTTGAAACAAGGATGGGATCTCATATGAACTTCACGAACTTTGGTGATGCACCTCGTGAGGAAGGAAAGCCACCGGGGAATTTCCCATTGGCTCGACAGCCTTCAGTGTACTCATTGACCTTTGAAGAGTTTCAAAATTCCTTGGGTGGACTTAGGAAGGATTTTGGATCAATGAACATGGATGAACTATTGAGAAATATATGGACCGCTGAAGAGAGTCAAGCTATTACTTCTTCAGCTGGTGCTACTGGACAAGGAAGTGTTCCTAGCGGGAATTTACAGAGACAAGGATCATTAACTTTGCCGCGGACATTGAGTCAAAAGACTGTTGATGAAGTTTGGAGAGACTTGATGAAAGAAAATAGTGGTGGTGCTAAAGATGGGAGTAGCGGCGGTGGTGTGGGAGGAAGATCAAATATGCCACAAAGGCAACAGACTTTGGGAGAGATGACTTTGGAGGAGTTCTTGCTCAGGGCAGGAGTAGTGAGAGAAGATGCCCAACAAATTGGTGGGTTGCTTGATAATGTTGGACTCTATGCGAACAATAACAATAGCAGTTTAGCTCTTGGATTTCAGCAGCCAAGTAGAAACAATGGGCTGATTAGTAATGGGATAATGCAGGACAGCAATTCAGGTCCGGGTCAGCCTTCAAGTTTAACATTGAATGTTGGTGGAGTAAGATCCTCTCAACAACCACAGCTTCAGCAGCAGCCACAACAATATCAGCTTCAGCAGCAGCAGCAGCTCCGGCTGCCTCCACCGCATCCGCAACAGCAGCAGCTGCAGCCACTCTTCCCCAAGCAAGCAACTGTGGCCTTTGCCTCTCCTATGAATATAGCGAACACGACACAGCTCACTAGCCCTGGAGCAAGGGGTACAGTTGTTCCTGTTTCAAATACAACAATGAATAACAACTTAATTCAGGTTGGTGGTTTGCAAGGTGGGGGAATGGGTGTGGTTGGTTTAGGAGCCGGGAGTGTTACACTTGCGACTGGATCTCCGGCAGGCCAGCTTTCTCCGGATGGGATCGCTAAGAGTAGTATCGATACACCTTCACCATCACCAGTTCCTTATCCGATTGGCCGAGGAAGAAGATCCAGTACTCTGGAGAAAGTCGTTGAGAGGAGGCACAAAAGAATGATAAAAAATCGAGAGTCAGCCGCTAGATCACGGGCTCGCAAGCAGGTGAGTACATTGACTGAGCCATTTTTTTCTTTTTTCAGCAGCTAGATTTTGTTTATTTTGTTTGCTTATATTACTTTTTAGTTGACTTTGTTTATCCGTTTACCTATAACCTCAAGGTCATTCTTGAGGAAGTATTTTCCATAAAATTTTTACACTCTCTATTATCCTCTTTTCCCATTTAAATGATGTTGATGAAATGGGTTAGTCACATAAGTGCAAGTTTATTGCAATTGCACCTTGCAAAATTATTTCTAATTTATCTTAGCTGTGTGTACCTTCTCGGTCAAGTAGTTTCAGTTTGACACAAAGGATATGGACACCTTCTGAATTGTAGCTTTTATGTTCCCTTTTCTATTGAGAAATCTTATATAACTTTGTGTGCTATAAACTTACACTCGGCCAACTCTTTTGAAGAAAAGTAAACGTGCATATGACCTTTGTATGCCATAAATTTACGCTCAGCCGACTCTTTTGAAGAAAAGTAAATGTGCATTTGACCTTTGTGTGCTATAAATTTACACTCAGCCGACTCTTTTGGAGAAAAGTAAATGTGCATATGACCGGATTATATTTGAAGCAATACTTCACTGCAGTTTGCACTCTTAAATATGATGCCTCGTACATGCATACTTCATAAAGAAATCTTTGAGTTATGTAAAGGATCTTTCCTGGGGAGCAGTTGTATGGATTTACAAAACTCTGTTTGGCTGTTGAACATTTGTTTTGTTCATGGACTCTTCATGTTATTCTCTATTTGGGTTTTGGCAGGCTTACACACTGGAACTGGAAGCAGAGGTTGCAAAACTTAAGGAAATGAACCAAGAGTTGCGGAAAAAACAGGTTGTCTTTTCTTTACCAAGTCAAATCCTTGTTTCTTATAAAAATTTTGGGTTGTATGAAACCCCCTTGAGCGAACTTTTGTTGTTGCAGAAAGAAAAAATGGAAATGCAGAAGAATCAGGTACATGCGCCTTTACTCCTACCACTGCCTTACTTGTTAGGTTCATATTAATGCATTTACATAAAGTGGTGAACTTTAGTTATCTTTGAGAATGAAATCAAATGTCTCTGCTGCTTTTTGTATGATCTTTGTTGCTTGTCCGATAGACTTCCAACAAAATCATGCTTTTTATGTAGTAACTTGTTTTACACACAGAATCCACAATTTCCTTATAGAAGTACTGAGATAAAATAAGACAAAATATCTTACAGACCCTGCTACTTAAAGGGAGGTATTTTGCTGTCATCTTGTAGACCTAGAAATTACATTATTTGGAGGCGATTCAATCAAATAAGATCTAAAATGCATGGACCAATCTTTAAGTTTTATTATCTACTAATGTCTTATTAAATTAAAATCTGAAAGTTCTGGCACCTATTGGCTTAGACCTCATTGCATCGGTCATGACTGGCATCAACTACTTGTTGCTGAGTCTTTTCACAAAAAAATTCCATCCACTCCGTGTATGTTTCATTGTCCTACATTTTGTCTTTGGCCACGGTGTGTACTTTTGGTAACAATCAGCGCAACATAACTTGATCATATGTCATATCTGTAAAATAGTGCAACTATTTCATTTTTTTTTGGTTTGCATTTTTTGTGTGGCCACTGGGTAGCGACAAGTCATACACTGACCCACATTAGAAACAACTCTTGTACTGAAAAGTTTGAATATTAGCCATATTAATAAACTGCCACTAACCAAAGACCGGTAGGCTCATTTAGCAAGAGTTGAATAATATTTCTTTGATAAAATTTTGTGAATTATGATTGTAGGGTTTTGATTAATAAAGTAAGTTTGTTTCTTTCACTTATTTTTTATTTCTCTGTTTCAGCAGATTATTGAGAAAATGAGATACCAGCGGGGAGGCAAAAGACAATGCTTGAGGAGAACACTGACAGGCCCTTGGTAAAGTTAATGAATTGAACTATTTACAGCAGAAAGTGTGTTTGAATAGGCAATCTTGGCCCTTGATGTAGTACAAGGGTTGGGGTGCCATCTATGATCTATATTGATGCTACAGTGTGTAGGTAGCTGTATGTATAGGATCAAAGAGTGTTGTAAATTATTAACTGATATTAATTTCATATGATAGATCAAACTTCTTATTTGTGAGATTTCTGTTTGCTTCTCATTTGAGAATAGTCGGAAAGTAAATGAATGGTTAAGCCTTTTTTATTACTGTCTATACTCAGACTTGGTTAGTTTCTAACCTTCTTTACAATTGCAGTTTTGATGCCATGCCATTTAATTTGCAAATTTTTACGACTAAGCTTAGGTCATCAGAAATTCTGTCAATTTTTTATATGAGTGGTCAAGTCTCTAGTTCTTTATTTGTTTTCTCAGCAACTTTGAAGATCTTAGATGATGTGGTGGATGTGTATCTGGGAAGTTCTTGAAATATCTTCCATTGGCTTATGTTTCTAGCTATGGTATCTTAAACAAATCTAACTTGCTATTTTTGTAGGTAATAAGCAATGTCATCGGAATTTTATATTACTCGAATGTTACAGTCGAGTCCCTTGGGTAGATACATTTCCAGGGCGTTCTTGAATTTACTAGCACTTGTTTTATTAGCAATGGCTCCCCATGCTGCTGAAATTTTGCTTGATCATCTGCCATTTATCATTCGTGCAAACGAAAAGGTATTCAGACCCTGTTTGAGACTGAGGCAGGTGGCCAGAAAAATCTCTGCCTTGTAATTTATGTGCTGTTATAGTTTCAACGACCTGGGGTGTAATAGAAAAGAAACTAGGGTTCAACTTGATTTTGACAGCAATTGTTCGGATGACAGAACTTGTGAATTTCTGAGTCCTTTAATTATTAGGAACTTCATGCCTCTTCTACCACAATTCCCAAATTCAAGGAAATGGCGAACAGACATGTATAGAACAGGAATTCCCAATCTTATGCCGGATAAACTTGGAACTAAATGGTAGGGTTGATTAGAAAGTATTAATTAGCAGGCTAATCTATTGGATTGATGAGGAATAGTTAACTTGAAGCGTGCTGAATTTGCCATTGGTTTCATGACTTGAGAAGATACTCTCGCTCTCAAGCCAAGCTCCTGAAGGAACATACCAGCATAAAGTTGGTATAACCGAGGAAATCTGGTGATATCATCCCTAATTAATCTAGTGCGCCTCTTGTTTTAGAATTTCACACAAAGTACAGGCGTCAAAGGTTTTCCGTTGAGTTACACTGATAAAATGGCCATTGCTTGCAACAGGCTTAAAGACACCTGCTGCATAGAATTATTTTGGTTGAAGTGGGGATGCTTCCCCTTTTAGAGACATTTGAGGCACAAGCCAGAATGATAATGGTGGCACAGAAATATGTTAACTGGAAGCAAGTATAACTTCTGAGCTTATAATGTCAAGGCTTGCCTAGGACATAGTTACTGTTCAAAAGGGGAGATAAAGTTCCTCCCTGAATGTTTGTGTCAATGCTGAGTATACGTGGCTATATCAGAAATGCCTTCAAGTTGTTCCTTGTAATGAAAAATAGGTTGTCAGCTACCTGAAGGAATGTCTTGAGAAGATGAGGATACAAAATAGCCGCAGTCCCAAACTGCAAGAAGCTGCACAAAGACCTGCCACAAGCAATGAAATGATAAATAACAGACTGATTAGCAAAACCTTCCTTTGTAGTTTAATGCACAGTGTTTACCATCTTATTGCCAACCTAAGGGTTGAGGCGAAGTTGCTATAGAGAGAATAGTTGAAGATGTTAATGGCAGCATACCACCGGCGGAGTCATTATGGTCATTTGCTCTGGGCTTCCAAGAATTTGGCACGAGGAAAAAGGCAACTGCAACTCTGTAGATGATACCTCCGAACTCTTGCATAGATTGCCAATCTGAAAACTGTCTTTTCACCACACAACTGAACAGTAGATCTCCCTAACTCATGGGGTCTTGTCCTTGCTTGACCCAAAAACATGCTCAACATAGCCAAGGCAAAATCTATTACACCAGTAAGTCCCCTGCTTGTTATCACTTTCCCGTCAACAACTACCTTGGAGCCATTTACTACTTCGGTGGTCGTCTTGCTTATGATTGATGGATGAGCTGTCACTCTCTTCTCCGGAATGCAGAGAGGGGGAATGATCTTCAGAACGTCATTAGCTCAAAGAAAGTACCACATGATTCCCATTTTGCCTTCACTAAACTGTTACATTTATTCATCTAGCTGCCTTTGTAATTGCATTTTAAAAGTAATTGTTGGAAAATATATTAATAATTATAATATAATAAATATTAAACAGATTTAAATTATATTTTAAATATTTTAATTTATATAATAAAATATAATTTTAATTTATAAATATTATTAAAATATAATTTAAATAATTTTTTATTAATTATATCACATATTATTATTTTATTAAAAAATAAAAAAATTTAAAAAAAATACTAATTCAATAATAATATTTAATTTGATTTTTTAATTTTTATAAAAATATAATTTAAATAATTGTTTATTTCATATCCACTTAGCTGTGATCATGCAAGTTTATCTTGGCTATCTCAATTCAATCTCCAGCCATGGTTTGAAAAAAATATATATATTTAAAATTTAATAATTTATTATAAAAAGAAATTTAACAAACATTAATTTATAACCTAGTAGTGCGGATGGTATGAATTAATCACACGCAAGCGGCAAAACAGCCGAGACGATTGGAGCTGCGAGGAATACTCAAAACGGAGATTTGGAAATGCTGGGTACGTTAGTGAGGAGAACAGCTTCAGTTCTGAAGACAAATTCAGTTCAGCTTCTCCAGAGAAGAGCCTTCTGTCTGGCCGTCCTTCCTGATGGCCTGGATAGAAACTCGGAGGCGTTTGTAAGAAACTCCCAGGTCATGGAAGGATTGATATCTGAACTTCAGACCCACATCGAGAAAGTATGCTTTCTCTATCTGTTTTTCTTGTTTTGTGTAGTTGAATACTATATGGGTGTGATTTTGATTCTGGGTTTGTTGGGTTAAGGTTCTTGCTGGAGGAGGAGCGGAGGCTGTGAAGAGGAACAGGAGTAGGAACAAGCTTTTGCCTAGGGAAAGAATTGACCGGCTTATTGACCCGGCTTCTTCATTTCTAGAGCTTTCTCAGGTTTACTATTGTTTAAAATTTTTTTTTGGGGCCATTTGTGTTACATGTTTTGTTGTCATTTATTGTTATAGATCAATTATCATTGATTTAGCAATTGGATTAAAATCCGGGAATGATTATTTTGTAGATGCTGAATTATAGGAAAGACGTGTTAGTATCGCTAACTTTTGATTTTTGCTTTGTGTTGTTAAGACTGCAAACGATAGTATCTCTACAACTTTGAGGCTTATAATTCCAAAATCGATTGAAAAATACTGATTTTATGCATTATACTGCACAGGAAAAGAATAAACTTGATGCCACCTTTGTGGGATCTTCCTCAGTGATTGAATAGTTTGTTTATATGTCTTGAAGAGTGATATTTGATATATTACAACCTAAAAGTTCATTGTTTTGTTGAAATTATTGGAAAAACGCAATACTTATTTCATTATAACTTTTTAATTGGTTTGGACTTGGAGATGGTTGTAAGTCCGTTGATTGACTCAGTGACACAGAATTGTTTGATTGACTCGGTGATGGAGAATTGTTTAATGATGCATGCACTTTTATAGCTTTTTTGTTGATCTCTATCATGCTTAATTAATGTCTCTCATAGTTAGTCAAGAGACTGAGAGACATTTTGAGTGTGTTTCCTTGGATGCAAGGGCGGATTTGTATTTTTTAAACCCTCAGGTTAGAGTTTAGCAGATCATTAACACCATTCGGCACTAGTATGAATAGGAGGACAGGTTTGCATGGTCAACTGATGCCAATAAACGTTTCATAGTAAATAATGATGTACTAGTTCTCATTAGTTGATTGAATCAGATATGTTGATAGCATTTTTTGATATCAATTTCTTTAATCATATACTCTGTATATAAAGCTTGCAGGACATGAATTATATGAAGATCCCTTACCATCTGGTGGGATAGTCACTGGAATAGGCCCTGTGCATGGACAGCTTTGCATGTTTGTGGCTAATGACCCGACTGTTAAGGGAGGAACCTATTATCCCATCACCATTAAGAAGCATCTTAGGGCACAAGAGATCGCTGCACAATGCAAATTACCATGCTTATATCTTGTGGATAGTGGAGGTGCTTTCCTTCCCAAGCAGGCTGAAGTGTTTCCGGACAAGGAAAATTTTGGGAGAATTTTCTATAATCAAGCTATAATGTCAGCTGAAGGCATTCCTCAAATTGCACTAGTTCTAGGTTCCTGCACTGCTGGAGGTGCTTATATTCCTGCAATGGCTGATGAAAGTGTAATGGTCAAGGGAAATGGTACAATATTTCTAGCTGGACCCCCACTTGTGAAGGTTAATTCTGGGCTTTCTGATGCTCCTAATTGATTCATGCAGTAATTCCTACATCAGTTTCATGAACACTTGCTATCCTTTGTAATTTTTTATATTCTATTATGAATGTTTGCATATCAGTATATGGCTTTGTGCATGCTTATGAAATAAAATGCTTTCATGTGTATAAACATAAACGCATACAAACAATGATTATATCTAAAAGGAGAACTTTCAGTAGGCTGCCACAGGAGAAGAAGTCTCTGCGGAGGATTTGGGTGGTGCTGCTGTGCATTGCAAGACATCAGGGGTTTCAGATTATTTTGCCCAAGGTATTACTTTGGTCTTCTCCATCTCTTCTGGGTGTACCACTCTGAAGGTAGTGTGAACTTTGCAGTACTTGTAGTTTCCCAGGAATATTCATGTATATATTTTATAGCGTTTAGATGAACTGCATGGACTTTCTCTTGGGAGAAACATTGTCAAGAACTTGCACATGGCTGGGAGACAGGGATCAGTGACTGGGATTCAAAGTATAAATCCTGAATACAAAGAACCATTATATGATGTAAAGGAGCTTCGTTCCCTTGCACCGGCAGACCTCAAGCAGTCCTTTGATATTCGATCAGTTATTGCTCGCATTGTTGATGGAAGTGAATTTGATGAATTCAAGAAATTGTATGGCACTGTGAGGACATTTAAAACACTTGAATCTTAAGTCAGTTGTGGTACATTCTAATGTCTATGACTTTGTAACCCCAGCTGGATTTGCACCTGTGCAGACACTTGTGACTGGTTTTGCTAGAATCTTTGGTCAACCTGTGGGCATTATTGGAAACAATGGGATATTATTCAATGAATCTGCTCTAAAAGGGGCCCACTTCATTGAACTTTGCACTCAACGGAAAATTCCACTGGTCTTTCTCCAGAATATTACTGGATTCATGGTTAGTGATCCTGCCTTCTCTCTCTATTAATCTGTTTACGAAGCTGCCTGACATGCTTATGTACTTGCAATATAAGGAGATGAAGTTACTCCAAATATATTATGAGAGCATGAGCCTGATCGTTCAAGTTTTTTCTATTCTTTCTTTTTCTTTTTCTTTTTTAAAAGGTGTCCTGTCGAGTAATTAAGATATTAGTTCATGAAAGTTATAGAAGTGTGGAACCATAATGCTTGTTTACCTGCTAGGTTGGCTCAAGATCTGAGGCAAATGGTATAGCAAAGTCTGGAGCAAAAATGGTGATGGCAGTTTCTTGTGCAAAGGTCAGCGATGAAGTTTGTGCAAATTTATTTTTATTTTTTATTTTGTTACTAGTAATAATGAATTGACAATTTGCGGGATTAATTTAAAAGGAAGTATGAAATAGAAAAATAGTTACATTCGCTGATCATCACTTGTACAGATACCAAAAGTTACAATAATTGTTGGTGGAAGTTTTGGTGCTGGAAATTATGCAATGTGTGGACGTGCATACAGTCCCAATTTCATGTTTCTTTGGCCAAATGCCAGAATCTCTGTGATGGGTGGTGCTCAGGTAGCTCTCTCCTATTAAGACTTTCTTGTGCATGACTAGTATGTCATTTTGGTTATGCTTGTGCATTGTTCTTTGGAGGGGCAATTCTCCCCATTCAGTGTTGTAGTTATCCGAAATTCCTGAAATACAATTCTTGTTACGTTTACAGAATTTAGTCATTAATCTAAATATTTCTATAACTAATTCGTGCTTGTCATGAATAATATATAATGCTTAAACTCTGAACAAAATTCAAGTTTTTTTGACTACTTCAAACCAAGCACCTTGCTTTTTCTTCAAAAACACCTCATCTCCTCTTCAGATAATTGTTGGTAACCATTTTCATTTTTCTCTTTCATAAATTTTGAAAATTGTACCTTATCTGTGCAGCGTCTGAACAATCCTTAACATGTTCATGATGTTTTGCCACACCATCCTTGAATAACCTAGTGCATAACAGTTGACTCTTGCACTTTGTCCGTTGTTTTAAAGTATGAAATCATTTGGTTTCCTTGGCAATATTCAGGCTGCTGGTGTGCTGTCTCAAATAGAAAAGGCAAACAAGAAAAAGCAAGGAATCCAGGTAAGGCCTTTTTTATTTTTTCCAGCAAAACATTTGATATATCTTATCTTCATTCCAAAAGCAAAAGCATCTGTGCTTATATGTATCCGCACATGAATTTGTACCACAGTGGACAAACGACGAAGAGGAAACGTTCAAGGCAAAGGTTATAGAGGTTTACGAGAGGGAAGGAAGTGCTTATTACTCCACAGCAAGACTCTGGGACGACGGAGTCATCGACCCAGCTGACACAAGAAAAGTCATAGGTTTCAGCATTTCTGCTTCCTTGAACCGCCCAGCTGAAGATACCAGATATGGGGTATTTAGAATGTAAACCCATCTAAAAAGAACATGATTCTTCTACAGGTTTCTTCTTATTCAAAGCCTCAGCAGCAAAATGCTTGCTCTCAATAATAAGTGTTTCCTTTAAGATTTTGATATACATTTCAATGGACAGAAGGACTGGACTTTTGCTGTTATTTTACGACTCTAATCCATTGATGCCATCAAGCTTCAATAACTAATTCGTCTGATCCCAGAATCTGCATTCTTGTACTAAATTTTACTTCTTGCTTTTAGGCGCCAAAACAATCGTTGGACTCATTCGGTTCTGGAATGAACTCAAAACTGCGAACTGATTTTCTTTTTCTAGAAATTTTCTAGTGAGAGAAAAGGCCGATCAAGCGCCCGTGGCGTAATGGATAAGGCGTCTGACTTCTAATCAGGCGATTGTGGGTTCGAGTCCCACTTGGCGTGTTTTTTATTTTTTTAATAAAATTTTATAAAAAACATATTTATTTCTATTTTAATCTTATATTAGTTAATTAAAAGATAATTTTTTAAAATTTTATATTTTTTATAATTAAAATTTATTTATTAATTATTTTTTAAATTTATATCTATTAAATATTAATTTTTTAATAATAAAAAATTTTAATTAATTAAAATAAATATTATAGTACATTATCATGTTATTTAAAAAATATAAAAAATAATAAAAATTAAAATATTTTATAGTAATTAATAAATATTATTTAAAATTTTATATAATAATTTTTTAAAATAAATAAATCATCAATATATTTATTTTTTAACTTAAATCTGTTATTTAGGTTTGTTAGTCTATTAAGGATAGAGGGGATGTAAATATACGGTTTTACAAACGTTATTATAAAATAAAATTATTAGAAAATTTAAGGGAGTTATCTGATAAAATGCTTTTTAATTTAAAAATATAGAAGTTGATCAGCTCTTTGCTTCTCCTACCGAACCCATGGCCCCACATCCGTCCGATTTGTCAGAACCAGATTAGATTTAGACGACGGAAGGAAAACCAACAACGACAAAACGTGCTGCCTCTGTTTTCCTCGGCTTCCCCTGTTTTCATTTCTTTACGGAGTTCAAGTCCCATTGATATATACAGCCAATCTAACTACCTGCGTCACCAGTCATTACCATCTTCCACTTCTCAACTAACCAAAATCCAAAACAAGTAATAAATAAGGAGAAACCCTGGTTCTCTGATCGGACACAAAACTTTGTTCAGTGATGACTTCTGTTTCTTATTCACCTTCTACGACTTGTTTCACTTCTGCTCATTTAGCCAATCCGCGTGTCTCTTCATTCACTTCTCATAAGCCCAACAGACTCTCATTTCCCTTTCATTTGCGCTCCAATAAGGCGGCTTTTAAGCCTCGGAATGTGCCTCTTCCGCTTAAGATTTTCTGCATGCGTAAATCTAGAGGTAATGATTTATTTTGATGTCGTTATGGGTTATTCAGTTTGATCTGCGTTGTTGAACTGTTTATGTTTTTGGGTATTTTGTTGTTTTTTGTGGGTTCTTTTGTGATTTGTATATCTCGATTTATGTAACTTCTGTTTGGTTGATGAGAAAACTTAGAGAGGGGAGAAATTGCTGCAAAAATAGCTTTGCAAGACATAACCCGTTTTCTATTTTCTTGGTCCTAAAAGTATGAAAATTCTAGCTTCATCAGCTGGTGCGACTTCAGAAGGCTTTTTGGTTTAGATTTGTGGATTTGGGTTTTATTTTTTATTTTTTTATCTTTTATAGTGATTTGGTGAAGTGTGTTGTGAAGGATTGCAGTGGTCCAGGTTTTGGACGAAGATGAAACATAAAATTATACGAAAGGATGTGTCATGGGGGCTAGAATTTTTTATTTGTGCAAAACTAAGAATGAACTAAATAGTTGAAAATTTAGGCAATTGATTTGATTTTATCTATTTAAGCTTAGAAAATAGATTCAAGATCTGACTTGATTTGATTATAGATATTTCAATTTCATGTGGCATGGATGCTGGGATCCGATACTTGTTTCTTGTTGATTCATGAATCTCAAACCCTTATTCGTTTAAAACTAGAAAAGCTTGGTAAAGGATGGTGCTGTTGGGATTTAACATTTTGAGGCTGTTCCTTGCCTACAACTGTAGTTTGTTGTCATGTGGCAGTTTGCATTGTGGTGCAACTGAAATGTCGAGCAATGTGTTTAGACAATTGCTGTTCTAATGACATTACTGTGAATTGCATTTTGCATTCTAAAAGCTGTGTGGCTTAAGGCTATTCCTCTGACAAGAGTTTCCTGGTGTTTCTTCTGCCCTTCTTTTAGTGGCACAAAATCTCTGTGTTTTATCGTTAACTTGTTTATTTACTATCCATTTATTCAGTCACTCAATTAGTGACATTTTTTTTAATAAATTCTTTGATCCTTCCTTTTTGACTATGTGTTTTTCACTTGATTTATGACAAATTAATTCTATATAACTGGGCAATTTGATGATGATTGGCTCATTACACAGAGAAGAGATTGCAGTTATTGAGGACTTCTTTTATGTTGTACAAATGTGAAGAGATAAAAATTCTATTGGAATTTAAAGATGAAAATTTGTAATAAAAATGTTGGATTTATGAAGAACTAGTTATTTTGTCAGAGCTAGTCCCTTCAATATGCAATATTTAGTTGGAAATGGTTTCTGTTGCTACAGGCAGAGTTTTCTGCTACAATAACTATTGCTTTCTTTTCAATGAAGGTTATGTTTTTGAAAACATATCATATTCAATTGGTTTAAATGCTTTTGATGGCTAGCTGAATTCTCTATAAAAAGGACACATTAATGTTTGTATATACTCTGTTTATGTGGACAGATTATGGTGTGCAAGTAATGCATGTCATATATGGGCGATTGAATGTATGAGTATTGTATGTTGTAATTTTTTTATTTCACACGCATTAAGAAAAAAACAAACGATGATACTTGGGCTCTTTGAGAAAATTATTATCAGAAAAATTTTCATTAGAAATCAAGATAGTATTTGAGAACTGGGAGATAAAATTAAGATGAAAATGTTTTTTATGTGTAAACTTAATGATTGAAAGATTAATAAATGGTTTGGTTTCCATTTATTTGCATATATGTTGGAATGCTATAGACTATAATGAATATTATTGTCCTGGAAAATCTTAACCAGTTAAGAGACTTTGATAGTGTAGAAATAAATTGCTTCTTGGCCTGTCTCATCTTGATTTATTATACTATAAGTGAGATAGGTGGAGTTCGATAATGGCTGCTATCCGAATCTTTATACTTTGGCTGAATGGCTATGCAGCTGGAGTGGTTACTAAGGAGACATGGGAAAATACGATCTTGACCAGTGATGCCCCTGTTCTTGTTGAATTTTATGCCAGTTGGTGTGGGCCATGCAGGATGGTCCATCGGCTGATTGATGAGATTGCAGAGGAGTATACTGGGAGACTTAGGTGCTTTATGCTCGACACAGACACCGACTTGCCAATTGCCCAGGACTATGAAATTAAGGCTGTACCTGTGGTTTTGCTCTTCAAGAATGGAGAGAAACGAGAGACTGTGGTTGGAACCATGCCCAAGGAGTTCTACATTTCTGCCATTGAGAGGGTTCTGCAGTCATAAACATGATCCAATCATTACTAGAAGATCCAGTAAAGTTCATCAGTATTTTAAATATATATCTTTTGGCTTGCATTGCTTGAATTTTCATCAGTACATTGATTGTAAATCCTTTAGATACTGTTTGCTGGTTACCACCGTGGGGGCTGGACTGCTAGTAGTTTTTCCCTCGTCTTCCTTTCTGCTAAAAATCAGTGTGACTGTTTTGTAAATGTGTCCTTAATGTTCATGCCTTTTCTGTCTTCAAACAGCTTTTTATGTCTACGGAATAATGTTTTTGGATGAAGGCAATGGCATTAAAAGTGAAATCATCTTAAGTGAACTTACAGGTTCCTCCAACTTGAGGTGTAATTTTATAAACCAGCTTGTTGATGAAACCCTTTCCCAAAAAACTGCATAAATTGATTGTCCAATTTCAAGGCCATGGTAAGTTTTATTTCTTGCTACTAGCTTTGTTTGCGTAAGCTTTGGTCCAATTTGGTAAATCTCAATTCAACTTTTGTTGGTTTTCTGGTATTGGCTACAACTTTTGAGAGTTTTCTGGCATTGGCCGCAACTTTTCCATGAGAAAGCTGCTAGATATTGACATTTACCGTGGTGCTTTTTAAGTTATTTTGGGTTATAATTTATTAGTTATCTTCACAAAATGCTTCTCATGTGCACAAAATATTCCCTTAGTAACTGGACAGGGAAAAGGCAAATATTTAAACATAATGAAATCTCAGGACTGAGGAGGCGGGACTGGGTGCAGATAAGGCTTACCCGAAAGAGTATTACTAAAATTCAAACCATAAAACAAATCCACGAGTTTGTCCTTGCATGGTCGGCCAGCGGGCGCAGCACAATATAATTTAAGAATTGAGGCTGTATGACATGCTTCATTAACATTTTCCTAACCTTTCATGAAGCTGGTGCCCACAAGGAGCTCGGTTAGGTCTGCAAACTGTACTTCTAAAAAACACAGGATCACTTTCTGTGTCGGTTAAGATTGATAGATACTTGATCAACACATGCTGCAGCTTCACCCACAAATCCTTTTGGGCTCTAATGTTAATCTGGAAGACCAAATCTAGACAACTCCACTGTCATTGAGCAAAGCAAAGACAGAGTGCATAGGTAAAAAATCTCTCACTTCAGCTTAAAACTCAGCTTTTGTCAGAATAAAAATCAAAATCCCATGTCCCCACCCATTATCGATCAAAATAACCTTTTCCCTTAATCGCCAGATTTCCTCTCTTATAAATAACAGAAAGAAAAACACCTTTTTGTTTTTAAATTTAATTTATGGGGTTTGATTTTGGGTCTTTTATTGATAATCATTAGATCTATCGGCCATTTGTTGTTTAGGACCTGGGTTTCTGGTGACAGTAACATAAGTTAAAGAGAAGAAGTGGTTACATACAATATGAGGTACCCTCTATTTTCTCTGTCATAGTCCGTTTGCTTGTAGTTTTTCTGAATTGTATTTGGACTGTGAACTTATCTGTCTTTTCGGTTTGTTTAGGTTGCTGGGGAAACGCAGTGTTTTTATAGGAAATTAGGCTTTTGATTTCTAGGTTTTTCTCTCTGTCAACTGGTGAAACAAATAAATTTATTTTCTTCTTGGGGGCTGGGGTGAAGGGAGAGAGAGGGAATTCATATTCCATAAAAACAATATATATATATATATATTTGCAATTCATAGTTCATTTAATTTATCTCATAAAAAATTAAATAAGTTATTTATTATCAATGTAATTATTTTAGATTAAAGATGTTTCCCATTCAGAAAAATCTAATTATTTTAGATTTATGATCTTCTGATATGTTAGTGTTGTTTTATTGATTGCTTTTTCGTAAGCAATGGACTTTATTATCAATGCATATGTGTGTATTTTTGTTGTCTTTTGTGAATCTTCAATTGTCATGCAAACTGTGCGGCTCTTAATCATTTTCTGTTACTATGGTTTATTCCCAGATGCCCTAACGTGCCATGTCTGCCTATTTCTTAATTGTCACATCCGTTATGAATTATGATCTCCGGAAGACCAGAATCAATTAGCAGTTGTTAGCATAATTGTAGTTCATTTGAAACTTAGTAGTAGTCCAAGATGAGTGCTGGCATTGATTTATTTTAGCTTGCTGTGGCACGTCAACTAGTATCTGCACCTAAACCTGATCTTAGTTAAAAAAATGTCAGCTGAATCTCTTCATTAAGACAATATACAAAGCAGCAGAAACACCATGTGCATGGCAAGATCAACTATAGTTGTTGGATATAGAAGACTGTTGCAAATTCTAAGACCCTATCCAACAATAAAATAAAGGAGAGAGAAAACTTATATGTTGGATTTTGTGTTTTTTGTAGTTCTTGGTATTCTGTAGCCGGTGGATGGGATTTCTCAAATGATTCTCTTTGTTAGATGATTTGAAACTATAGGGTTCAAAATTGACTTCTTTAGTGGATAAACTCTGTTCTCTAATGAGTCCATTCTTTTTCCTGGAAGGAAATTAAAATAAAAGTCTAATGCATTATGGAGTTGTAACACTTGGATTTTGTAATGATATTAGAGTCTACTCAGCCCATCATTCTTCTTGAAAGGAAGGAAAAATAAAGTTGCATCTTCCCACTATCTATAATTGGAGTTTTAATGTAGCAATCAATGATTATTTTCTTGTCCAAATTTGCCATGTTATTGTGTATGCTTCTGATTTGCTTATTTTGATATTGCTAGAAATATGAATGTTACCAAGTGAATGGTTTTTTATTGGGTTTCTGAACATATTGTGATGGCTGTGTCTTCTTTTTGTGGTAATATATATGTTACTTCATTTGGTGGTTTGTTGTAATAGTATCAAAGAATATTTGTTATGGTTTACTTATATTTTTTTGTCTGGCTGTCTTTAGGAACCTTTGAGCTGTTGATGAATCAGTGATGACTAATCTGAATACATTAACATCATTAGTTTGTTCAGATTCCTTAGAGCAGAAGGGAACTCATATGGTAAACCAGCAGAACCGGATTTCCTCGGATGCTCATGTGGCTATACTCTGGGACATTAAAAATTGCCCTGTTCCGAGTGATGTCCGCCCTGAAGATGTTGCTGGCAATGTAAGAATGGCTTTGCAGGTGCATCCTGTGATTAAAGGAGCTGTTATGATGTTCTCTGCCTATGGGGATTTTAATGCTTTCCCTAGACGACTCAGAGAGGGATGCCAGAGAACTGGTGTCAAGCTAATTGATGTTCCCAATGGGAGAAAGGATGCTGCTGACAAGGCTATCTTGGTTGACATGTTCCTGTTTGCCCTTGACAACCCTCCACCATCTTTCATCATGCTGATATCAGGGGACGTTGATTTTGCTCCAGCACTTCACATACTTGGTCAGCGTGGGTATACAGTGATTCTTGTCATCCCTTCTGGAGTAGGCATTTCATCTGCCCTTTGCAATGCTGGTAAATTTGTCTGGGATTGGTCCAGTGTGGCTCACGGTGAAGGCTTTGTGCCCCCCACAAATTCCTTGATGCCTACTCCTGGAGGTTCAGCTGATATTTCTGGGTATTTAATGGGTTGTAATATTAATGGTAACACAGATGGTCAAAAGGAAGAGGAGGCAATTCTATATAGGGGTATCTCTCAAAGCTATTATAAATCCGGAGACTTCTCAATTGTGTCACAATCCTTGTCTGAATATGCAAGTAATTCTTCAGTCAACATGTCTTGTTTTCCTTCAAACCTTAGGACACAAAGTCTGCCCCCCAGCCTTAATGAAGCTTCAGGAGGTCATGTTCCTTGCTGTGGTGATCAGAATGATTCAACCATGTGGGTTCAGCCCGGAGATATTAATGGTTTGAGCGCACAGATAATGAGACTGCTCGAACTGTCTGGAGGAAGCCTGCCTCTTACCCGAGTTCCTGCTGAGTATCAGAAATTATTTGGTAGGCCTCTTTGTGTCTCAGAGTACGGAGTATGCAAGTTAGTAAATCTTTTCAAGAAGTTTGGTGACTTGATGGTAGTAGAAGGCAAAGGCCAAAGGAAATTTGTCTACCTTCGGAACTGGAAAGCAGGTCCAAGTGCAATCTTGTCAAGGAAGGATAAAAGAGGTAAAGGTACTCAGGAAGAAAACATGAATGCAGCTGCTGCATCATCAGATGAATTCTCAGATGATGAAAGATTGGTTGTTGAAGAGAATGACGGGGAAAGGAACCAAGGGAAATCCGAGATCAATGACCAGAATCTGAGACAGTTCAAGCGTGAGCTACAGGAGATTTTGGTGAGCTATTCTTGTCGTATTTTCTTGGGTTGGTTTGAGGCAATATACCAGCAACGATACAAAAGACCTTTAGATTATCAAAGATTTGGTGTGGATCAGCTGGAGGATCTCTTTGATAAAGTGAGAGATGTGGTTGCCTTGCATGAAGAGCCTGTGAGCAAGAAAAAGTTCCTGGGTGCAGTAGGTGGCTAGAGAAATCTGCCACTTTTTGTTTCCTGTAACTTCTTGATGTTTTAACTTGTGCAGATGAGCCAACCTGAGGTATGCTTTTTGGCCTCTCAGTGGCTCAATCAATTCTCTCTCCTTTTTTTAAAGTTTTTGCCTAAGTATCATCAAAGATGATAGGAAACATGTTGATGCGTCCTGCATGGATTTGAAGGTTTATTTTGAAGTTTCCATGTAAGACTCATTCCCAGTCAGTGTAACTGGTCAAATGCTAACGGGAAATCTGTTAAGTAAATCCAGCTTTCAGTGTCTTCTACTTTTGTGATTCTTTTCATCTGAAAGCGGAAGCTTTGTTTTTTCTTTGTATGTTATGTGTACATGATTTAGTTGAAAACACATAAAAAAGATATGATCTCTGGTTTCCCTTCACTCCTTTCTCTCCAGCCGAATTAACCACATGACATGTCACTGCTCATGGTTAGCTCAGATGTTTATTCGTTGATTCATTTTGTGGGCTGGTGGCCTAAGAATTGGTCATTATTGGCTGATTGATGCAAAAAGATTCCAGTCCTTCAACTGTGAAAAGGTTGTGGATATCTATATACCATCCCCTGATTATTTTAGTATTACTGGATATGGTCTGATAATTAACAGACATGATTCCGTTTTAATTAGTATTTCATCCCCCTTTTTTAGGCAGGAAATGTTATTTACAAATTTTGAATGAAATTAAAACTCCATATGCCTTATTGTGTTGTTATTTGTTGGAATACCCGTCACAATCCCAAATTGGGATGGATTACCTTCCAGTAACTTAAACATGACAAATTCTAGTACGTATGAACTTTATGATTGCCAAGAGTCATTTCTGAATTCCATATGCTTGTTCTAATTTCCATCTCCTGTTGTCTATGCTATACTCCATGCCTGAACTCATAGTCATTGCTTGATTGATTAAGGTGAATATACAGAGATAATGGGGCTTCTCACCTAATGCTTCCATTAACTTCATGCCAGGTTAAAAACCCAAAATTGCCAATATAATCACTTTGTGGACGAACAGTTTTTCACAGATTAATGTTCACTGTCAAACTGAACTCCAGCACTATACAATTCTTCGAATTTCTGTTCTACTGTTATGAAACCATTACGATCAAAGGCACGAAAGACATGCTTGCCTGCAACATCTTCAGGGTCCAAAGAGTTAAAACCACAAATTTCTCTGGAATTATTGCCGTCTCTCAAGTATCTCGGAACCCCAGACAAATCCTCCGGGTAAACAGATTTCCCGTTAACGCAAGCTCCCATCACCTAGAGTGACGTGAGCTACGAACTCTCTGTCAACAATTCCAGCGCCAACTGTTGTAATCCATGGAGCACAATTATCTATTGCGTACGCATGGGGACCTGAATTTCCTGTTGCGAATGCAACAAAAATTCCTTTCTTCAAGGCTGTAAAAGCTCCCATGGCCATTGGGTACTGATCAAACGTTGTCTCAATGAATTCTAATGACAATGACGTGACGTCCACACCATCAGCAATAGCTTGATCCATGCCAGCCAGAACACCAGCTGCCGCTGCATCATAACTGTCTTTGAAAAACACCACATTGTAGACGGCAATCCTAGCCATTAGCGCAACTCTAATTGCTGTTCCTTCAGCATAGCCAAAGTAATCAGCATCTTGGACGAGTGCCAGCTATTGTTGATGATGTATGGCTTCCATGAACAAATAAATCTCTCAGAGAATCATATTCATATGTTTTTGATACGTTAAAGCTATATTGCTGCATCCCTTTGCTGAATGAGTGTGCACCGATCAGTTTTTCGCTGCAGGGAAAAGCATTAAACTCAGCTCCAACTTCACGCGCACCGCGCCATCGCTCAGGCACTGGAGGCATGCCGTCATGATTGAAGCTCTCACCGTCTGGCCAAATTCCAGAATCAAGGACACCGACAATAATGTCTGTGCCAAAACTTGCAGCTGGCCATACTCCTGCGCGTTTCTTTAGGCCAAGAAATTTTGTGTGTGCCGTGGAGGCGGCCAACTGTTTCCTGATATGCGTCATTATGACCTGGCATTTTCTGTAGTCGCTCAAGGTGGGACTGTAACAACACGGCACTGAAGCCGTGCATTACATGTTTGTAGGTAAAGAGATGAATTGGAGCAACACCATCAGCTGATGAGAGGGACGAAAATGTGGACATGTACCAGTCATGGTGGGAAGTGAAGAAAGATGGCATTGCTTACTTGTCTATGTGGCTAATGCAAGTTTTACGATCTTCTGAGATGGACAATGAATTGGCAGAAGATGGCCAAGAGAAACAAAGAGAGGATCATCAACATGGAAGGAATGAAATTTCCCGGGGTTCTTGTCACCAACTTGAGGTGATATGACATGACATTTGAATACCTGACTGAATCTTTTACATATAGACTTAAGCATGGATAAAATTCTTCTTTCCTAGATTCTACATACTTTGCATAGGAAAATACAGCACAACGGCTGACCATCCTCTTACCAGATACTCTTTACTTCCAAGGAAACTGTATTTGCCCGGACTGCTGAAAGAAGACAAGGGGCGCTAATCCTCGTGTCAATCTTGCTTACCACTTATGCTCTTTACTTTGGATCATCAATGCTGCTTCCCTACTAAACTCAGAATTGGAGAAGAATACGAGGAATGAGTCAAAAAGCAGGCCCCTCAAGTGTACTCTAGAGCTTTTGTTAAATTCTAGCAGCACAAGGACCAGGTCAGAGGTTGAATTTTTTAATGCAATTATTATCATAGAAATGGGCAAAGAAAATATTTGCTTAATCAGAAACTGAGGATGATTGTCTTTGTGCTAGAAAAGATCATTTAATGGCTGATGCTATTTAGTATCAAGACATTTGATTTCATTATAAGTTCAAAAGTTATCCTAGTGACCAGTAGCAACATAATCATGTCTATCAATTAAACAGGTGAAAAAAGTACATATTAATGTGTCACATTGCCAAAACTTTCAACGAAGCATAAGCCAAAAGACATTAAAGAAGGCTAGGCTTACAATTTCTGTTTCTTTCTGTCATTGAGTAATTTCTCGGAGCCATTGAAGTGCTCTATACCAGGAGCATTTTTGCTACACAAAGATGACAAACTGTGCATACCTGCCAACTTTAAACAAGCTATGTGATCTATAGCATGAAAAATATGATGTCATCTTAACTGGGTGGCAAATGGCTTGGCCTCAAAGGGAGAGCAAATTGGGAGGAGATTGAGGAGAACCAGTTTCGAGGAAAAAGCTTCGACTACAATATGATCTGGATGTACTTGATGAAGAAGCAAGATATCTACCATCTCCACTGTAAAAAGTTGGGTCACTCCTACGCATTTTCCCTTTACTTGTTCTTGGCCAACCATCAGTTTCTTCGTACTCTTCATCTTCGACAGCTTTTACAAACCCACTATATATTGGGTCTGAACTCTCGTACAAAATCCTAAGGACCTCTTTGATTGAAGGCCTAGCTTGACCTTCTTTCTGCGTGCACCATCTCACAATAGTTACAACCATTTGAAGCTGGTCTAGGTCAAAGGAACCTTTCATACAGGGATCCACTAGCTCAGATATTCTTGATTCAGATGCCATGTATACTTGGGTTGATTCTAATAAATTCTTGCCATCATGAACTGCTCGTCTTGCAGTCACAATCTCCAACAGTAGCACTCCATAGCTGAATACGTCACTTTTCTCAGTGAGCTCTTGAGTGACCACATATTCAGGATCCATATAACCTGAAAACCTACCAATTTCAGATCTTTTTGGCACACAAATAAAATCATAAACAAAAGCTAGAATTCAGATTCCAGAGCAGTCATTTTTCTTTTCAGCTAACCTGGAGTACCACGTATATCAGTATTTACTGGTTCAAAGCAAATAGAACCATCTTTTGAAGCATGAGCCAGGCCAAAATCTGCAACCTGGAAGCAAAGGAATTAATTTAAGAATTTAAGAATATGTTGTGAATGCTTTAGTGCTGGAAAAAGAGTATTTCTTTTTAAGTTTTAATGTACACTCGTGTCTTCCTGGAAACCATATAATTCACAGGCAAAAATAGAAGTCTTGTGTTTCAAAGTTTTGATCTAATCTCACAAGAAACCCTCTCATGAATACTTAAGAAATCCAAGTATAACCAAAAGATATTAATCTCAAATTAAAAAGGTCAATGTGCATCTGATTGGTGCAATGCCTTGGCAACAAAATTCTCATCCAGTAAAATATTGCTGGACTTGATATCTCTGTGGCATAAAGGTGGGTCACAATAAAAATGGAGGTATTCCTGCACACGAGAAAGTGAACAAAGAAGAAAAGGAATTCAGCATGATGATACTTCAATCATAGATAAAGTTGGAAAATCACAAAGCTGAAATAGTCGGCTCCACTGATGAGCACAACTCTACAAGTAAGAAATTACCAAAGCATTAGCCACATCAATGGCAATTTGGATTCTGGTCTGCCAACTCAGAGGTGGTCTTCCAGGTGCTGAAAAAGTATGATGTCAAATCTATTCAGAAAACACAGCAATGCAATAAAGAAGCTCCAGGGAAATAAAGAAGCAGTAAATTTGATCGTTGTCCTTCATAGATATGTCAATTGGATAGTGCCTGGCTAACAATGCCTGCATCAGGTCCAATTTGTACCCAAGCAAAGCCAGCCAGTTTTTAACTTGTAGTTTTCCAAAAGAATTTTAAAGCACAACCAAAAACTCAGCATCACAGATTTTCAGAATGATAGTTTGGGACTAAACTACAAAAAAAAACCTGGCATAGCATCTAATTGAGGAATAGATTAACAACATACAATGAAGGTGATCCTTTAAGCTTCCATTTGCCATATACTCGTACATAAGAAGCCTGCCATGAATGAGCAAAAGTATTTAGTTTTTTGCTGGTACACAAGGTCAATCACACACATTCTTATATGTATGCAAAATCAACTACCTCTCCCGTTTTTCAATGCAAAAGCCTTTTAAAGCCACCAGATGGCGATGATGCAATCTAGCAAGAAGCTCTATTTCTTGGCAGAATTCATCATCCCCTTGCTCTGAAATTTTGTCCATCCGCTTCACTGCTACTAGAGAGCCATCAGTGAACTGGGCTTTGTAGACAGTTCCAAACCCCCCTTGTCCAACTATGGTGCTAAAATTGTCGGTGGCTTTCTTTGTCTCCTTGTAGCTGAATTTTCTGAACATTGATGAAGGACCTGCACTTCATCAACATCCACCACCCCAAATTCCCACAACACCACATTAGCCAAAATAATAATAATAATAATAATAATAACAACAACAAAAACAAACAAGGTCAGTGTACACCAAGATTAAGTAAAGGACACAACCATGGAAAAGATCAGAACCAAACCTTCTTGAAATTTTCTTATAGACTGAGGAGGTAAGGGTTTCAAAGACGTTTTATTTATATTCTCAGAATCCTCTAGCTCTCTGCTTTTCTGACAAATAAGAATTATCAAAACTATAAACATCGTAACAGCAACAACTGTAACTACAATGCCAATGCCAGGAATTAGTGTTAGGTGGTAGGGATGGTGGTTTCCCTTTTGAGCTAAGCCCAACGTGAGTTGGCTAGGGCTTGCAGCAACCAATGGACTTGGAGATGACTTGGGGGCCAGCAAAGATGGGGATGGTTCTGAAACTGCATAAACTATTTAGTCCAATGATTGAATACACGAATACAAAGATCAAAAATAAATTTATAGATTTATTTTGAAAAAAAAATTGCAATCCTTTGATACCCAACAGTATTAGTTAAAAGGAAAAGAAGTCACACTAAACATACTTCATATTTAAATGGTAACAGAATTACATACTGGAGATAATAAGCCAACGACAATTGTTGGGAAAATGATGATTCAAAAATGCAGATTTCCACCAGTCCTACAGATTATTGTTTATTTATTTTGATTATTAGAATGACAAAGCCAGTGGTAGATTCACTGCATCAAGTTCTTACAACAGCCTTTCCCCATTGAGATAAGACATGCAAATAGAAATCCTCATACTTAATGGCCTTCAATAATGTGCTTAGCAGCATTTTTATATCCTACAGCACCAATACTCATAAGTCATCATCAAAGACAGTAAAAAGATGAAGTTCTATGCAGGGGCAATAACTAAGCACCAAATAGTAATAATAATAATAATATTTAAAACAAAACAACTCTGACAAGAAACCAAAAAAGAAAAGAAGAAAAAAACCATTTGAGGAAGTGATGCATACAACATCATCAGATATTAAATTTAACTTTTTCTTTCAAAATTACACACACCTTGAGGAATGTTAAGCCCTTGAACTTTAAAAAAACAGCTTGCAATCTCAATGGCTGAAGCATGATCATGTTGGCTCACGAGTGCTGCATAAGTTGCATCACGGCAGGTACTCAATGTCATATTATCTTCTGCTCCTACCTCATGATGGAGGTATAAAATGCTGGCATTTATACACTTCCTGCAATCTCTTTCCTTAGAAAGAGGTAGTTTGCAATTTTCTGTCACATTTGCAAATTGTGGAGACTGCAGCATCTGTGTCACAGTCGTTCGACCCCTACAGTCATAATTAACAGGAATTTTTGTCCCTAACCCACAGAAAGCTGTGGCATTTCGTGGAATGCCATACAGTTCCATGGTTTTTGATATGGAATGAAGGCAGATGTCAGATAAATGTAAGGGAACCCCAAGGTTTCTTGTCTCATTTGCATAACGAGCAATAGAAACAGCAACAAAGGCATTGATATAGCGGCAACACTTTCCTCTGTCATCTTTGTCAGAGCACATAGAGGCCACAAGAGTGAAGTTTGAGGCACTCAAATCTAAAGGGCAACCTAAAAAGCATTGAGTGTATTAATTAATCCTGAGATAGCATAATTCAAGGTGAACATTCTTTGGCCAGACCATAACACCTGACATGCCTAAGTTGTTGAGCAATAACAACCATGCTACATCATTTTTTAGCATAATCAGAGTTAAGAACCCAGTATTTATTTCCCGGATCAGGCGCATGTCAATCTTCTTGTAGTAAGGATGTTGATTCGGATGCAAAAATACTATAACCTTTTGGTAGGAAAAGGAGAACTAGCAATCAAAGAGCATTTGACACAGCTTCAAGATAAAATTCTTGGACATATTAACTGAGCAGTAGAATGTATATAGGTTAGTATATCATAAAATCACATGGGAAACTAGGTAAATAAACAGAAAAATGAACTGCAGGCATGGAGAATATTGGGACGAATGGAGGTCAAGGAATGTTAACGAGATGTTTAATGTTGGCAGCATTGCTCGTGGGTAAATGCATAGACAGAGCTTCAGATTGAAATACTAGTGCATGCCTCTCATTTTTCTCAAGATATCTTGACAAATTCCAATTTCTACTACAGTTCCTGAATGTTGGGTCCCTATAAAATTCATAATACTAATTGGGTGCCCCTAAATGAATGATTTTTCAAGAAACCACCAATGACCAGATTAAAGAAATCGAATTTTGTTTGCATTTGACCCAAAAAAAAAGCAAATCACACAATCCAACCGGCAAAGCCATGGCTTTTACACACTTTCTTGGTACAGCTATGATTACGAACTGTCCATTAAGTTAAGTCTAGTAAGAAATAGATATTTTTCACTGGACAGTCTTGTCAGTTAAAATTAAGAACTCAATAAGCCAACGAATGGTTGTATGCATTCAACAAACCGACAAGTCAATAAAATCCCAGAAGCCACAGAACTAAGCTATTCTAAATGCCTAATAAAATCAAAAACAGGACATGAGAAATTAATCGAACAAAGTATAACTCAAAACCATAAAATTTACTTTCCAAAATTCCACCTTTGTCGAAGAAACCAGAAACAAACAAACACAAACAAATGTTATTTCCAGAAAAGATCAAGAACCCAGATCAAAACAGAAGAAAAATACAAGAGAGATGCACTCGCACAGAGATTAACTGACCTGCCACTGCTAAATGAAGCTGCATTCCAAGAAATGCCAGCAAACCCATCAACAAAAAGAGCTGTACTAAAACCTCCATGGACAAGATAAAGAAAGAAAACGCCGGACAGTGACAGTCACAGACAGACAACGAAAAGAGAGGGGTTTGTGTGCGAAGGAACAAGACGCGCAAGTGTTTAGTGGTAGATAACTACACAGTGGCAACTAATGAGTACTGCTAAGAAAGACCATTGAATAATAGTGATGTGTGCTCTGTTGGTGAATCAAGCTGGCGCCTGACCGTACACTGGAACAAGGTTTTGACTTTCTCAGAACAATTTCTGATTTAGTGCACATTTGATGACAGAAAGTTGAGAAATTATCAGGGATGTTCTGTCACGAGAGCATGGCTTAGTATTACACTCAGTCATAAAATACAAAAGAATTATAAATATTTTTTATTAATTATCAATAATTAAATTTTTTATAATTAAATAATTTATTTTTATTCGATAAAATTTACAAAATAAATTTACAAATAAAAAGAATAAAAATATGTTAAAAACAAAAATATTTATCAAATTTTTTATTATTTAATTTTAAAAATAATTATATTCGTAATACAAATTTAAGAACGTGTTATATTATTTATTATTAAATAATAATCTTTAAATTTTATCTAAAACCCATAAATATAATTATTTTTATTTTATATTTTAATAAATTAAAAAAATTATTTTTATTTATTCGTATATTCGTAAACTTAATTTTATATTTATCAATAGCATGCATTGATAGCACATGGAACCCGAGAGAAATAATTTAAAAAATTGTTTATAATACATACATGTATCGTTATATTTACTTATTTAATTTTTACGTTAATATTTTAAATTTTTATTTATATTTTAAGTATTATTTATTATATATATTTTAATATATATATTTTTATTGAAATAAAAAGAATATTTGAATGTGAGGATATCGTAGTCATGCCCAATTGACAAGAACGGGGGCATGTCTGTTTGATTGTCGGGTTTCTATACATTTAAGAAGGAAGGCAATGTCCACTCATTGCGTGCAAGCTTTGCTTTGCTATATCTTAATTTGTATGCAATGTCTTTATTTATTATTATTATATTTTTTAAAAAATAAAAAATAATTAATAATTAGAAAATAAATATATGTATTAAATAAAAAATTATATAATTAATTAATAATTTTTTATTAATTAAATAAATTTATTATATCGGTATAATTAATACGATAAAAGTGTTGGTTAAAACATTTTTTCAGACAGAACTAAAAACATGTATGGTATTTAGTTGCGAATGCAAAAGGTGGGGTGCATGAAGAGGATTTGGTTGCTTAAATCTGTGGGAAAGAGTTGGAAGAAGCTCTCAAAGTTTGTCATTTTATTGTAATTTGCTTGCACATGGTAAATGATATTGTGAAGTTGATGATTAAACAACAAACACAGCTTCAAATCCTGAGAAAGAGATGAAAGCAACCTTGCTATTGTTTGATTGAATGATGGGGCAGATTTAATTCTCCAAGGGGAAAGGAACCGATCATTTGTTTGTGTAACAAAAACGTTTTCATTCCAATACTATTACAGTTAGAGATATGAATTATTTATATAAACTTGTTCGCATATAAAAAATAAATATTATATTTAAACACACATTACTTTTGGCCAAAATCCAATGCATGACTTCCTGGCAACAAATTTCGGGGTGTGTTCCTTGTAATGCAGGTTCATATATCATAGCTCTGTACAGGGAATTTTCTTGTGATCAGGAACCTGTTTTCAATTAATTTTTCAGATTTTGTATGTGTCTTGTGGAAGGACTTAAAACAGTTTTGTAGTAACTCTGGTTTGTTTTCTCGATCGACAACACATCAGAAAGAGAAGAATTGTTAGCAGATACTCTTCTTCTTCTTTGTTTCATACTGCAGAAACCTTATCTTCTCTTTCTCAGTAAAGAAATACAGCAAGAAATCATCAATGGAGGCAAGTCGTCGATTGTCTACCTTCTCTTGTTACTATGTTAGTGTCTGCTGTTACATAAACTACTAAACTTGCAGGATCACTTGCAGAAACTCATTCTTGTTCTCACTGCAATGACTCTTCTCTTCAGCCTTTCCTCTGCTCTCAAGGTACTCAACTTCACAGTTTAGTTCCCCAAAATTTGAACTTTTTCTTGCATTTTTTAATTTGGTGGGTGATTATGGGAAAAACAGGAGGGACAAACATGTGTGGCAGATAGAAACTGTGACAAGGGTTTACACTGTGAAACTTGCCTTGTTAATGGAAATGCACGGCCAAGATGCACCAGAATCCAGCCTCTAAACCCCACTTCACAGGTCTGTACATTTGCGTTTTTCCATGGTTATTTGCTTTGCGTATACAGACCATTTATATTCGGGGGTTTTCGTGTTTGTGGGATAATATAGGTAAAGGCACTACCATTCAATCGATATTCATGGCTGACAACTCATAACTCATTTGCAATACTTGGAGCTAAGTCTGCAATTGGATCTCTGATTATTACTCCAGAAAATCAGCAGGATTCCATTACTGCCCAACTCAGTGTATGTTAATCTCTCTCTTGATCTTCTCAGATTGGCAAAAAGTTTAGGCTCTGTGGCGGTTTGCCGGTGCCTCCTGTTGCTGTTTGTTGAAATACATTAATCATTACTTGGTACCTTATCTTATTATAAAAGTTGGCTGGTTAAATCCATTTGTTGAAAAGTTAAAAGTTTCCATATGGTGAAAAGACGATTATGTCCTTGTTTATTAAGCATTTCTGGGATCCCAGCAGAATTTCTTGTGTGAAAGTGTTGAATATGTAAACCCTCTATCTTCCAGTTGTCTGCTAGAGTTGCCTGGTTGAAAGTGCTTTTTGGCTATGACATTTTGGAAGACTTTTCACCTACTCTTTGTTGATTGAAAAGAAATGGAATGCATTAGGTGCATTGTAGCTTTTATTAATTGGTCTTCCCATATTTTCTAATGAGAAAGCAAGCACAACTTTAATTTTGAGAGATGTGGTGGAGTTCTGACGCAAGCCCCCACCAATTTGTGTTCCTAATTTAGGTCTGAAAGGCTGCATAATTGATCCAAACTTGTATGGCCAGCATGCTTTGCTTGTAATACAAACATCACATCCATTTGCTGCTTGGGATAACACCGATGACTTTTCTTTAGGAGAAACGACAAACATACGGTAACTCTCTAAGAATCAACTTAATTTCTTCAGCTCTGGTGCTAAACCACCTGTCAGGGTGTCAATTAGGTTAGCCACTGATAAGAATTTAAAATTCTGCTGCACTCCCTCCCACTCTGAGTAAACAATAATCTCAAGCTAGCTTGTCCTTAATGTACTGCTTCCGGTAAGAAAATAATAGAAAAGAAAATGAAATCTTCTAGGAATGACTGAAACAACTCAATTGGTATCCAGCCCATTGATTGGATTTGACAGAATGGACGATCTGTGACAAATTTTGTCAGGAGTTCATTAGATGGTTATTCAAGTTAAGGTGTTCTTTATGTCTTTCCCATCAGTAGACAGAGTTGGTTTGGTTTATTTTATTAATGATGATGGATCTAGTCCATTGATAATGAATAATGATTCTTTCTTCCGTCCTCTGTTATTTCAATAACTTAAGCTCCAAAATGGTTCCCTCTTGCAGAATGGTGTCAGAGGTTTAATGCTTGATATGTATGACTTCCTCAACGATATATGGTTATGTCACTCCTTTGGCGGGAAATGCTATAACTCCACAGCTTTTGTGAGTAACCATGCATTAAAGAAATCGTTCCCGCTTTTTTTTAAAAAAATTTTAAACCAATCATTTGGAAATTCTTTCCTTGACTGTTATTCTTTAAACTTCACTGTTTTTCAGCAACCTGCTATAAATGTTTTGAAAGAGGTTCAAGCATTTCTTGAAGCCAACCCGACAGAAATTGTCACCATTATCATTGAAGATTATGTAACTTCACCAAATGGCCTGACTAAGGTATTTGATGCCGCTGGCTTGAGAAAATACTGGTTTCCAGTATCTCGCATGCCAAAAAATGGTAGAAATTGGCCAACAGTTGATGATATGATCCAGAAGAATCAGCGGTTGGTGGTTTTTACTTCAAAGTCAGCTAAGGAGGCATCTGAAGGAATTGCCTATCAGTGGAGATACATGGTAGAAAACCAATGTAAGTCCTTCAACAATATTCCTATTCCAAAATTGCAATTGGAAAGAGCTGAAAATATTACAAATAAACTCAGATGATAATGATGAAAAACAACTGTTTATGCACAGATGGGAATGGTGGGATGATTGCTGGTTCGTGTCCAAACCGTGCAGAATCATCCGCCATGAGCACAGCATCAAAGTCATTAGTCTTAATGAATTACTTTCCTGATAGACCAGATGTAACCCAAGCTTGCAAGTATAACTCAGCTCCATTGGCAAGCATGGTGAACACATGCTATCAAGTTGCAGGCAAAAGATGGCCTAACTTCATTGCTGTCGACTTTTACAAGGTATGTACTGCATAAAAGTCTTACTAGCTCAAGCAAGTATAACGATACGATTTCCAACTACCTGTGTTCGAAATTTCAGAGGAGTGATGGCGGGGGAGCCCCGGAAGCTGTAGATGTGGTCAATGGTCATCTGGTTTGTGGGTGTGGAAACATTGCCAATTGCAAGGTTTGCAACAATTACTTCAACCTCAGCTATTCATTTTTTGTTCTCTAATCAAGTTCTGAATGAAGAGGTTGTTCACCGTGGAGACAATAGGTTTACCAGACAAGCAAAGCTAGTAAAAGATAATTCTGATTTTTCAATAATTTGAGCGTTGAATGTAAAGATTAAGATGTTATAATGAACTTTTATATGGATTGTTTTCAGTCTAATTCTCTTAGCTGCAGGCAAATATGACTTTCGGAGCATGTGACCTGCCTGAACCTCGTATGACCCCGTCTTTATCAGCAACTTCAGCACATCATTCCAACTTTGCATATCCATATAGAAGATCATTTCAGCTACGCTGGTTGCTTGGTTTAGCCTTAGTGACAATTCTTTGGTCATTGTGAATGAAACCCTTGTTGTTTTAGGGTCATACTACTGGCTGTATGAGGCCCTATCTACCATTGTTGTGCTTAAACTTGGTTTAAAAGCACACCAGTGAAAAGTGTTTGATAAATACACTCATTAACTTGATTTTTAATATTCTATTGATTTAAGGTTATTTGTTGATCTTTTCTTCTTTTTGTTAATTTAACGAATCATTATGCATAAACTTGACTGAATAAGTGTCTTTTCTGGATAGTATAATGGGCGCCATGTGTTTGTGTTGCTTGAGAATTATTCCCCATTCTTTGTTTAATAAATCTGGCTGCTGATTCTGTTTGTTTCCTCAGAAAAATGTTCTTCAAGATGGAGCTACATTTAGTTGACAGGGGAATCAAGTTCAGATGGGTTGCACATGGTAGTTTCATGTTGCCACCACTCAGTTTTCCCAAAACAAAAAATCTAAATGCTTGAAGAAGAGAACCATTGAACCAGGTCTCTGTTAGAACTTTGCATATTATTCTGATTCTGTTTACAACTTTATTCTGTATTTTGTCAAACACTCAAAAAGCCTGCAGCTCGGTTAATTATTTTCACTATTAGGCGGCAGAATAATTATCTGGTACAAAGATGCAGAACTCAATTCTTCAATTAAAGCATTCAAATCAGAGTAAGATGAACCTCCTTTTTCAACAGATCTCCTCGCCATCTTCTCATTTTTCAGCCTCATCACCCACCATTATCTCTTTCACTGCCTCTTCCATTGTTTCCCTCTTCACAAATTCTTTCACAGTTGTAGATCATTTCCTCCTAGAAACTCGGCTCACCAACATTTCATTGTAAAACTGCCCGGTTCATACAGGCCATAGGCACCCCCACTACTTCAAGAATTGGAATTCCATACACAATGTGTTATAAATCCTCCCAACTGCTACATGACCAAGCATCAAAGCCTGAGTGTACGTCACTTTTCTTGTTTTATTCCACGCCATGTTGTTCTCACAATACTTGTGTTATTCCAAGATTTTATTTTTTTTTACGATAATTATATTATTTTTTATAATTTAAAAATATATATATACAAAAACTAATATTAATAAAAAAAAATTTAATTGTTTTTAATGAATAAATATTTCTAAATTTTTTATTTTAAATTCGTATTTTATATATACAAGTATTAATTATTTATATTGATAATTTTTTTTTAATTTTTGTGGTTATATTTTTATTAAAAAAAAATTACTTCTTGACAGCAAGACAATTTGGTCAGTGGATCACGTCAGCAAGACAAATGGATCGGACACGTGTTTGGTATATCTGAATACACGTGGAAAGTAGGTTCAATTATTTGATTTATGGACCACCCCTTAGGCCGAATCATAAAGCCAACTAGTCTATGCCTCCTTTTTATACTCCAATGGATGCTCTTTTCCTTCGTTTAAAAAACCCCCAAAAGGAGAATCAATTAATTAATTTAATTACTCTATATTTATAACTAATTTTTAAAAATAATAATTATAAAATTAAATTTATAAATGACGAGACGTATTTATTTATTTAAAGATTCTCGAAACTTTTAAAAGTCAAAAAGAATTTTTTTATTTATATTTTATTTTATAATATAATAAAAATTTATTATAAATTTATTTTACATCGTCAATTATCATTTAAATTATTCAAAACATATCATTAGAATTTTACTTTCAAGATTGATATCTATCAACTTTAAATAGTTATATTGTTTCAATTGAGTTGAAAGATACGTTCAATTATTCGATCAAGATATGTCCAAATAATACCGTAGAAAGAATAATAATTCAATTGATTGTAAGGGAGGATTAGCTTACCAATACTCGATGCCTCTTAATTAACATTATTATACGCAAAGATATGCTAAGCAACATGTCAACAAAGCATTATTAAACCTCCTTCAAGGCAATACATCAAACTTTCTAGAACAAAAAGATGTTCACAAGATTATTAATCTAATAAAATATTCTCCTAACTTTTCTCTTCCTTCATGAGTATCCAACCATAAAGGAGTGTTATTTATTGCTTTAATCTAAGAAGAATTTCCTTGACTTTATATAAATTACACGTATTCTCTTAGCTTTGTGACATACACTTAATTAAAGATTTTATATTTATTTATGTTATGTCAGTCGAAGCAAGAATTAAAAAATTAAAATGAAAAAAGATTTTAGATAAAGTAGTCTTACTAATAAAGTTAAAAATAAAATAAAATTTATTCATTAATAATAATAAATTAAAAAAGTTAAATGAATATTTTATAAAAAAATTTTATTTACGTTAATATTATTTTTATTTTTATATTCATTATTAATAAATGAATTTCTTTTACTTTATTAATTAAATGATTCTATCACGTTAGTTATATTAATATAATTAAATTGTTATATTTAAAATTTTTTCTTGAAATTACGAGTTGAGAGTGAAAAGCTGTGAAAGATTCGAAACTAACATGCTCTAAATCTATCAATAGGATGCAACTATTGGAAATTTGAGTTGGTGATGAGCTAGCTAAAGTGCTCAAGATCCAAGCCATGCTTCAGGCAACACAAGTGCTACTAATTAAAGAATTGAATTCTATGATTTGGGAATGGTAGATGTGACAATTAAGCTAATTTCTTTAATATATTATCCACTATCATGAATGAAAACCATGGTGCTTCTTACGTTGTCATCCACTTAGATGCATCATGCATAATAAAAAGTGAATAAGCATTATTCCTTTGGTAATGGTATGCAATTAAATTAAATTTTATTTGATAGTGGTAATGACATAGGCATTTCATTGACCAATTGTTACATATTCTATTGTGCGGAAAATATTCCAATCCATGTTATGATTTTTGGCTACAAAATTATTTCCCGTCATATATTTTTACATAATCAATTTTAAATTAATCTATTTATATTATTTTCGTCAACTTCGCTAACCCGATACCATAAGATCTTAAAAGTAAAAATATTATCATAATCATAACTTGAACGTGATTGCATAATATCAATGATAATAAAATAAAAAATATTGATAAAAATTTTTAAAATTAGATTTTAAAATTAAAATAAATTATATCATACGCTTTATTTTTAATTTAATATTAAAATAATAAATATCACGTTATACTTTAAAAATTCATTTAAATTTTTTAAAATTTGACACTACGCATAAACCATTTATTGATTATCGGGTCTCTTTAATATAATTAATTAAGTTCACAATCAACTAAAATACCAGTAAATTTAACATTACTAAACATATCATCAAATTTAAGGTAACAAATTAATTAATTAATCAAAAGAGAATACGAGCAAAGAATTCCGTACTCGGATGCCGCCAATCCAAGCAGTCAACAAGAATAGCTGGAAACACGTGCCAGTGTGCGGTTGCGTGCACGTGCATCGGGGGGTGAAACAAGCTGTAATCGTTAAACACTTGCCGGGTTGACCAGCAACAGCGGGGTCCCCAGTCAGGCGTGCTCCCCCGGGCGTGTAATTTGCTAAACGACACCATCGCGCCTTCTCTGTTCTCTCTTCACTGCGTCAGACAAGTCCGCCGGTCCTTACGTCCAATTTAACTACCGGTGCTCTGTTTCTTGTTCATCCTCTTATCTGACTGTGCCCTGACCAGACCAGTGTTCTCTCCTTTTATCGGTAGAATTGTCCACATACCTATTCCGTCTCCCGTGACAGTCAAGTCAAATATTGAATCTTCTAGTGTTAACATGTGAGAGATTCCCTGCTACGGACTCAACATACTCTGCAAGCAGGAGACCAGTAGACCTGTTTGTTAAGGGAAGAGATGAGAATTGCTAAGGCGGACGGTCCCACTTAACAAGAGTGGCCCCCACCCTCCCTCGTTGATCATTGTTGCTGCTATTAGTATTATCCACGAAAGGACAAAATTTAATTTAATTTTAATTTTTATTTATTTAATAATTTAATTTGCTCGAATAAAGAGGAGGTGGAGAGACAACCTGGACCCGCATATTCCCTCTGTTTATCTGTTCATCATTGACCTTTGACCACTGAACCACTGTACTCTAATTAGCAAACGGTCAATTCAAACCTAATTATTATATTTGATCACGTGTGCTTCCCTTTTATTTCTTTTTATTCTTTTTTTTCCTCTCTATTTGAAATTCTTACATTTCACCCCTCAACAACTTTTTAGGGCAACACACGAAAAGTTATAAAAGCAAAGATGCTTTGGGGATTAACGTTACCAATTGATTTGATAATTTTGCTTGCCTTTTATCAAACAAAGCATGCAATGGTCATGTGTAATCTTGTTTGTTTTGCTTTCACCATGTACAAGAGTAGAACAACCATGTTTGCCTTGTTAACCAGTTACAAGGGACACTAATACTAATTACTAATTCTAAAAAGCAAAACATGATCGAAAACTATGTGCTAAATAAAAGGGGCAATACAATCGTAAAAGAAATTGCGCATTTGCTAATTCTTTACTTGACAATTAGTATTTACTAATCACGGACTTACTTAGTAATTAACACCTTATCGTACGTTTGATAATATTGGTATTAAATTAATAAAGATAAGTACTTGTTAATGTATGTGTTTATTGTGTTAGAATAGGTTATTAAATTTAATTATTATTGTTAATAATTTTAAATTAAATTTAAAATAGCATTTTACATTGTTTTATTTGATAAAAACTATTCATTTTATATGATAGAAAATAGTAAACAAAAAGTGTTGTTTAAGAGTTATAGGTTAAAGATAAAATGAAAAAAATAGATCATAAAATGAAAAAAGAAGAAAGTATAGGGGCATAATTGCAAAAACAGGAGATATAAATACGAATCTTAAATTATGCACAAAATCAAAGTCTATAAAACAGTAATAAACAGAGAGTGACATTAGCTACTACTGTTTGACGTAAACAGAAGTTAGATTTTGGCATTAAAACAGTGGGGCCCACTCAACCTCAGTCTCAGTCGCACATTTTCCATTTGACCAAACCAGTTCAGATCCCAACTCAAGTTGGGTTCCAAGCTATAAATACCACGCCCGTGGGTGCCCACGCCACTGCTCTCCTCCTTTCATTCTTCTCCAGTTTTTCGCCTTCTCTTCTCGTCTGTCTCTCTGTTTCATTTCTTTTCTTATAAGTAGACACAGACATCCGACTCATACACAAAACAAAATCCTAAGACTAGGGGGAATTTTCGAACACCCTTCTCAGATTTTGTATCAGATAGACATGCCCGGAAGCTTGGAGCAGTTGGATTTGGGTGTTCAGATACCCTATCATTTTAGATGTCCGATCTCTCTTGAACTGATGTGTGACCCTGTCACCGTCTGCACTGGTCAGACCTACGACCGTTCCAGCATCGAGTCCTGGGTCGCCACTGGCAACACTACATGTCCTGTCACTCGAGCTCCGCTAACTGACTTCACGCTGATTCCAAACCACACTCTTCGTCGGCTCATTCAAGACTGGTGCGTCGCTAATCGGTCTTTCGGTGTGGAACGGATCCCGACGCCGAAACAACCCGTGGAACCGGGTTTGGTGAGAACCCTTCTGAGTCAGGCATCTTCTGAGTCGAAAAAGTTGGGTTCACGTCTCTCTGCTTTGCGTCGACTCAGGGGACTCGCTCGTGATTCGGACAAAAATCGTTCTGTCATCTCCTCTCACAACGTTAGTGAAATATTGACGAACATCTTGTTCTCAGATATGAATTCTGAGTCGTCTTTGGAATTGAGTAACGAGTCACTCGCGTTGTTAGTAATGTTTCCGCTTGCTGAATCGGAGTGCATGGATATAGCGGCAAACCCGGATAAAGTGACGTACTTGTCAAATCTATTGTTCCATTCCTCCATTGAAGTGAGAATCAACTCAGCTGCTCTGATAGAAAATATCTTAGTTGGCACGAGATCTCAGGAACTTCAGGTTCAGATCAGTAGCATGGACGAAATCTTCGAAGGAGTGGTTGACATCTTAAGAAATCTTAAATCTTATCCACGTGGGTTAAAAGTTGGAGTCAAAGCGCTGTTTGCTCTGTGTGTCGTCAAACAAACCCGTCAAAAGGCGGTGGAAGCTGGCGCAGCCGAGACTTTAGTCGACAGGCTGGCAGATTTCGACAAATGCGACGCGGAGAGAGCGCTGGCAACGGTGGAATTACTCTGCAGAACCCCAACAGGATGCGCCGCGTTCTCCCATCACGCGCTGACAGTCCAGCTTTTGGTGAAGACGATACTCAAGTTCTCGGACCGGGCAACTGAGTACGCAGCGGGGGCTCTCCTGTCGCTCTGCTCGGCATCGGAGCAGTGCCGGAGGGAAGCCGTGAACGCGGGCATAATGACCCAATTGTTGCTTCTCGTACAAAGCGAGTGTACGGACAGGGCAAAGAGGAAGGCGCAGTTACTTTTGAAGTTGTTAAGGTATTGCTGGCCGGGTGATTCTATTGGGAATTCGGACGATCACGCTTGCAGTGAAGTGACCCGGTTTTGATAAACACCAACAATTGGTAAAATTCAGAAAAACAAAATAAAAAGAAAAGCCATGAGATTTTCAGTTTGGTATAGGAAGGATTGTAATTGTGTATGTAATTTTGTACCAAGGAGCTTGTTGTTTTTCTTTCTTTTTGGAATTTTTATGAAAGAAAATTTGAAATCAATTGAATAGATGGATTTTTATAAATTATTGATAAGTAAGACTTAATTTTTGAGTTCTTGTCATCAAGCCTTTTGATAATGATTGTAATGGTATCATGACCCTCGACCATAACGATGTCATAGGTTTATCAGAACAATGTATTATTTATTTTGTGGATAATTAATTAGTATTATATGTATGTATATGTATATATATATATATATATGATAGGATTAATAGAATTTTGTTGACAAAAATGATGAAATTGACCAGATTTAAACGCTGAATTTCTGGGGGAGACTGAGGAATTTTAAACTGAATTAATTTGAAGTTTGGAGGTGTGACAGTGGCTCAGGATTCTTGGATTCATTGGAAATTAAAGTTCATTGTATGAAAAGGGTAAACAAGGGACTATTAGGTGTTAGGTTTTGATAAGAATTCTCTTATAATATAATTAATAATAAATAATTTAAAAAATATGAAATTAATTTATAAATTTAATTAAAATATAATCTTATTAAAAATCAAAGAAAAAAAAATTAAAATTTCTCAATTCATGTTTGCCTAATATCCTATTGTTAAAGATAGGGTATCAATTTTGAGTAGTGGCAACTATTGATGAATAAGGAGTCAAAGTTTTCTTTTTTGACGATCCAAATGAAGATATAGATAGAGATATGAGAAGGGAAGAGAAGGGAAGCATACAGACAACACCTATTTCATTTCATGGCCTGTAAATTTTAACTACAAGAAGGAGGAGGAGGATGTAATGTCATAAAGTATATATATATAAAACCATGGACTCACATCATATGGTCTTGCTCTCTGCTCAACTCCTTGAGAACTTTGCTCACATTCTTTTGGTCACAACATCAACAACAAATGGCAATTCTGCCTTTGTCTTTGTACCCGATGACTTGAGATCCAACCCGTTTATGTCTCCCACCACTTTGCTTTGCTATGCAAATCTTGATTTTTGACCATGTAATGCATCAATGAGCTGTAGAAGATGCCGTTTGGATTAGGGCAATATGCTATTTCATTTACTTGTTTATATTCATTTATAATAAAAAAAAAGAAAAGGTGATTACTTAATCGAGAGTTCATGATCTAAAGAACCTCTTTGCTCGTCTGCTCGATAGGGCTGTTTTGCGGCATGATCAAGAAGAGATCCAGAACATAAGCTCGGCTGCAGCTTGCTTAGCTATTTGTTCCACAGGAAGTGCCTCTGTCGACTGATCCCAAGCTCCATTCACCTGAGTTCATGACCCATCTAGAATTAATCATTACAAGATATATACAAGTTTGCTTTTCTAGAAGAGAAGATTTAGGGTTTGTCAGAATTCTTAAAACCGCATGCCATCGAGATTGTTTTCTTGATGAACCGAATTCCCATTTCAAGAAGTTAGGGTTTCACTATGCTTTTCTCATTTACATTCGGCAAATGAACTTCGTATGATCTAAACCCTAAGTGGGTTCCCAGTTTTGCTGCATCATGAAAAGACTTCAAACTAAGCAGCTAATGGCTAATATCCCAATAGAAAGATCAATCATATAGATATGATTTAAACAGAAACTGAAGTCTTGCAACAGTTTTTAGTTGTGAAAGTAGATGGATAGCGCAAGAAGGAAGAATTTAATTAAGAGATTCACTTACATGTGCTTGAATCATGCACATTTTTGGAGTAAAATCCGAGGAAACTTGAGCAAATATCACCTCTATTTTATGCTTCTCCAACACATAGCATATGGTGATGAACACCCCAGGTTTCCTGAGCGAGCATATGCTTATATGCGCTTCATCTCCGCAAATGTTCAAAACAACGTATGAAGAAGTCCATGCTTGAAAATTTACAGGATAAGGTGTTACTGATAGCAAATTTGAAGAGCTTGTTTAGGAGGAAGCGTAGCATGAAGGTTAGCAAACATGTTCCTCATCTTCTTCCTCCTTTGTCTTTTTGTCCATATTTGTATCTCATGTCCTAATTCACCGCTTCATTCACATTACCACTTCCCTTTGAATTTCCATTGTCTTTCCAGACTCCTCCTCGACCTCGCTTCTGACTCAGTGCAGCTGCTGCAGTTGCTGGTTCGTTGTTGTTGTTATTATTATTATTATTATTTATTATTATTGTTACTTTCGTCGACCATGAGTTTCGGGCTGTTAGAGCTTGAAGACGGCAGGGGCGTTGGATTCTTTCCGAATAAGGATCTATCTTCACTACCTAAATCGACGGAGCCCACGTCTGGTTGTCCAGCAAGAAACTCTCGAGTCCTTCTCCTTCCTCAGATATCGTTACAACCAAACAGATAGAATCGCTGGAGAGAGAGAGAGAGAGAGAAATGGGTGATATACAAGGAAGGAAAAGGAGGACAAAGGGTGGCAAAGTGTAAGAGAGAGGACTCAATTTGTGAGAAGCAAGAGCACAAGATACAATCACAAGGCAATGCCATTACTATATATGAAAATATGTAATAAGCTGGCTTTAAAGAGCCATAGCCTAGCTAAATGTGTGGTCTCACAACTAACAAAGATTTCTGTGTTCTTCTGAGTCCTACCTTGATCCCACTTGGCATGGATTTCACAACCTAGGCATACCATTTTATCTTGAAACTCCACTACTAATATGCCCTAAATTCTAGAAGAGTGTTAACTTTGTTTAAATTGACATTTTATGTTTGATTGCAGGTCTAATTAGGGTTTCCCAAGAACTTTTAGGATTGGATATTAGTATTTTGCAGCTTGTTAATTACAAATGTGAGTAATTATTGGTACAGTACAACAATCTTTCCTGACAAACAATGGTTCTGACCGGTGAAGACGCTATCTTTATCTAAAACAAACGAGACAAAGGCACTCGTGTGAAGACGCCATACTTATCTGAAAATAAACTAATCCCACAACACTGTCTTGAGTCGCTTTTGATATCAATCACAACTTGAGCTCATCGAATTTCAAATAAGAGAGATCATTATATTTTGTTAACATCATGCAACCATTAGTTTGGTCATATAATATCATGTGTTATTGCATACATGTAATATGATCGCCTCACTGCCAATTCATTTTAATTGAGAAACTCAATGATTAGAAGTTGCTAGCATACATGTTTTTCCTTCAACATCAAAATGCTCATCCTTTAATTAACGGTTTGCATTTATGGAAAATATGGCCATTACCAACACATGAAACTCATTACGATGGGAACACAAGTACACTTACAAGTGTAATCTCGGCGTGCATGCATCTATCTTAAGAAGGTAAGAAATCAGCGTATTATCATTGTGCTAATCGGCTCAACTTCATAACCCATTAGTATCTAACCATTAGCCATGCAACGGGTTAATTCGGTTGGATTTCGGCCTTGTGTGAGTTGGGGTTTGTGAGATCTTTAGCCCAGATATTTGGGAAGTGAGTACGACCAAGAAAGAGAAACAGTGCTCGAGTGAGAGTGCTTCTTGAACTAAGACACACAGAAACGGCTGGTAATTGGAAGTGCCTGTGTGGAAAATAAATAAAACGTGGATTCGTCATCATATCACATCAACCAGCACAAGTTTAGCTATTCTATGGCAGTTATTTCGTCAGCGAAGCATAATAGTAACAAGAAACTGCGGCTCGGGCATCCTTCTAAGAGCTTGATAACGTCGATAATGTCGTTTATATTATTTCAAATATTCTTTATGATTTTCATCATGCTTTGAAGGTAAACCTTTTCCTCACCCATGCTGCAATTAATGCCAGTGGTCAACGTCTCCATTTCATCAATTATATGCAGTTCACAAGCAAGAAAAAACTGATTTCAGACCCAAGAACTAAAAAGCTATAAAATGTGATTTCATCCACCTGACAATCTGATTTAATATTTGGTTCGCAAGAAGTTAAACGCCTAGCTCCAAGATCGACGATCTTACTTCTCATGTTGGAAGGCCTGTCGTCTTGCAGATGGGACACAGGTTTTTCTGCATTAGCCACTGTTTGACACACTCTGTGTGGAAGTCATGCCCGCAACCCAGCATCCCAATATCATCTCCATCAGCATATTCCTCCTGCAGCAGCAAGGTATCAACACAAATAGGTCAGATGAAGAAAGTTTCTAAAGCAGCAATATATGCTTTTGTTTTCTCTAGCTAGTACCTGACAAATACAGCAAGGCTCCTGATCTGAAGAGGATTCTATTTCAATGGACATGCATTTTTTCTGCTCCATTATCTTCATAATGGTTTCCTCGCTAAGTCCAGTGTTCACATCTCCTATGCGTTCTTCGAGTGCCAACAATTCCTAACATTCCAATCTGTGTATAAGCGGAACAACCTTCAATGTGAAATAACTAAGAGAGATTGTCATTGCTTACCTCATAAGACATGTTATCGACATCAAGGCGCATGTCTCTGTGCCTGTCATGGATTTCAACCAGACCATGATATATGAATGGCTCAAAAAGCATATAATCCTGACAGATAATGACATAGAGGTTAAATGCTGTACAAAGTCATTTTAAATGGAGAAAACCAAGATAATAAACATTTTCTTCTCAACAGCATCTCCTATTAATGCAGTTGCCTCAGAAGCTGTTAAGTTTGCACCCAAGTATTTGCTGGCAGCTTAGTTCCATCAAACCAAGAGATGGAAAATCTATAGACAAAAGAAGAAAAGCTATATGTCCCACAGTTTTCCATTATTTAGGTTGCAGAGTGCCACATTCTAATTTTCTTTTTCCTCTTAAAGCATGCAATAAAAAGTACAAACATAAATTCAGAAGATCAACCGTAAGTACATGTTCCACACATTAAAGGGAACAAGTCACCTAACCCTAATATCTCTAGCGCGTTCAAGAACAGCAGCAGCCAGCTCATTGCCACTGGAAGTAGGACAAATGCATATCGCAATAGATTACCAAGACCCCTGTTTAATATTCATCCCCAAGACATCTAAATAAGCCCTGAACTCATTTCCTAATTTGATAGATTGAATTGTAATATCAACAAACCTTTGTAATTCATAGCCTTGTTTTTGATAGCCAGAACTCATGGCCTTCACATCCAACAGAAATCCCTCTAATGTTCGAACTTTCAATACATTAGGTGTGGAAGGTATAGAAAGAAAATGACATACATCCACCTAGTGGGTGTCATATGTTTCAGAGGTCCACATACTCAAACTTCATGCAAGGTATGTTTATGGCACTTGAGAATTACTTTTCGGCATTATTAATATTTCAAGTCCAATTACATTCATAAAACTACAATCCTGGATCTGGCCCAAATATGATCATGCTCAATGAGAGGCATTTTATATTCAGCATTACAGTTTGTTTTCACCTCTTATCATTTGCCTCCCAGAGAAGCACAAATCACCTTTTCCTTTTCCTTTTCTATTAGCTATAAGTTTTACTGTCTCAAACTTCTAAGATTTCTATTAATTTCAAAAAAAATTGATTCCATAAGAAAATCTGAGGCTCACAGACTTTATTATGGCAATTATAACTGCACACAGAGTGTACAAGGAAACTACATAATTTGAGTTGGAAAAATTCAAGCACAGTTGAGGAAGCATAACATCTTGTATGTAAGCCATTTGATGTTTCATCACTAATGGCGGTGATTTCTTGTATAAATCAACTGATTTGAACTTTCATAGCCATTAGTGAGGTATTGGGGTGAGACATTACAGAAGAAAAATGACTCTCAATCAAGCTTTAGCAAGCTTGCAGTCATTAGTTTCACTAAAATAACAAGTTTGCAGTAAATCATAAAATGACAAAAATGTTAGGCAAGATCATTGACAACTCAAATTCAAACCTCAATTTGTAAGTTCTCCCCCCGATGCATGGCATTCAAGACTTGACGAATCTGAACCACAAAGAAGAAGATGAACATTTAGTCCTCATTATACCTTGCCAAAGTTATTAGGTGATAATCATAATAGGAACCAACACAATGTTGAGGGTGAAATAGATGCTATAACTAACTTTCTTAAAATACCATCAATAACTAACAAGCATGATGTGGACACTTTTCCATAGCCGAGTAAACTCCATGTCCAAAAATTTCATTTTTGGTAACATAATCGAAAAACCCATAATGGCCAACACAAATTCACTGATTGAGAAAGGGAAAAAAATATGTTTAGTCAATAAGAGCTACAATCAACCTTCTTATGGAATTTCATATTTAGTGCAACTTCTACTTCCAATATGTGAGATAGCTCATTGAGCTGCAGTTAAGATTCTTGTAAAAATGCCAGAGTTCAACACATCAGACATGCCAAACAAAAGTTGAACAACAGAATCAAGTCAACACATACAATCAAATTAAAGATCTTATATGTAGAACCTGAGTTCATATTGTATACCAAGTGATTTGAGTTCACAATAAATCCAAAACTCTCTCTCCCTGCACGTAATGTCATAACTGATAAGCTATTTATCATGCATGGACTATATGAAGGTCTCCATAAATATCTTTTTTTATGTCCCCTAACAGGTTCCAATTTTCATGAATTGATGACTTTTTCTATTCATAGCTATCATCTTGATACCAAGAAGAGTTTAACCCAGTACTTTGATTTGGTCCAAGTTGATTCTGGTTTGATGTTAGAAGTATAATGATCTTCCCCAATAACTGCATAGTTTAATCTGTAAATATGGCATATTTGATTCCATAATATATTTTTCTACCCTATGAGCTCTAGTCTCAAAAATGCTAGTTGCTGATCTAATTTCATCATCTTAAATTTGAAATAAGACTGCTACATTTACTTCATGCTAACTATTTGTTTTAAGATAGATTATAGTACCTCAGATAAATAAATATTGTCAAAAACAACCCTTTTTCAGTTAAGCCAACATATCATAACTGACAATATTAACAAAAGGAAATAATCATCCAATGTCCTAGTTGAGTAGAAATTAAGGCAACTATTGCACATGGTTCTCCAATCACTAACCTTAAAATAAGCATGGGTAGCAGCTTGTTTTTAATCCAAAAGTGCTAAAGATATTTCCATTGGAACATTTAAGAGGCTTCCGAAACATGTACAAAGATTTTCTTTGCATGTGCATATAAGAAACTTGATCTCCGTTTTCAGGTTTGATGAAAGAATTACTAGAAATAGGTGTATCGACTTTATAAGATTTTTTTTTAAATTAGCTTTGAATTTAGTATATCACTCAAGTAAATCTAAGAATACATTTTACTAACCCAATCTAGAAACTATTGTGTAAAACTTCCAAATGCAATGAGATTGTTTAGTGTCAAGCAGCTAAACCAATGATCTCTAATAACCTTAAGAGCATTAAGGTGACTACAATATATGTATTTCTTTGAATCATTAAAACTATCCAATTTGACAATTGAATACAGTCAAATTAGCAAAGAGGGAGAAAACGGAAACAAATTTCTCCATGTGAACCAATATAGTAGCTACCTTACTACTTTTTTGGATAATTGAACGAGTCAAATTATCATAGAGAAAGAAAAGGAAAATGAATTTCTTCATTATAATAGACAATATAGTAGCTAGCTTAGTACTTTTCTCCCAAAAGAGATTTATTCAAGAGTTCAAGATGATTGTTCATTTTGAGCGACCAAAGAGCTACTAAGGTCATAGAATCTAAGTTGTACACTTTGTTCAATCATCTTGCGTTTCTCTTTCACTTCAAGCAACTAAGGAGCTACAACTAAGGCTTCCCAAATGTCAGAAAACATGTTATCTATGTTTGTTTCTCGTAAATGTATCAAAATGTCTCTCATCAACTTTCAACCGTTGACCTTTTGAGAAATGCCCATTAGACCAATAATCAGAGTCCACATTTTCATCTGTAAGACTACTTCAACTTCCAGTAGATACTCTTAAGTGAAGATTTTAGACTCACATTCGTAGACACTCTTAAGTGAAGATTTTAGACTCGCATTCATAAATTGCTAATGCTCAAGACAACTTGAGATCAAGAATTTACAAATTCACTATTCACTAATGTACAAGGAACTTGTAACCAATAGTAACTAATCACCATTTCATACCCTAGATTAAAAATATAATAATCTTTTCTGTCACTTGCAAAGGGTTAATATCACCTTTCTTAAGGTCTCGAACAAAAGCTTGTGAATGTTTTTAAAAGACATGAAAACAACAAGGCTTTCAAGAATAAGAATAAGTCACGATTGAGAATGATGTAGCAATCTTGACATACTAGAGCTAAAAGATTTTAGTTTTCCTTGTATTCTTGATTCCCAAAATTTCTCTCAACAAATACTTCACTTTTTCATTAATCCTTGCCCTTTTAAGAATTTGGCAAAATTACCTTTATATGAAAGGAATACTTGGCATTGACCAAATTTCCTTAATGGAAGAAATACTTCTATCATGTCCTTACCAAGTGAAATAGTTTACATTCATGAAATGAAATTGTTGATATATCATTTTTCCTTCATGTAGATGAAAGGTCAATTATTCACCATATAGGTCCAAAGTTGGCCATGGCAGGAGATATTATAAGTTAGACATTCTAGCTTTTTGCTTCTAAATTGCAACAAGTGTTGGTGTGAAAAGGCCAGTAATCCTTGCTCAAAATGCAAATTGAACGTGTTTGAGCTTATGGTTCGTCCAACTCATCAACACTAAAGATTCACTCGATCAACCATCCCTCCAAACAAAGTTACTCATTCAATCATCCCCTCACATAATGCACATAATTACCCCTCACCCCTTTGCTCTTAGGCCCAATTTGGAAACTACTCAAATTAAATTATATCAAAGCCCCCAAACAACCCTTATTCTATTAGAAACATTAAGTTTTGAAATCTTGAAGACTAAAAGGATTTCTTCAAGGGGCTATACAACCAAAACAACCCATGGAAAGTCAATCAAGCAAAAGCCAATTGCACAAATAACCACAATTTTTATCGAAAAAGGTGCTAAAATTTCCCTCCACTTAATTATTGAGCATTAGAGACTACAACATGCCCAAGCTTAATTATGAACCCACAGCACATCTTTACCTTCATATGCTTACTTTACATCCTCCCACATAAAGCAATACAAAAACATAAGAACCTAAAAGGTCAATTGGACAAGCCTCAAGGATAAACAAGTATTAGCAAACTAGAAGAGAAATAAGGTCAATTGCTTTCTATCCTTCTCACTATTAACATGTAATTTTTTTTTCTTATGAAAATTATAAGCCTAGAATTGGCAACATTGATGTTAGATCATATCAATATAATTAAACATTTATCTCTCAAGAAAAAGGAAACTCCAAAATAGGTATCAAAGTCCTAACTTTAACACTCATATCATTCTTACATCTCATACTCAATAACAAAAATACCTTGTCTATGAAGTATACATGTCATCGTGCTAAAATCAAAATGAAACCACTCAATCTTACATTCAAGTTTTCTCACTTTCGTATCCAAAATAAAAAGAAGTACAAGAAGAAGAAGAAGAAGGAAAGAGAAAAGGAAAATTGTGCATTTGACAAAGGCAATTCTGAGAACCATCAAATTATCTTCTTTAACATCACAACTTGAATGTTAGTAACACAACTACTTTATATAGCACTACAGAAACATAAATACCATGGAAGAAAATTAACATTTATTCTTTGTGATGAAGAATGATTATTTAATTTCCCAACCAAATGAGAATGAAATTTTTTATTTTGCAGCTGATGTGCCTAAGAGATTTTATTATTTTCCTCAAACACTCTGGGTATGAAACCAGAAAATAAGGAATAGGGAGTGCTTTTCCAGAAGCCAATTACACTACTTATTAGAATCCTTAACATGATACTTCGAAATAATTGCTTCATATGGAAATCAACTTATCACATATAAATGATATAACTATCAACATAAAACACAAGCATCAACAGTAAAATATGGTGAATGATGAAAGAAAGATCAACAACAATGTGAGAACTCATTCTATACATGAAGTTAAACTCAACTCATATATACAACATCACAAAGACTATAAAAAAAACATTGTACCACTAAAGTAATAGTACATAAGATATCAAAGTACTGTAATCTCAAAGACAAACAGCTATACCACAACATTGAAGAAATTTCCATGTTCAGTAACCAAGCGTTAACGTATTACATGCACAGAGGCAATGAAATTGAAAAGGAGAGAAAATAACTAAAACACAAACCTCAAATATCAGGCGTTGTCTCCCTTCAATGTCAGCAGCTAAAGCCTGCAAAGAATGGGGCAAACCAAGAACATTATCACCTTGTCTCTCCATCAGAAAAGACGACCTTCGTTGTGGTTGACAATGAACTTGGCTACTAGAAGCAGATGGCATGACTGCCTCCTGTGAGGATGAAGAAGGACCTGAAGACAAGGGAGGAAACTGACCACTATGACCTCCAAATTCAGAGTCAGAAGATAGAAATAAAGACCAAGGAGCAAATTCTGATGAACTTTGCTGACTATGTCCTGAGGGGTTGGTGTGAGGAATCCAGGCAGGAGCAGGCAAAGGATGGATACTTGAACTGGATCCAGTTCGAGTGGTCGAAGAAATGCCTCCAGAAGAGCTTCCAGTAGCCAAACTCCAACTTGTTGGATCGTGCACCATGTTTCCCGGCTCAGCTGAAGGAACAAGCGTAGGATGCTCTGCATTGCTTCTTGGGATGCTTCTTGCATTTTCTTCCTCTCGTAATGCATCACCTCTCTCTCCAGAGATAAAAGAACTGGATAGATTGCCAACTGTTGAACCAGAAGCACCACTCCAAGGGAAAGGATGCATGTTTCTAGGAAAACCAGAAATGTGCACAGCACGAGGCTGATTCTGGGCTGCAGTTGTATTTGCAGCTACTGTTGCAGTCGATCTCAGTTCCATAGAATCACTAAATGTGATAGGTATTGGTGACAAATGAGGAGGAAAATTTGAGCACCTTGTACTCCCTGTTGATGATAAACTGAATGGTACAGATTCCTGCTGATGTCTTGGATCTACTCTCCTACCAAAGCTTCTCAGTTGGTTTTCTGTATTTCCAATGACACCTGAAGAAGGAAAACCATCATCAACTACTCTCATGCTAACCCCAAATCTAGGATTTGGCCGTTCAGGAGGACGACCACTAGGAGAATTCTGCGAAGGTGGAGACAAACTTAAGCTGCTAGATGCATCATAAAAAACAGAGACACTATTTTCAGCTTGAGGATAGCAACTTGAACTTCCTGATGAACAGAACTGTCCAGATGAGCCTTCAAGGGCCTTCCTCTTGCAGGATAAACCCCAACCACCCAAAGAAGAACCTGCATTACCATTGTTTTCCTCCAACATGAAACCAGAGCTTCCAGATGAAGTTCCAACTTTGTCAGAAGGAGCACAGGCATGATATGCCTGCTCTGTTTCTAGTCCACCAGAGTTGCATAAATTTGGACCTACACCTGGGACCATACTCTGTCCAACGATACCACTGTTGCCAACATATTCTGCATTTAAATTAACAATTGGTGGGGCATGATTAGAGCTGGAACCTTGCAAAAATAAAGGACCACTTCTATTCTGAATACCACTGCAGCCAACACTGTGTCTCCCCGGAAAAAGGATACTACTTGGTTCACATTGCCTTTCTTCTGACCTTGGACCGTCCCCAGTACAGGAAGTAGAACAACCATGTTCCATTTTCATTCCATCATCATTCATCTGATTCTGTGAACTCAATCTAGAACTAGGTTCACCCAAATTCCAGCCACTTAAGCTCTGAACATCATGAGTAACAGCATTTACATATGTTGCACCATCAGAAGCTACTGAATAAGTTGACAAGCAACTTTCCACAGGATGCAGCATACTATTCAAAGAAGTCTGCTGATTCATACTAGCATTATTGGAAACAGAACCTTGATCAATATTGACAGATTCAGGAAAGGAATCAATGGTACTCCCTCGACCTTGCATCAGAGCCAATTATTCCATCCAGACCATAAATGGCACTCAATGTTAAACAATGCTCCAAACTTGAATGAATCACAAATGGCAGGACAACTTATAGACTTCTCATGCAACCAACAGAGGAAAGGAAGAACATCGACTCAAACTTATAGCTGAAAAACTGAAAAGTTGCAAGCTCAAAATAGCTAGCCACATGATTAAAAAAGAAAAGAAATAGACTAAAACATATAGAAAAAGAAAATAAAAGGACTAGAAAAGAAAATTCTTGCAACATAAACTCTCCACTTATGGTCATGGTTGATATGCTCCCATGTGATATAGCTTCAGCCAGAACAAGTGTACACAATGATAAATTTTATGGAATTCTTATTCCAATTATTTCTAATTCAATCACACAGATTTATAACTATACATATAATTTTGGCCGCAAATTCCAGTACACCAACTTTCTATACATATAATTTCCGTTCCATTCCTACACCCAAATGGGGATCCATTCTGAACCATACATTATTAAGGCCATATTTCTTATTTTGTTGCAACTAGTGCCAAGTATTTTCACCTTTTTGGTGCACATCCACCGTGCATTGAGCAGAGAACAAACAGTTTGATCAAAATCTCAATACACCAACACTTAAGAGTGCCATTCATGAGAAATTGCTATAACTGAGTCATAAAATTGGCAATAACTTCCAGAACAGAACATTTTTATATTTCCACCCCTTCAAATAAGGTCTCACAAGTTCTTTTCAACACAATTTGCAAGCTACAACTACAAGAACGTATGATATATGATCACTTAAAAATATGCCATACAATGTGCTTCTGAATATTAAATTGCCACCATGAAAAGCAGATCATGCCAAATACTAGTTTCAACTGACAAAAATATATAAGTTATCCTTTAAAAAAAATACCTGGCCTTTTAGAACAAACGCCTTCCAGCAAGAAATATTTTCATAAGGTTCAACAAGATGACCTGAGACACCAAAATCAAACAATGAGAAAGCAGGACTATTGAACACCAATATAAAGAAAATTAAATATCCAGATTGTCAAGCATAAAACTCCGGCACGTTTGAAACATCCACAGAACGAACTCAAAACAAAGAAAAAATTACAAATTTATAGGAAAAACTTTGAAGAAATCGCCAAAGCCACTCCTTAGGACTGTCAGAGTACCACAAATGACGAGGAACCAATTCACCAACTAATTTAATCAAACCAGGGGAAAAAGAAACCCAAATTCAGTATCAAATGATTCGACATAAACGACGTCGAAATCAATACCATGCGCACGAAACGAAAATAGAAAGAAAAATTTACGAAACAAGAAGAAAGATCAATGGATTCAGAACTCAAAATGGGTGAACTCGATCCCTCAAAATTGCAGAAAAACGAAACTAAAAAAAGGGAAAACCCAGAACTACAATATCAAAACAACAACGTAATCAGCCAAAACAAACCAAGATCAATGAAGAACAACATTTTAAAAAAAAACAGATTAACACGGATTAAGGGATGCGCCTGAGAGAGAAGACAGGAGACAGAGAGATGAGGGTGAGGGAGAGAAGATCGATGAAACCAAGCAAATGAAATGGGTATGGTGGATTAACACTAGTTGTAGAGAGAATCAGAAAACCGGAGGCGTTTCATTGATTGCGGTTGGAGTGTTCTGAGAATTTCTTTTTATTATTATTTTTTGTCTAATCGACATATGCCCTCCGCCCTCTCTCTCTCTCTCCAGCCAATAACGTGTTGGTGGTATAGATGCTATTGTTTCAGTTACTTATTTGATTGTTCTCTATCAAAGAAAAGAAAACATGAAAAAGGAAGGAGATTATCATCGGAACAAGACCAGAAGTAAAGCCATGGTTGAGGGAAGAGAGAGAGAGAGAGAAAGAGAGAGTAATGTGAGAATTAAAAACTGAATTTTGGGTTCTGTAATGAAATTAATATAATCAATCTGTCATTTCAGTATTAAGATTTTGTTTTTGTTAGTGGCTCTCTGCGTGCTTTGTTTCGGTCTTCTTCTCTGTCCTTACATTACATTGCATTACATTACAGCCAAGTTCTAGCACACGTGGCTTCCATGCAATTGTCTGGGTCCCATTCAATTTTGTTCTAGAATTAAATATTTTAAAATGGATACTGTCAAATAATGGCATAAATTTTCAATTTGTGTCAAATAGGTCCCTGGAATTTATATTAAATAACTTAAAATGCTCTTTACTATTAATTTATGACTTACAAGTCCCAAGTCATGGAAGATATTACAAATTTTAAAAAATAAACATTGCACATGATTACAAGGCAATTTGATGTTGATGGGCCAAGTCAGAGTTTATTGGGTCAACATTTTGCAAGGTGAAGCCCACTAAGGGATGTGATGTTCACTGTAGCCTTGGCAAGGTTGGGCCCAATAAGATATTGAGGGTTTTGAAGTATGCAACTCTCTCTTCCTCTTCTTCTTCTTGTTGTGTAAAAAAAAGGAGAAGATTTTGGGATTTAGATTGATTTAATTTGTATAAATAAAATTATTATATTATTTTTTAAAAAAATTATTAAAAAAAATTGAAATTAAAATTTATAAAAATTAGCAAGATATTACATGACATGACCAAAATTATTGGGGCTGAGACAATCAACTCAGAAGATTTGCTGCGACCTTTGGAGCACAGTTGACCAAAGGCTGTCCTGGATCCGAATCAAGATTGTTGTCCAGATAAAGAAACAAGGAAAATCAGTCACGTGCCACCAAAGAAACTTCCATAATTGTAACTCGGAAACACAGGGACAAATCAGTTGCCAGATGCCTCTATGTGTTTTGTCTCGGGAGATTCACTGACACACAACTCTCTGACACAACATAACTCGATTCCCAATAACACAAAAGTTCAATCAGATTCACTGATAATAATCATGGATTCCCAGAAATTGTCAGCTTTTCTCTCTGCCTTAATTTCTCAGCTCTTCCTGCTGATTGTCCATCTGTTCCCGGATTCCGATTCCTCTGAGAGGAGAAACCTTTTTCCTTTGATTTCCCATTTCGTTTCTTCACAGCAGATCGCTGCTTCTCTCACTTTTCTATCGATTTCCAGGAAAAGAAAGAGAATCCATTCATCAGAGCAAGATTCTGAGCCGGCACATGAAGACAAGGTGCCAAAACAGGGACCTGGATTGGGTGAGCTCGGTCTAACTCATTCCCCCGACTCGTTTAGAAATTCGTTCAAAATGAGTTCTGCTACTTTTCGATGGCTTTCTGGGTTGCTCGAGCCATTACTTGACTGTCGGGACCCAGTTGGTTTACCCGTGAATCTTTCGGCTGATCTCCGGCTCGGTATTGGCCTCTTTAGGTTAGTTACCGGTTCAACTTACGATGAAATTGCTAACAGATTCGGGGTTACTGAGGCAGTGACTCGGTTTTGCGTTAAGCAATTATGTCGGGTTCTCTGCACCAATTTCCGATTCTGGGTCGCGTTTCCTGGAACAGAAGAGCTTGAATCGCTATCAAAATCTTTCGAGGAATTAACAGGGTTGCCCAATTGTTGCGGTGTTATTGATTGTGCTAGGTTCAAGATTGCTAAAAATAATGGATCAAAATCTTTAAGAGACGAAAGATTAAGCGAAGATAGCATTGCGGTTCAAATTGTGGTTGATTCATCAACAAGAATATTGAGCATAGTTGCTGGTATTCGTGGTGATAAGGGTGATTCAAGGGTGCTCAAGCGTTCAACTTTGTATAAAGACATTGAAGAAAAGAAGTTATTGAATTCGAGTACAATTTCTGTTAATGGGGTTGTTGTAGATCAGTATTTGATTGGTGATGGAGGGTACCCTTTGCTTCCATGGTTAATGGTACCATTTGTGGATGCAAAACCAGGGTCAAGTGAAGAGAACTTCAATGCAGCACATAATTTGATGCGCGTACCAGCATTGAAAGCCATTGCTAGTCTGAAGAATTGGGGTGTTTTGAGTCGGCCAATACAGGAGGAGTTTAAGGCTGCAGTTGCTTTTATCGCTGCTTGTTCCATTCTGCACAATGCTCTTCTAATGAGAGAGGATGATTCTGGTTTGTGTGAAGAGTTGGGAGACTATTCATTGCACGATGAGAGCTCTCAGTACTACAGTGATGCTAATTTGGAGGAAAATTCAATGGAGAAAAAGGCTTCTGTTATACGTAGTGCATTAGCTACCAGAGCAAGAGTTCAACAGGACTCAAGTTATTGTTGAGGATTGCCATTCAAGTAAGAGACTGCAGCATTTTTTGAGATAGTAAATCTAGGATTATTTATAATAATTATGAAGTTCATTTAAATTCATTTTTTTTTCTTTTCATTACATGTCACTGAGGTGATCTAGTGTAGTTTATACTTCAACTGATTCAGAAGTAGCCAGTTTAACATCT